>CM033633.1:39238254-39456146 GCA_019453435.1 Rhinogobius similis | reverse complement strand
TCAATGATAACTTAAGTAGTGTTCCAGTGGTGCAGAGATGTGCTTTGGCGGCTCATACAGTGAGTTGGCCTTAGTGAAGCAAGAACGTGGAAACTCAATTTGTGAGAAAACCATAAGAGATATCTGAACCATTTTGCCTGACAAAGTAGAGGTTGGGAAGCTACACAACATACATTTGAAATCTCCTGTCTGTTCCATAGCATTCCAGAGAAACACCCATGTTTACCCTTTTTATGCTCGCAAACGAGTTTTTAGCGCCTGAGAAGCACATTTTTAACACGTCTCTATTCTTACAACCTTTTGATATTAACTGCACAGAAACACATTCCAGGGGCTAAATAGTTGAGAATTAGTAGTTACAAGCCTAAATCTCAATGATAACTCAAGTAGTGTTCCAGTGGTGCAGAGATGTGCTTTGACGCTCACACAGTGAGTTGGCCTTAGTGAAACAAGAGCATTGGAAACTCAATTTGTGAGAAAACCATAAGAGATATCTGAACCATTGTGCCTGACAAAGTAGAGGTTGGGAAGCTACACAACATACATTTGAAATCTCCTGTCTATCCCATAGCATTCCAGAGAAACACCCATGTTTACCCTTTTTATGCTCGCAAACGAGTTTTAAGCGCCTGAGAAGCACATTTGTAACACGTCTCTATTCTTACAACCTTTTGACATTAACTGCACAGAAACACATTCCAGGGGCTAAATAGTTGAGAATTAGTAGTTACAAGCCTAAATCTCAATGATAACTCAAGTAGTGTTCCAGTGGTGCAGAGATGTGCTTTGACGCTCATACAGTGAGTTGGCCTTAGTGAAGCAAGAACGTGGAAACTCAATTTGTGAGAAAACCATAAGAGATATCTGAACCATTTTGCCTGACAAAGTAGAGGTTGGGAAGCTACACAACATACATTTGAAATCTCCTGTCTATCCCATAGCATTCCAGAGAAACACCCATGTTTACCCTTTTTATGCTCGCAAACGAGTTTTTAGCGCCTGAGAAGCACATTTGTAACACGTCTCTATTCTTACAACCTTTTGACATTAACTGCACAGAAACACATTCCAGGGGCTAACTAGTTGAGAATTAGTAGTTACAAGCCTAAATCTCAATGATAACTCAAGTAGTGTTCCAGTGGTGCAGAGATGTGCTTTGACGCTCACACAGTGAGTTGGCCTTAGTGAAGCAAGAACGTGGAAACTCAATTTGTGAGAAAACCATAAGAGATATCTGAACCATTTTGCCTGACAAAGTAGAGGTTGGGAAGCTACACAACATACATTTGAAATCTCCTGTCTATCCCATAGCATTCCAGAGAAACACCCATGTTTACCCTTTTTATGATAGCATAAGAGTTTTTAGCGCCTGAGAAGCACATTTGTAACACGTCTCTATTCTTACAACCTTTTGACATTAACTGCACAGAAACACATTCCAGTAGCTAAATAGTTGAGAATTAGTAGTTACAAGCCTAAATCTCAATGATAACTCAAGTAGTGTTCCAGTGGTGCAGAGATGTGCTTTGACGCTCACACAGTGAGTTGGCCTTAGTGAAGCAAGAACGTGGAAACTCAATTTGTGAGAAAACCATAAGAGATATCTGAACCATTTTGCCTGACAAAGTAGAGGTTGGGAAGCTACACAACATACATTTGAAATCTCCTGTCTATCCCAAAGCATTCCAGAGAAACACCCATGTTTACCCTTTTTATGCTCGCAAACGAGTTTTCAGCGCCTGAGAAGCACATTTGTAACACGTCTCTATTCTTACAACCTTTTGACATTAACTGCACAGAAACACATTCCAGGGGCTAAATAGTTGAGAATTAGTAGTTACAAGCCTAAATCTCAATGATAACTCAAGTAGTGTTCCAGTGGTGCAGAGATGTGCTTTGACGCTCACACAGTGAGTTGGCCTTAGTGAAGCAAGAACGTGGAAACTCAATTTGTGAGAAAACCATAAGAGATATCTGAACCATTTTGCCTGACAAAGTAGAGGTTGGGAAGCTACACAACATACATTTGAAATCTCCTGTCTATCCCATAGCATTCCAGAGAAACACCCATGTTTACCCTTTTTATGCTCGCAAACGAGTTTTTAGCGCCTGAGAAGCACATTTGTAACACGTCTCTATTCTTACAACTTTTGACATTAACTGCACAGAAACACATTCCAGGGGCTAAATAGTTGAGAATTAGTAGTTACAAGCCTAAATCTCAATGATAACTCAAGTAGTGTTCCAGTGGTGCAGAGATGTGCTTTGACGCTCACAAAGTGAGTTGGCCTTAGTGAAGCAAGAACGTGGAAACTCAATTTGTGAGAAAACCATAAGAGATATCTGAACCATTGTGCCTGACAAAGTAGAGGTTGGGAAGCTACACAACATACATTTGAAATCTCCTATCTATCCCATAGCATTCCAGAGAAACACCCATGTTTACCCTTTTTATGCTCGCAAACGAGTTTTTAGCGCCTGAGAAGCACATTTGTAACACGTCTCTATTCTTACAACCTTTTGACATTAACTGCACAGAAACACATTCCAGGGGCTAAATAGTTGAGAATTAGTAGTTACAAGCCTAAATCTCAATGATAACTCAAGTAGTGTTCCAGTGGTGCAGAGATGTGCTTTGACGCTCATACAGTGAGTTGGCCTTAGTGAAGCAAGAACGTGGAAACTCAATTTGTGAGAAAACCATAAGAGATATCTGAACCATTTTGCCTGACAAAGTAGAGGTTGGGAAGCTACACAACATACATTTGAAATCTCCTGTCTATCCCATAGCATTCCAGAGAAACACCCATGTTTACCCTTTTTATGCTCGCAAACGAGTTTTTAGCGCCTGAGAAGCACATTTGTAACACGTCTCTATTCTTACAACCTTTTGACATTAACTGCACAGAAACACATTCCAGTAGCTAAATAGTTGAGAATTAGTAGTTACAAGCCTAAATCTCAATGATAACTCAAGTAGTGTTCCAGTGGTGCAGAGATGTGCTTTGACGCTCACACAGTGAGTTGGCCTTAGTGAAGCAAGAACGTGGAAACTCAATTTGTGAAAACCATAAGAGATATCTGAACCATTTTGCCTGACAAAGTAGAGGTTGGGAAGCTACACAACATACATTTGAAATCTCCTGTCTATCCCATAGCATTCCAGAGAAACACCCATGTTTACCCTTTTTATGCTCGCAAACGAGTTTTTAGCGCCTGAGAAGCACATTTGTAACACGTCTCTATTCTTACAACCTTTTGACATTAACTGCACAGAAACACATTCCAGTAGCTAAATAGTTGAGAATTAGTAGTTACAAGCCTAAATCTCAATGATAACTCAAGTAGTGTTCCAGTGGTGCAGAGATGTGCTTTGACGCTCACACAGTGAGTTGGCCTTAGTGAAGCAAGAACGTGGAAACTCAATTTGTGAGAAAACCATAAGAGATATCTGAACCATTTTGCCTGACAAAGTAGAGGTTGGGAAGCTACACAACATACATTTGAAATCTCCTGTCTATCCCATAGCATTCCAGAGAAACACCCATGTTTACCCTTTTTATGCTCGCAAACGAGTTTTTAGCGCCTGAGAAGCACATTTGTAACACGTCTCTATTCTTACAACCTTTTGACATTAACTGCACAGAAACACATTCCAGGGGCTAAATAGTTGAGAATTAGTAGTTACAAGCCTAAATCTCAATGATAACTCAAGTAGTGTTCCAGTGGTGCAGAGATGTGCTTTGACGCTCATACAGTGAGTTGGCCTTAGTGAAGCAAGAACGTGGAAACTCAATTTGTGAGAAAACCATAAGAGATATCTGAACCATTTTGCCTGACAAAGTAGAGCTTGGGAAGCTACACAACATACATTTGAAATCTCCTGTCTATCCCATAGCATTCCAGAGAAACACCCATGTTTACCCTTTTTATGCTCGCAAACGACTTTATAGCGCCTGAGAAGCACATTTGTAACACGTCTCTATTCTTACAACCTTTTGACATTAACTGCACAGAAACACATTCCAGGGGCTAAATAGTTGAGAATTAGTAGTTACAAGCCTAAATCTCAAGTAGTGTTCCAGTGGTGCAGAGATGTGCTTTGACGCTCACACAGTGAGTTGGCCTTAGTGAAGCAAGAACGTGGAAACTCAATTTGTGAGAAAACCATAAGAGATATCTGAACCATTTTGCCTGACAAAGTAGAGCTTGGGAAGCTACACAACATACATTTGAAATCTCCTGTCTATCCCATAGCATTCCAGAGAAACACCCATGTTTACCCTTTTTATGCTCGCAAACGAGTTTTTAGCGCCTGAGAAGCACATTTGTAACACGTCTCTATTCTTACAACCTTTTGACATTAACTGCCCAGAAACACATTCCAGTAGCTAACTAGTTGAGAATTAGTAGTTACAAGCCTAAATCTCAATGATAACTCAAGTAGTGTTCCAGTGCTGCAGAGATGTGCTTTGACGCTCACACAGTGAGTTGGCCTTAGTGAAGCAAGAACGTGAAAACTCAATTTGTGAGAAAACCATAAGAGATATCTGAACCATTTTGCCTGACAAAGTAGAGGTTAGGAAGCTACACAACATACATTTGAAATCTCCTGTCTATCCCATAGCATTCCAGAGAAACACCCATGTTTACCCTTTTTATGCTCGCAAACGAGTTTTTAGCGCCTGAGAAGCACATTTGTAACACGTCTCTATTCTTACAACCTTTTGACATTAACTGCACAGAAACACATTCCAGTAGCTAACTAGTTGAGAATTAGTAGTTACAAGCCTAAATCTCAATGATAACTCAAGTAGTGTTCCAGTGGTGCAGAGATGTGCTTTGACGCTCACACAGTGAGTTGGCCTTAGTGAAGCAAGAACGTGGAAACTCAATTTGTGAGAAAACCGTAGGAGATATCTTAACCATTTTGCCTGACAAAGTAGAGGTTGGGAAGCTACACAACATACATTTGAAATCTCCTGTCTATCCCATAGCATTCCAGAGAAACACCCATGTTTACCCTTTTTATGCTCGCAAACGAGTTTTTAGTGCCTGAGAAGCACATTTGTAACACGTCTCTATTCTTACAACCTTTTGACATTAACTGCACAGAAACACATTCCAGGGGCTAAATAGTTGAGAATTAGTAGTTACAAGCCTAAATCTCAATGATAACTCAAATAGTGTTCCAGTGGTGCAGAGATGTGCTTTGACGCTCATACAGTGAGTTGGCCTTAGTGAAGCAAGAACGTGGAAACTCAATTTGTGAGAAAACCATAAGAGATATCTGAACCATTTTGCCTGACAAAGTAGAGGTTGGGAAGCTACACAACATACATTTGAAATCTCCTGTCTGTCCCATAGCATTCCAGAGAAACACCCATGTTCACCCTTTTTATGCTCGCAAACGAGTTTTTAGCGCCTGAGAAGCACATTTTTAACACGTCTCTATTCTTACAACCTTTTGACATTAACTGCACAGAAACACATTCCAGGGGCTAAATAGTTGAGAATTAGTAGTTACAAGCCTAAATCTCAATGATAACTCAAGTAGTGTTCCAGTGGTGCAGAGATGTGCTTTGACGCTCACACAGTGAGTTGGACTTAGTGAAGCAAGACCGTGGAAACTCAATTTGTGAGAAAACCATAAGAGATATCTGAACCATTGTGCCTGACAAAGTAAAGGTTGGGAAGCTACACAACATACATTTGAAATCTCCTGTCTATCCCATAGCATTCCAGAGAAACACCCATGTTTACCCTTTTTGTGCTCGCAAACGAGTTTTTAGCGCCTGAGAAGCACATTTGTAACACGTCTCTATTCTTACAACCTTTTGACATTAACTGCACAGAAACACATTCCAGGGGCTAAATAGTTGAGAATTAGTAGTTACAAGGCTAAATCTCAATGATAACTCAAGTAGTGTTCCAGTGGTGCAGAGATGTGCTTTGACGCTCACACAGTGAGTTGGCCTTAGTGAAGCAAGAACGTGAAAACTCAATTTGTGAGAAAACCATAAGAGATATCTGAACCATTTTGCCTGACAAAGTAGAGCTTGGGAAGCTACACAACATACATTTGAAATCTCCTGTCTATCCCATAGCATTCCAGAGAAACACCCATGTTTACCCTTTTTATGCTCGCAAACGAGTTTTTAGCGCCTGAGAAGCACATTTGTAACATGTCTCTATTCTTACAACCTTTTGACATTAACTGCCCAGAAACACATTCCAGTAGCTAACTAGTTGAGAATTAGTAGTTACAAGCCTAAATCTCAATGATAACTCAAGTAGTGTTCCAGTGGTGCAGAGATGTGCTTTGACGCTCACACAGTGAGTTGGCCTTAGTGAAGCAAGAACGTGAAAACTCAATTTGTGAGAAAACCATAAGAGATATCTGAACCATTTTGCCTGACAAAGTAGAGGTTGGGAAGCTACACAACATACATTTGAAATCTCCTGTCTATCCCATAGCATTCCAGAGAAACACCCATGTTTACCCTTTTTATGCTTGCAAACGAGTTTTTAGCGCCTGAGAAGCACATTTGTAACACGTCTCTATTCTTACAACCTTTTGACATTAACTGCACAGAAACACATTCCAGGGGCTAAATAGTTGAGAATTAGTAGTTACAAGCCTAAATCTCAATGATAACTCAAGTAGTGTTCCAGTGGTGCAGAGATGTGCTTTGACGCTCATACAGTGAGTTGGCCTTAGTGAAGCAAGAACGTGGAAACTCAATTTGTGAGAAAACCATAAGAGATATCTGAACCATTTTGCCTGACAAAGTAGAGCTTGGGAAGCTACACAACATACATTTGAAATCTCCTGTCTATCCCATAGCATTCCAGAGAAACACCCATGTTCACCCTTTTTATGCTCGCAAACGACTTTTTAGCGCCTGAGAAGCACATTTGTAACACGTCTCTATTCTTACAACCTTTTGACATTAACTGCACAGAAACACATTCCAGGGGCTAAATAGTTGAGAATTAGTAGTTACAAGCCTAAATCTCAAGTAGTGTTCCAGTGGTGCAGAGATGTGCTTTGACGCTCACACAGTGAGTTGGCCTTAGTGAAGCAAGAACGTGGAAACTCAATTTGTGAGAAAACCATAAGAGATATCTGAACCATTTTGCCTGACAAAGTAGAGCTTGGGAAGCTACACAACATACATTTGAAATCTCCTGTCTATCCCATAGCATTCCAGAGAAACACCCATGTTTACCCTTTTTATGCTCGCAAACGAGTTTTTAGCGCCTGAGAAGCACATTTGTAACACGTCTCTATTCTTACAACCTTTTGACATTAACTGCACAGAAACACATTCCAGGGGCTAAATAGTTGAGAATTAGTAGTTACAAGGCTAAATCTCAATGATAACTCAAGTAGTGTTCCAGTGGTGCAGAGATGTGCTTTGACGCTCACACAGTGAGTTGGCCTTAGTGAAGCAAGAACGTGGAAACTCAATTTGTGAGAAAACCATAAGAGATATCTGAACCATTTTGCCTGACAAAGTAGAGGTTGGGAAGCTACACAACATACATTTGAAATCTCCTGTCTATCCCATAGCATTCCAGAGAAACACCCATGTTTACCCTTTTTATGCTCGCAAACGAGTTTTCAGCGCCTGAGAAGCACATTTGTAACACGTCTCTATTCTTACAACCTTTTGACATTAACTGCACAGAAACACATTCCAGGGGCTAAATAGTTGAGAATTAGTAGTTACAAGCCTAAATCTCAATGATAACTAAAGTAGTGTTCCAGTGGTGCAGAGATGTGCTTTGACGCTCATACAGTGAGTTGGCCTTAGTGAAGCAAGAACGTGAAAACTCAATTTGTGAGAAAACCATAAGAGATATCTGAACCATTTTGCCTGACAAAGTAGAGGTTGGGAAGCTACACAACATACATTTGAAATCTCCTGTCTATCCTATAGCATTCCAGAGAAAAAGCCATGTTTACCCTTTTTATGCTCGCAAACGAGTTTTCAGCGCCTGAGAAGCACATTTGTAACACGTCTCTATTCTTACAACCTTTTGACATTAACTGCACAGAAACACATTCCAGGGGCTAAATAGTTGAGAATTAGTAGTTACAAGCCTAAATCTCAATGATAACTCAAGTAGTGTTCCAGTGGTGCAGAGATGTGCTTTGACGCTCATACAGTGAGTTGGCCTTAGTGAAGCAAGAACGTGGAAACTCAATTTGTGAGAAAACCATAAGAGATATCTGAACCATTTTGCCTGACAAAGTAGAACCTGGGTAGACTGCCCGTCCCCGAGGGGGAACAGGGGACTGCCTCCTGCTGGTGGCAGCCTGTGCTCTGGCCCTCCTAGTCAGTGTAGTGGCTCCCGGTCGTGTCCCAAGAGTTTGTCTAGGACGGCTGTCCTGACGCCTCTTGGGCCAGTCATACGCCATACCCCGAGGGTATGTGGTTTTGAAAACAGTTGTTTTGTTCATCAATATTTTTTTGTTGTTTTTACTGGTTTATTTGTTTTTTTGGTAATTTTTATTTTATAGAAAAATAAAATGAAACAAAATGAAAAAAGTAGCGCTATGGTTGTGTGCTCTGACAACGTTTCGACTCTACGGAGTCTTCTTCAGGTCTACGCACACAATTTTTGAAAATAAACAACGGATCTCAGTGGCTCTGTGGCTGACAGTGAGCATCCGCGTCAGGAATGAGAGAAGGAGAGCCCGTGCGGCTTTTATAAGTCCCACACAAGCTCCGCCCCTCTGCATTCTGGCTTAGGCCTGGGTGTCTTCCCATTGGCTACCACTAAAATTTGAATTTAAAGAACTAAAAAAGCTTCCAAAAATGTGAAAGTATTATATGTTAAAAGCAGAAAACATTCTGAACTCTAAAAATGCATTTTTTGAATTTTAAAATACTGGGAACAAAATAAAAATGGGTTAGACAAGGGGTCCAATTGGTTAGGGTTAGTGTGAGGGTCCTGTGTAGGATGTATAAATAAAATTAATTTTCAGTCCTAGGGTTAAGGTTAGGTTTAGGCGAGAAGTCCGAATGGTTAGGGTTAGGGTTAGGGTTAGGGTTAGGGTTAGGGTTAGGGTTAGGGTTAGGGTTAGGGTTAGGGTTAGGGTTAGGGTTAGGGGGTTAGGGGGTTAGGGTTAGGGTTAGGGTTAGGGTTAGGGTTAGGGTTAGGGTTAGGGTTAGGGTTAGGGTTAGGGTTAGGGGTTAGGGTTAGGGTTAGGGTTAGGGTTAGGACTATAGTTATGGGAAGTCCATCCCCTCCTGGGGACCGACAATGCACCGGTCTCACCCCGTGCCAAGTACTCCCGAGCCATAGTTATGGGAAGTCCATCCCCTCCTGGGGACCGACAATGCACCGGTCTCACCCTGTGCCAAGTACTCCCGAGCCGGTTAGAACTATAGTTATGGGAAGTCCATCCCCTCCTGGGGACCGACAATGCACCGGTCTCACCCCGTGCCAAGTACTCCCGAGCCGGTGGGTCCCCGGGCCACGGACCGTCAAAGCCCTGTGGGCTACTGGGACGGGACCGTTTCCGGTTTCCCCACATCCCAGTCTCTCGTGTGCCCGTGGGCTGCACGATATTCCGTTTTTCTTTTTGTTTTTTGTTTGTTTTTTTGTCTTTTTTGATGTTTAGTTTTTTTGTTTTTTGTCTTTTTTGATGTTTAATTTATCTTTGAATGTATCAATAAAGAGAAAACAAATTAAATTAAATCAAAAAGTCAAAAAAAAGTGAATGACTCAAAAAAATAGGGCGTGCTGTCGCGACGTTTCGGATAAAAAATCCTTCATCAGGCAAAGCACGCACTAAAACGCTGGCTTGTTTGCAAAACGTGTGTTTCTTCCAAAGTCTGGAGAGAAAATGAGGAGAGGAGACTCGTGTGTAGTCAGTTCTAAGGAAGGGGAGGGGGGAAGGGGGAACCCCGTAGCTCTCTGATTGGAGGAAACATCCACACCCCAGTCTAGTAAATGTTTGTCAACTCTCCTGGCATGAATTTGTAATTATTAATGAATTTTAATGAACTTTTAATAAATTTTTAATGAACTTTTAATAAATTGTTAACCCTTCAACCCAGTTGAAGGTTGAAAGTTTAAAATTATTAAGGTTTTAAAGTTTTAAAAATATTAAGGTTTTAAGGTTTAACATTCCTGTTATTGAAGGGAATATTTTAAAGGGAATATTTATGTTTTAAATTTTTATGTTCCGGGTCAATATTAATATCCAAATTTATGTTTTAACAGGGTTAAGTTTAGTTACTTTTCACTTAGGGCTAAGTTTAGGGTTAAGTTTAGGGTTGGGGTTGGGTTTAGGTTAGGTTTAGGGTTAAGGTTAAGTTTAAGGTTAGGGTTAGGGTTAAGGTTAGGATTAGGGTTAAGGTTAGGATTAGGGTTAGGGTTAAGGTTAAGGTTAGGGTTAAGGTTAGGATTAGGGTTAAGGCTAGGATTAGGGTTAAGGTTAAGGTTAGGGTTAGGGTTAGGGTTAAGGTTAGGATTAGGGTTAAGGTTAGGGTTAAGGTTAGGGTTAAGGTTAGGATTAGGGTTAAGGTTAGGATTAGGGTTAAGGTTAGGGTTAAGGTTAGGATTAGGGTTAAGGCTAGGATTAAGGTTAAGGTTAGGGTTAGGGTTAAGGTTAGGATTAGGGTTAAGGTTAGGGTTAGGGTTAAGGTTAGGGTTAGGGTTAAGGTTAGGATTAGGGTTAAGGTTAGGAATAAGGTTAAGGTTAAGAGTAGGGTTAAGGTTAAGGTTAGGGTTAAGGTTAGGATTAGGGTTAAGGTTAGGATTAGGGTTAAGGTTAAGGTTAGGGTTAGGGTTAAGGTTAAGGTTAAGGTTAGGGTTAGTCGTTTTTAGGTCCCTCTGTTCTAATTTCCTGTCTCAGGTTAAGTCCTTTGGGGTAGTTTGTATCCAATAATCTAATCCATTTACTTTCTGCCTGTAATCTTTGTTTGTCTGTCCAGTAGGGATTTGCCTCCAATCCTCCTAAACGGATTGCACGATAGCCATGTAAACTAAAATGCTTAATTAAAGGTTTGGTCAAATTGGTTCTGTTGAGTACCGTGTATCGATGTTGGGAGAACCTCAATAACAAGGTGTTCCGGGTCTGTCCTACATATTGTTTTCCACAGTCAAAACAGGAAATCAAGTATATACAATTCTGTGATTTTGTAGTAAATCTTTGATTTACTGGGAAAATTTGGCCTGTGCTATTGCTCCTGACCAATTTATGGTTAACCCAATGTGGTGTCAAAATATTCCTCCTATCAGGTTTCTGCACATGTCCCCCAAGAGGTCTCATCCTAGCTCTAACTAAATATTTCTTTAGATTAAAATTGCTTCTGTATGCCGTAATAATCCTTGAGTTAGGTAACAAGCCTTGTTCAGTAATATACTTCTTAAAGTTATCTTTCAAGCCCCGGGTTATCTTGGTTGCTATTGAAGAGTAAGTTGAGACTAAGGGTATTAGCTTTTCTTTCTGTTGGGATTGTTGTGTCGTCCCTTCCCTCATCGTTTGGAGAACCTTGTTCAAAAAGGCTTTGGTGTAACCCCTTGTCCTCAGGGTTTTAAATAAGATTCCCACTGCTTCTTTAAAGTATGTATTCTTGGAACAAATGCGTCTAAATCTCACTAATTGTGATTTTATCAAACCCTTGTATATAAATTTTGGGTGGAAACTAGTTTTGTGCAACATGGCATGTGTGTTCGTAGGTTTAAAATACATTTTGACATCCAATGTGTGTGTTCTATCAAAATTCAATCCTTTAAATACGGTGGTATCCAAAAAATCAACTCCCTCACCACTATAAGTGCACTTCAACTTGATCGATGGATCATGAGTGTTCAAAATTGCGATAAAATTTTTTAAGGACTCCTCATCCCCCACCCAGATTCCAAATATATCATCCAAATATCTTAAGTAAACTAATGGTTTTATGGGACATTTTTCTAACGCTTTTTCTTCCCATTGTGCCATGTATATATTGGCATAGGCCGGCGCAAACCTCTTTCCCATGGCTGTCCCTTTAACTTGCAAATAAAACTTTCCATTAAATTCAAAGTCATTTTTCTTAAGATTGATCTCTAAAAGTTGTAGGATTTCCAAATCAGGACGTCCAGGATCTGGGTATTTTTTCAGGATAGTCCGAACTGCTCTAATTCCTTCTGTGATTGGGATGTTGGTATACAAGGAATCTACGTCCATGGTAAAAAGAATAGCTTCTGATGGAACTTGGAGTTGTCGAATGTTGTCTAAAAAATGTATAGTATCCCTCACATATGCTGGGTGTTTGTCTGCTAGTGGGGTTAAAAAGTGATCTAAATATTCTGCTGTTCTATAAGTGTCACTACTGCAGTCTGAGACAATGGGCCGTCCCCGGCGAATTCTCCCTGGTATTGTCCATTTTTCCTGTTCTTTATGGATTTTAGGCAAAATATAAAACCTCCTTATTCTCGGGTCGGGGTCCCCCATTAAATATTGTTGTTGTTTTGCTGAAATATATTTCTTTTCCTTTAATTTTTCTAAAATGTGATGTACTACAGGGATAGTATCTTTTGTGATGGGATTCAAGATTTGTTTATAGTATATGGGATCAGCTAATTGTCTCTCTGCTTCATAAATATAGTCCTCCCTGTCCATGAGTACCACAGCATTCCCCTTGTCTGCCGGTTTTAAAACCACATGATCATTTCTCATAAGGGTCAAAAGGTCACTAATCTCTTCTTTGGAAATGTTTGGGGTCTCTGGAATAATCATAAAATTGTCAACAAAATATTTTTGGTCCATTTTCTTGAGAATCCCTGCTTCTGGTGGTAATCTATCTGCTGCAGGTGTCCAGGTTGAATTGGTCTTAAATTTGTGTGCAAATGGTATAAGTTTCTTACTTTGTCTTGGATTTTTCGATAAGTTGTCTTTTTTATAAAATAAATTAATGTCAACCGTCCGGTGATATCGTTGCATATCATATTCTAATTGTAACTTCTGTGATTTGGTGTTTTGATATGTGGGGATAAACGTAAGCCCTTTCTCTAATAAAGCCAATTGGTTTGGAGTTGGGTTAAACCTCCTGCAGAGAATCACTACATTCTTAGTGCCTCTTTCCCCTACTTGTGGTGGGGAGCTGGCAAGTTTAAGCCCTGTGTAAAATGCAGCAAAAACTCTTTTGCTGTTTCATGTGTCCAATGGACATTCCCTGTTCTTGTCTGAAACTTGTCTTCTGAGATTGGTGGAAGAAAATTGTGGTTTTTCATAAGGTATTCATTCAAGGCTCTCAAGTTGCTTTTGTCACCTCTTGGTAGCTTTTGAGAATGTTGGACGATAGGTATAAGAACTGTTGCAAAAGCAAACCTTTTCTTTGCCGCTTTGATCATCCTTTGAACCTCTTTTTTTGCTGTCCTGTGTAATTGATTCCTGTTATTAATTCCAAAGGCACAAATGATCCCATTAACCCTAGTTCTGATCTCTGCTCTCTCCAAAATATGGGCTGCATGAACAAACTTTGCCCCCGGGTAACACTCTATTTGCAATTCTGAAAAGTGATGCCTCCCTATCCTGGCTAAATTAGAATCTCCAATAATAAGGTATTTCTTTTCAACCCGTAGATGCCAGTCAACAAACTTAGTTCTGGTTTTTGGATGCACATTCACTTGATACGTGGTCATTTGATCTTCACTTGTCTTTTCTGGATCCCCCTCCTCTTCGGACCAAGCTTCCCAATCTGACATCCCATCTTCCGACTCCTCCGTGTCCCTCCCTGACACCTCCTCCAAATCTGATGGACCTGTAGGGTCCGCCGTCTCATAGTCTGTGTCTATTTTTGTTTGATCCACCTGTTGTTCCACTGCCCCTGCTACTTGTGTTTGATCCACTTTTTGTTCCACTGCTTGTGCTTGCTCTCCCTCCTGTCCAATTAGGTGTGATTGTTCTTCCCTTTGTATGCCTTCCTGTGATTGGTTCCCTCTTTGACACCCCTCAAGTGATTGAGCCACCTGTTGTATCACTTCTTGTGATTGTCTCATTCCCTCCTCTGGGTTCAAAACTGCTCCCCCTGCATTTTGTGGCCTCTGTTGTACATCTTGTTGTGTCTCTGGGTGTATTTCCACTAATCCTAAAGTCCCATTCGCTAAAACCTCTAACTGAGTCGCTGGGGTATTTTTTGCTGTTGCCTCTGTCCTGGGTACCTGTCCTGATTGTAATTCGTCTGGAGAAGCATTCACTCGTACCCGAGCAACTGATCGAGGTCTGAGTTGAACTCTCGACTTAGTTCTCTGTGGTCTCGGTAAGGGACACTTAACCAGAGTCTCTGAAACCTCCGAACTTGGCCAAACGAATCTATTGGGTGTTTCAACTGCTCCCAACGGGGCCCGTGCCTCTGTCGGCCCAATGCATGTTTGAATTCCAACCGTAACCATTGTCTGTGTAGGTGGTCTGACCCGAACCTGACTCTGTGTTCGTGGCACACCCGTTTCAATAAAAGGGTTCTGGCCCAAAGGCGTTGCGTTACTATCTGTAACCCTTCTTGGTCGTGTAGGTTCTGTAGGTGGGGATGCAGTAATAGTGGGTAAGGTCGTGACCCAAGGTCCCATTGTCGACGTACCTGCTACTACGGGCATCTGATCTCCTATCCCCTCTCTTTGTCCCTGTTCCTTCTCCATGTCTAAATATTTCTGTGCATTGTCTGCAATCTGATCCCTTGCTCTATTCAAGACCCTAGTGGGTATTCTCGGTAGGCTCCTCAAAACCCAACGTTCTGCCACTGCCAAGGCCTCCACCCATTCCCCATATTGATTGTTATTTAACTCTTGCAAATTGTCCAAAATCACTTTTTGATAATGTTCCTCTAATGCCTTGATGGTAGTATGTCCCCATGTTTCTGCTGTTTGTGTCAACCGTTGTTTTATGTCAACTGTGGGTGCCACAGGTTTTATAAACGTGGACAGTTGTTCCACTCTATTCAGAATCATGGTATTTCCCCTACGACCCTCTCGTAGATTCTCTAAATGATGAGTTGCACTCATGATCTTATAGATAAATCTAATAGATTTTCCCATCCGTGGTGGAGCAGCCGCTCGCGGATGACCCTCATCATTACGTGTGTTTACGTACGTTGTTTGTCTCCCTTGTGGTTGTTCTGATTGCCATCTGTTTTGTGGACGTCCCTGTCTGTTTTGTCCGTGTGCATAAATGCTTGGTGACTGTCTGTTTTGTGGACGTCCCTGTCCGTTTTGTCCGTGTGCATAAATGCTTGGTGACTGTCTTGTTCTGTTTTGTGACTGTCCGTTCGGGTAACGTCCCGGAAACCTTCCCAACCCGGCCCGCTCCCCCTGAACGGAGCCAGAACGGAAGCGGAGCGGTTGGCCTATGACTGCCTCCGCGTAGGTACGCGGGGCCTGTCGCCCACGGCTAGCATCCGCACGCGCGGTGGACACTCGCTGGTTAGAACTATAGTTATGGGAAGTCCATCCCCTCCTGGGGACCGACAATGCACCGGTCTCACCCCGTGCCAAGTACTCCCGAGCCGGTGGGTCCCCGGGCCAAGGACCGTCAAAGCCCCGTGGGCTACTGGGACGGGACCGTTTCCGGTTTCCCCACATCCCAGTCTCTCGTGTGCCCGTGGGCTGCACGATATTGCGTTTTTCTTTTTGTTTTTTGTTTGTTGTCTTTTTTGATGTTTAGTTTTTTGTTTTTTTGTCTTTTTTTGATGTTTAATTTATCTTTGAATGTATCAATAAAGAGAAAACAAATTAAATTAAATCAAAAAGTAAAAAAATGAATGAATCAAAAAAATATTGAATGAATCAAAAAAATAGGGCGTGCTGTCGCGACGTTTCGGATAAAAAATCCTTCATCAGGCAAAGCACGCACTAAAACGCTGGCTTGTTTGCAAAACGTGTGTTTCTTCCAAAGTCTGGAGAGAAAATGAGGAGAGGAGACTCGTGTGTAGTCAGTTCTAAGGAAGGGGAGGGGGGAAGGGGGAACCCCGTAGCTCTCTGATTGGAGGAAACATCCACACCCCAGTCTAGTAAATGTTTGTCAACTCTCCTGGCATGAATTTGTAATTATTTTTGAATTTTAATGAATTATTAATGAACTTTTAATAAATTTTTAATAAATTGTTAATCCTTCAACCCAGTTGAAGGTTGAAAGTTAAAGGTTTAAAAATATTAAGGTTTTAAAGTTTTTTTTTTTTTTTTAAATATTAAGGTTTTAAAGTTTAAACTTCCTGTTATTGAAGGGAATATTTTAAATGGAATATTTATGTTTTAAATGGAATATTTATGTTTTAAATTCCGGGTCAATATTAATATCAAAATTTATGTTTTAACAGGGTTAAGTTTAGTTACTTTTCACTTAGGGCTAAGTTTAGGGTTAAGTTTAGGGTTGGGGTTGGGTTTAGGTTAGGTTTAGGGTTAAGGTTAAGTTTAAGGTTAGGGTTAGGGTTAAGGTTAGGATTAGGGTTAAGGTTAGGATTAGGGTTAGGGTTAAGGTTAAGGTTAGGGTTAAGGTTAGGATTAGGGTTAAGGCTAGGATTAGGGTTAAGGTTAAGTTTAGGGTTAGGGTTAAGGTTAGGATTAGGGTTAAGGTTAGGGTTAAGATTAGGGTTAGGGTTAGAAATATTAAGGTTTTAAAGTTTTTTTTTAAAAATATTAAGGTTTTAAAGTTTAACCTTCCTGTTATTGAAGGGAATATTTTAAAGGGAATATTTATGTTTTAAATGGAATATTTATGTTTTAAATTCCGGGTCAATATTAATATCAAAATTTATGTTTTAACAGGGTTAGGTTTAGTTACTTTTCACTTAGGGCTAAGTTTAGGGTTAAGTTTAGGGTTGGGGTTAGGTTTAGGTTAGGTTTAGGGTTAAGGTTAAGTTTAAGGTTAGGGTTAGGGTTAAGGTTAGGATTAGGGTTAAGGTTAGGATTAGGGTTAAGGTTAAGGTTAGGATTAGGGTTAAGGTTAGGATTAGGGTTAAGGCTAGGGTTAGGGTTAGGGTTAGGGTTAGGGTTAGGTGTTATAAGTTATCACGATGACCCTCCCCGTCCGAACTAAACGTAGGGACGGTTTGGAGTAGAGGGTCAAAGGTTTGGCACTGGCCCACGTACGTCGTAGGAGAACATTCCTCTTTCTTTCCAATGTCCTTGCCATGGGGTCTTTTGTTTAAATGAAAACCGTTGTAAGTCCACCGAGGGATTTTTCAAGGTCGATCTTGGCCAATGGACATACGGTCCTTCTTTCCGACGTGTGGCCTTCAGAGAGACCAGTTGGGAGGTGGACGGGAAAAGCCTTCCTTTAAGCATTGTTTAAGTGAGGTGAAATTTGAAGCATATGTGAATCAGTGTTGTGTATAATGTGGTAAAAGGCCTTGTTCAGCCCCTTTTGTTGGCATATTTTGTCAGCCTGTTTGGCATGTGTCTTGAATGGCTAAGGTTAGGTTTAAGGTCAGGATTGGTGTTATGAATCATTAAAGGAGAAGTGCCGTCTTTGTGGAGGGCTTTTTTCAAAGAAGAGTTTTAAAGACTGGAAGGAGAAACCTCAAGGAATTAGTAAGTGATTTTGTCACTCAAACTGAAGCAAAAAGCAGAGAATTGGGTGGAAGTTAGGACTTTAGTAGACCCTGTGTCCGGTTAGGTTTAGGCATAGGTCTTGAATGGCTAAGGTTAGGGTAAAGGTCAGGTTTAGGGTTATGAAGCATCATTTTAAGGACGCATGGCGGTATTAAAGGAGACGTGCCGTCTTTGTGGAGGGCTTTTTTCAAAGAAGAGTTTCAAACACTGGAAGGAGAAACGTCCAACTGAAGCGAAAGGCAGAAAATTGGGTGGAAGTTGAGACTTAAATAGACCCTGTGTCCGGTTAGGTTTAGGCATTGGTCTTGAATGGCTAAGGTTAGGTTTAAGGTCAGGCTTGGGGTTATGAAACATGAACGTTGTTCAGCCTGTTTTATTGCCCTATTTTTTGGAGATTTTAAAGTTAAGGTCAGTGAGAATTTGGAACACATCTTCAGCAGTAGACCTTGGTGTCATCGAGTGTTTCGGCCATTTAACTCTGGACACTCTCTTCCAAGGCTGGCCCCACGTAGAGTGATCAGTTCTCGTGGTGTGTCCCTCGTCCAATCAGGGTTTTGGGCTGGGTTTTAGAGTCAGATGCTCCAGGTCTAAGATCAGCCGCGCCAGGCAGCCACCGTCCAAGAACCAACAGACGCCATGCCAGAGATCCCCCCCAGAGGCGAGCGGAGTCACCTCCAGAGAAAGAGCGGCCCCGGAGAACAGCGATCCAGCACTGACCCTAGCCGCTCAAGGACCCCAGCCTAGGCATCAGAGGGACCGCAGGCGGCAGAGCCAGGTACAGCCAATCCCAGAACCCAGACGCACCCGAGTCTGTCTGACTTTTAATTTGAGGTGTTATTTGACTTGTTTAAAGTTGAGTTGATATTTTTAACCGTGTCCTTTTACAATTTTAACAGATGGCTGTACTCACCGCCTGGTCAGCTGTTTGTTTGGACTGGGGGCGTGGTCACCTGGCGCGCGAGTCTCCTGACGATCCTGCTCCAGTGTCTCATACACCGCATGACTCCTGGAGTGCACCCAACAGGGATGGTGTGGCTGAAATGATAAGCCCGTGCGTCTTGGTATGTGGAGTGACATGCCCTCCTCATTCATGGTGTCCCTGGGGTCGACTCCCAAAGTGTGTTTGTAACTCTGACATAAGAAAGAACTGATGAAGACAATTCTGGCAATGTATCACATGTGTATACTTGAACTTTGATATTAAGAGGAATGAGGAAAAAATGAAGAAAAACGTTCTTCCCATGATGCTTTGCACTTTATTTAAAGGGGCAGTGTTGCCTTTTTTTTGTTTTTCTGAATTTTGTCAAAAAGAGTGTCCCAATAAATAGTTTTGCTGCTACTTGGGGTTTTCTGAATCCAAGTGGAAAAGTAGTCCCTTCAGTGGAAGTTCAGACGTAACTAGGTCCAGTGTCCGGTTAAGTTTAGGGTTAGGGGTTAGGGTTAGGGTTAGGGTTAGGGTTAGGGTTAGGGTTAGGGTAAGGGTTAGGGTTAGGGTTAGGGTTAGGGTTAGGGGTTAGGGGTTAGGGTTAGGGTTAGGATTAGGGTTAGGTTAGGGTTAAGGGTTAGGGTTAGGGTTAGGGTTAGGGGTTAGGGCTAGGCTAGAGGGTTAGGGGTTAGGCCAGAAGATTAGGGCTAGGCTAACCCAAACCCTAGGCCTCAACCCATCCAAAGGGAAATACTTACCTAAAGGGGTGGTAGCTGGTAGGGAGAGGTCGAAGAGTCGTGAAAGTTCAGACACACAGAGTGTAAGAAAACACGAATATAAGAGGGTGAAAGAGAGAGAGAGAGGGACAGAGGGAAAGAGAGAGAGAGAGAGAGTGTGAGGGAAAGAGAGAGAGAGAGAGAGAGAGAAAGAGGGGGCGAGGGAAAGAGAGAGAGAGACAGAGGGAAAGAGAGAGAGAAGGAAAGAGAGAAAAGAGGGTGAGGGAAGGAGAGAGATAAGAGCGAGAGAAAGAGGGAGAGAGAGAGAAAAAAAAAGAAAGTGTAAGTGAGAAAGAGAGCGAAAAAGAGACAAGACAGAAAGAGAGAGAGAGAGAGAGAGAGAGAGAGAGAGAGAGAGAGAGAGAGAGAGAGAGAGAAAGGAAAAAAGAGGTTGAGAAAGAGAGAGGGAGGGAGGCTTTTGGAGAAGAGGAAATAAATGAAGAGGAAAGAAGGAGGAAGAAGAGAGGTAAGGATTCAGAGAAGGAAGGACCAAGAGGAGGCATCCGGGGTCTGGATTGCACATCCTCTCTGCCGGGGTCTGGCTTTGGTCCAACCCTCTCCTCCTCCCCACCAAAACCCGTAGTGGACGGATGAGCGGGGGAGGAGGAGGGGCGGGGGAGACAATAAAAGAGAGAGCGAGAAATTTGTTGCTGGAGTTAAGACGATTTTGGTGGTTAGAAGGATGGTGAACTAGAACTGAAGGCATGGGCAAAAGTGCAAGGACAAAAGTGCAAGGACATAGCGTGATTTTAAGGAAGTCTCTGAACCGGGCGGCGGCTGGCTAGTTAGGTGTTATAAGTTATCACGATGACCTCCCCGTCCGAACTAAACGTAGGGACGGTTTGGAGTAGAGGGTCAAAGGTTTGGCACTGGCCCACGACGTCGAGGAGAACATTCCTCTTTCTTTCCAATGTCCTTGCCATGGGGTCTTTTGTTTAAATGAAAACCGTTGTAAGTCCACCGAGGGATTTTTCAAGGTCGATCTTGGCCAATGGACATACGGTCCTTCTTTCCGACGTGTGGCCTTCAGAGAGACCAGTTGGGAGGTGGACGGGAAAGCCTTCCTTTAAGCATTGTTTAAGTGAGGTGAAATTTGAAGCATATGTGAATCAATGTTGTGTATAATGTGGTAAAAGGCCTTGTTCAGCCCCTTTTGTTGTCATATTTTGTCAGCCTGTTTGGCATGTGTCTTGAATGGCTAAGGTTAGGGTGAAGGTCAGGTTTGGTGTTATGAAGCATTAAAGGAGACGTGCCGTCTTTGTGGAGGGCTTTTTTCAAAGAAGAGTTTTAAAGACTGGAAGGAGAAACCTCAAGGAATTAGTAAGTGATTTTGTCACTCAAACTGAAGCAAAAAGCAGAGAATTGGGTGGAAGTTAGGACTTTAGTAGTCCCATTGTCAGGTTAGGTTTAGGCATAGGTCTTGAATGGCTAAGGTTAGGGTAAAGGTCAGGTTTAGGGTTATGAAGCATCATTTTAAGGACGCATGGCGGTATTAAAGGAGACGTGCCGTCTTTGTGGAGGGCTTTTTTCAAAGAAGAGTTTCAAACACTGGAAGGAGAAACGTCCAACTGAAGCGAAAGGCAGAAAATTGGGTGGAAGTTGAGACTTAAATAGACCCTGTGTCCGGTTAGGTTTAGGCATTGGTCTTGAATGGCTAAGGTTAGGTTTAAGGTCAGGCTTGGGGTTATGAAACATGAACGTTGTTCAGCCTGTTTTATTGCCCTATTTTTTGGAGATTTTAAAGTTAAGGTCAGTGAGAATTTGGAACACATCTTCAGCAGTAGACCTTGGTGTCATCGAAAGTGTTTCGCCATTTAACTCTGGACACTCTCTTCCAAGGCTGGCCCCACGTAGAGTGATCAGTTCTCGTGGTGTGTCCCTCGTCCAATCAGGGTTTTGGGCTGGGTTTTAGAGTCAGATGCTCCAGGTCTAAGATCAGCCGCGCCAGACAGCCACCGCCCAAGAACCAACAGACGCCATGCCAGAGATCCCCCCCAGAGGCGAGCGGAGTCACCTCCAGAGAAAGAGCGGCCCGGAGAACAGCGATCCAGCACTGACCCTAGCCGCCAAGGACCCCAGCCTAGGCATCAGAGGGACCGCAGGCGGCAGAGCCAGGTACAGCCAATCCCAGAACCCAGACGCACTCCGAGTCTGTCTGACTTTTAATTTGAGGTGTTATTTGACTTGTTTAAAGTTGAGTTGATATTTTTAACCGTGTCCTTTTACAATTTTAACAGATGGCTGTACTCACCGCCTGGTCAGCTGTTTGTTTGGACTGGGGCGTGGTCACCTGGCGCGCGAGTCCTCCGATGACACTGCTCCAGTGTCTCATACACCGCATGACTCCTGGAGTGCACCCAACAGGGATGGTGTGGCTGAAATGATAAGCCCGTGCGTCTTGGTATGTGGAGTGACATGCCCTCCTCATTCATGGTGTCCCTGGGGTCGACTCCCAAAGTGTGTTTGTAACTCTGACATAAGAAAGAACTGATGAAGACAATTCTAGCAATGTATCACATGTGTATACTTGAACTTTGATATTAAGAGGAATGAGGAAAAATCGAAGAAAAACGTTCTTCCCATGATGCTTTGCACTTTATTTAAAGGGGCAGTGTTGCCTTTTTTTTGGTTTTTTTGAATTTTGTACAAAAGAGTGTCCCAATAAATAGTTTTGCTGCTACTTGGGGTTTTCTGAATCCAAGTGGAAAAGTTGTCCCTTCAGTGGAAGTTCAGACGTAACTAGGTCCAGTGTCCGGTTAAGTTTAGGGTTAGGTTAGGGTTAGTTAGGTTAGGTTAGGGTTAGGGGTTAGGTTAGGTTAGGTTAGGTTAGGTAAGGGTTAGGTTAGGTTAGGTTAGTTAGGGTTAGGTTAGGTTAGGTTAGGTAAGGGTTAGGGTTAGTTAGGGTTAGGTTAGGGCTAGGCTAGAGGGTTAGGGGTTAGGCCAGAAGATTAGGGCTAGGCTAACCCAAACCCTAGGCCTCAACCCATCCAAAGGGAAATACTTACCTAAAGGGGTGGTAGCTGGTAGGGAGAGGTCGAAGAGTCGTGAAAGTTCAAACACACAGAGTGTAAGAAAACACAAATATAAGAGGGTGAAAGAGAGAGAGAGAGGGACAGAGGGAAAGAGAGAGAGACAGAGAGTGTGAGGGAAAGAGAGAGAGAGAGAGAAAGAGGGGGCGAGGGAAAGAGAGAGAGAGACAGAGGGAAAGAGAGAGAGAAGGAAAGAGAGAAAAGAGGGTGAGGGAAGGAGAGAGATAAGAGCGAGAGAAAGAGGGAGAGAGAGAGAAAAAAAGAAAGTGTAAGTGAGAAAGAGAGCGAAAAAGAGACAAGACAGAAAGAGAGAGAGAGAGAGAGAGAGAGAGAAAGAGGGAAAGAAAGGAAAAAAGAGGTTGAGAAAGAGAGAGGGAGGGAGGCTTTTGGAGAAGAGGAAATAAATGAAGAGGAAAGAAGGAGGAAGAAGAGAGGTAAGGATTCAGAGAAGGAAGGACCAAGAGGAGGCATCCGGGGTCTGGATTGCACATCCTCTCTGCCGGGGTCTGGCTTTGGTCTGTCCTCTCCTCCTCCCCACCAAAACCCGTAGTGGACGGATGAGCGGGGGAGGAGGAGGGGCGGGGGAGACAATAAAAGAGAGAGCGAGAAATTTGTTGCTGGAGTTAAGACGATTTTGGTGGTTAGAAGGATGGTGAACTAGAACTGAAGGCATGGGCAAAAGTGCAAGGACAAAAGTGCAAGGACATAGCGTGATTTTAAGGAAGTCTCTGGTCCGGCGGCGGCTGGCTAGTTAGGTGTTATAAGTTATCACGATGACCCTC
This sequence comes from Rhinogobius similis, assembly GCA_019453435.1. NCBI lineage: Eukaryota > Metazoa > Chordata > Actinopteri > Gobiiformes > Gobiidae > Rhinogobius > Rhinogobius similis. The sequence goes on along the minus strand of CM033633.1, from coordinate 39,433,081 downwards.
CCCGTCCGAACTAAACGTAGGGACGGTTTGGAGTAGAGGGTCAAAGGTTTGGCACTGGCCCACGTACGTCGTAGGAGAACATTCCTCTTTCTTTCCAATGTCCTTGCCATGGGGTCTTTGTTTAAATGAAAACCGCTGTAAGTCCACCGAGGATTTTTCAAGGTCGATCTTGGCCAATGGACATACGGTCCTTCTTTTCCGACGTGTGGCCTTCAGAGAGACCAGTTGGGAGGTGGACGGAAAAGCCTTCCTTTAAGCATTGTTTAAGTGAGGTGAAATTTGAAGCATATGTGAATCAATGTTGTGTATAATGTGGTAAAAGGCCTTGTTCAGCCCCTTTTTGTTGGCATATTTTGTCAGCCTGTTTGGCATGTGTCTTGAATGGCTAAGGTTAGGTTTAAGGTCAGGCTTGGGGTTATGAAGCATTAAAGGAGACGTGGCCGCCTTTGTGGAGGGCTTTTTCAAAGAAGAGTTTTAAAGACTGGAAGGAGAAACCTCAAGGAATTAGTAAGTGATTTTGTCACTCAAACTGAAGCAAAAAGCAGAGAATTGGGTGGAAGTTAGCACTTTAGTAGACCCCGTGGTCCGGTTAGGTTTAGGCATAGGTCTTGAATGGCTAAGGTTAGGGTAAAGGTCAGGTTTAGGGTTATGAAGCATCATTTTAAGGACGCATGGCGGTATTAAAGGAGACGTGCCGTCTTTGTGGAGGGCTTTTTTCAAAGAAGAGTTTCAAACACTGGAAGGAGAAACGTCCAACTGAAGCGAAAGGCAGAAAATTGGGTGGAAGTTGAGACTTAAATAGACCCTGTGTCCGGTTAGGTTTAGGCATTGGTCTTGAATGGCTAAGGTTAGGTTTAAGGTCAGGCTTGGGGTTATGAAACATGAACGTTGTTCAGCCTGTTTTATTGCCCTATTTTTGGAGATTTTAAAGTTAAGGTCAGTGAGAATTTGGAACACATCTTCAGCAGTAGACCTTTGTGTAATCGAGTGTTTCGTCATTTAACTCTGGACACTCTCTTCCAAGGCTGGCCCCACGTAGAGTGATCAGTTCTCGTGGTGTGTCCCTCGTCCAATCAGGGTTTTGGGCTGGGTTTTAGAGTCAGATGCTCCAGGTCTAAGATCAGCCGCGCCAGGCAGCCACCGTCCAAGAACCAACAGACGCCATGCCAGAGATCCCCCCCAGAGGCGCAGCGGAGTCACCTCCAGAGAAAGAGCGCCCCGGAGAACAGCGATCCAGCACTGACCCTAGCCGCTCAAGGACCCCAGCCTAGGCATCAGAGGGACCGCAGGCGGCAGAGCCAGGTACAGCCAATCCCAGAACCCAGACGCACCCGAGTCTGTCTGACTTTTAATTTGAGGTGTTATTTGACTTGTTTAAAGTTGAGTTGATATTTTTAACCGTGTCCTTTTACAATTTTAACAGATGGCTGTACTCACCGCCTGGTCAGCTGTATGTTTGGACTGGGGGCGTGGTCACCTGGCGCGCGAGTCCTCCGATGACACTGCTCCAGTGTCTCATACACCGCATGACTCCTGGAGTGCACCCAACAGGGATGGTGTGGCTGAAATGATAAGCCCGCATGGCCTTGGTATGTGGAGTGACATGCCCTCCTCATTCATGGTGTCCCTGGGGTCGACTCCCAAAGTGTGTTTGTAACTCTGACATAAGAAAGAACTGATGAAGACAATTCTGGCAATGTATCACATGTGTATACTTGAACTTTGATATTAAGAGGAATGAGGAAAAAATGAAGAAAAACGTTCTTCCCATGATGCTTTGCACTTTATTTAAAGGGGCAGTGTTGCCTTTTTTTTGTTTTTCTGAATTTTGTCAAAAAGAGTGTCCCAATAAATAGTTTTGCTGCTACTTGGGGTTTTCTGAATCCAAGTGGAAAAGTAGTCCCTTCAGTGGAAGTTCAGACGTAACTAGGTCCAGTGTCCGGTTAAGTTTAGGGTTAGGGGTTAAGTTTAGGGTTAGGGTAAGGGTTAGGGTTAGGGTTAGGGTTAGGGTTAGGGTTGGGGTTAGGGTTAGGGTAAGGATTAGGGTTAAGGTAAGGGTAAGGGTTAGGGTTAGGTAAGGGTTAGGTTAGGGTTAGGTTAGGTTAGGTTAGGGTTAGGGTTAGAGTTAGGGCTAGGCTAGAGGGTTAGGGGTTAGGCCAGAAGATTAGGGCTAGGCTAACCCAAACCCTAGGCCTCAACCCATCCAAAGGGAAATACTTACCTAAAGGGGTGGTAGCTGGTAGGGAGAGGTCGAAGAGTCGTGAAAGTTCAGACACACAGAGTGTAAGAAAACACGAATATAAGAGGGTGAAAGAGAGAGAGAGAGAGGGACAGAGGGAAAGAGAGAGAGACAGAGAGTGTGAGGGAAAGAGAGAGAGAGAGAGAGAGAGAAAGAGGGGGCGAGGGAAAGAGAGAGAGAGACAGAGGGAAAGAGAGAGAGAAGGGAGGAGAGAAAAGAGGGTGAGGGAAGAAGAGAGACAAGAGCGAGAGAAAGGGGGAGAGAGAGAGAAAAAAGAAAGTGTAAGTGAGAAAGAGAGCGAAAAAGAGACAAGAGAGAAAGAGAGAGAGAGAGAGAGAGAGAGAGAGAGAGAGAGAGAGAGAGAGAGAGAGAGAGAGAAAGAGGGAAAGAAAGGAAAAAAGAGGTTGAGAAAGAGAGAGGGAGGGAGGCTTTTGGAGAAGAGGAAATAAATGAAGAGGAAAGAAGGAGGAAGAAGAGAGGTAAGGATTCAGAGAAGGAAGGACCAAGAGGAGGCATCCGGGGTCTGGATTGCACATCCTCTCTGCCGGGGTCTGGCTTGTCTGTCTCCTTCTCCTCCCCACCAAAACCCGTAGTGGACGGATGAGCGGGGGAGGAGGAGGGGCGGGGGAGACAATAAAAGAGAGAGCGAGAAATTTGTTGCTGGAGTTAAGACGATTTTGGTGGTTAGAAGGATGGTGAACTAGAACTGAAGGCATGGGCAAAAGTGCAAGGACAAAAGTGCAAGGACATAGCGTGATTTTAAGGAAGTCTCTGGTCCGGCGGCGGCTGGCTAGTTAGGTGTTATAAGTTATCACGATGACCCTCCCCGTCCGAACTAAACGTAGGGACGGTTTGGAGTAGAGGGTCAAAGGTTTGGCACTGGCCCACGTACGTCGTAGGAGAACATTCCTCTTTCTTTCCAATGTCCTTGCCATGGGGTCTTTTGTTTAAATGAAAACCGTTGTAAGTCCACCGAGGGATTTTTCAAGGTCGATCTTGGCCAATGTACATACGGTCCTTCTTTTTCCGACGCGTGTGGCCTTCAGAGAGACCAGTTGGGAGGTGGACGGGAAAAGCCTTCCTTTAAGCATTGTTTAAGTGAGGTGAAATTTGAAGCATATGTGAATCAATGTTGTGTATAATGTGGTAAAAGGCCTTGTTCAGCCCCTTTTGTTGTCATATTTTGTCAGCCTGTTTGGCATGTGTCTTGAATGGCTAAGGTTAGGTTTAAGGTCAGGATTGGTGTTATGAAGCATTAAAGTAGACTAGCTGTTTTTGTGTAGGGCATTTTTCAAAGAAGAGTTTTAAAGACTGGAAGGAGAAACCTCAAGGAATTAGTAAGTGATTTTTGTCACTCAAACTGAAGCAAAAAGCAGAGAATTGGGTGGAAGTTAGGACTTTAGTAGACCCTGTGTCCGGTTAGGTTTAGGCATAGGTCTTGAATGGCTAAGGTTAGGGTAAAGGTCAGGTTTAGGGTTATGAAGCATCATTTTAAGGACGCATGGCGGTATTAAAGGAGACGTGCTGCCTTTTGTGGAGGGCTTTTTCAAAGAAGAGTTTCAAACACTGGAAGGAGAAACGTCCAACTGAAGCGAAAGGCAGAAAATTGGGTGGAAGTTGAGACTTAAATAGACCCTGTGTCCGGTTAGGTTTAGGCATTGGTCTTGAATGGCTAAGGTTAGGTTTAAGGTCAGGCTTGGGGTTATGAAACATGAACGTTGTTCAGCCTGTTTTATTGCCCTATTTTTTGGAGATTTTAAAGTTAAGGTCAGTGAGAATTTGGAACACATCTTCAGCAGTAGACCTTGGTGTCATCGAGTGTTTCGCCATTTAACTCTGGACACTCTCTTCCAAGGCTGGCCCCACGTAGAGTGATCAGTTCTCGTGGTGTGTCCTCGTCCAATCAGGGTTTTGGGCTGGGTTTTAGAGTCAGATGCTCCAGGTCTAAGATCAGCCGCGCCAGACAGCCACCGCCCAAGAACCAACAGACGCCATGCCAGAGATCCCCCCCAGAGGCGAGCGGAGTCACCTCCAGAGAAAGAGCGGCCCCGGAGAACAGCGATCCAGCACTGACCCTAGCCGCTCAAGGACCCCAGCCTAGGCATCAGAGGGACCGCAGGCGGCAGAGCCAGGTACAGCTAATCCCAGAACCCAGACGCACTCCGAGTCTGTCTGACTTTTTAATTTGAGGTGTTATTTGACTTGTTTAAAGTTGAGTTGATATTTTTAACAGTGTCCTGTTACAATTTTAACAGATGGCTGTACTCACCGCCTGGTCAGCTGTTTGTTTGGACTGGGGGCGTGGTCACCTGGAGCGCGAGTCCTCCGATGACACTGCTCCAGTGTCTCATACACCGCATGACTCCTGGAGTGCACCCAACAGGGATGGTGTGGCTGAAATGATAAGCCCGTGCGTCTTGGTATGTGGAGTGACATGCCCTCCTCATTCATGGTGTCCCTGGGGTCGACTCCCAAAGTGTGTTTGTAACTCTGACATAAGAAAGAACTGATGAAGACAATTCTAGCAATGTATCACATGTGTATACTTGAACTTTGATATTAAGAGGAATGAGGAAAAAATGAAGAAAAACGTTCTTCCCATGATGCTTTGCACTTTATTTAAAGGGGCAGTGTTGCCTTTTTTTTGTTTTTCTGAATTTTGTCAAAAAGAGTGTCCCAATAAATAGTTTTGCTGCTACTTGGGGTTTTCTGAATCCAAGTGGAAAAGTAGTCCCTTCAGTGGAAGTTCAGACGTAACTAGGTCCAGTGTCCGGTTAAGTTTAGGTTAGGTTAGGTTAGGTTAGGGTTAGGGTTAGGGTTAGGGTTAGGTTAGGGTTAGGGTTAGGGTTAGGGTTAGGTTAGGGTTAGGGTTAGGTTAAGGGTTAGGGTTAAGGTAATGGTTAGGTTTAGGGTTACGTGGCTTAGGTTAAGGGTTAGGGTTAGGGTTAGGGTTAGGGTTAGAGGGTTAGGGTTAGGCCAGAAGATTAGGGCTAGGCTAACCCACCTAAACCCTAGGCCTCAACCCATCCAAAGGGAAATACTTACCTAAAGGGGTGGTAGCTGGTAGGGAGAGGTCGAAGAGTGAAAGTTCAGACACACAGAGTGTAAGAAAACACGAATATAAGAGGGTGAAAGAGAGAGAGAGGGACAGAGGGAAAGAGAGATGTAAGAGAGAGAGAGAGAGAGAAAGAGGGGGCGAGGGAAAGAGAGAGAGAGACAGAGGGAAAGAGAGAGAGAAGGAAAGAGAGAAAAGAGGGTGAGGGAAGGAGAGAGATAAGAGCGAGAGAAAGAGGGAGAGAGAGAGAAAAAAAAAGTGTAAGTGAGAAAGAGAGCGAAAAAGAGAGAGAGAGAGAGAGAGAGAGAGAGAGAGAAAGAGGGAAAGAAAGGAAAAAAGAGGTTGAGAAAGAGAGAGGAGGGAGGGAGGCTTTTGGAGAAGAGGAAATAAATGAAGAGGAAAGAAGGAGGAAGAAGAGAGGTAAGGATTCAGAGAAGGAAGGACCAAGAGGAGGCATCCGGGGTCTGGATTGCACATCCTCTCTGCCGGGGTCTGGCTTTGGTCTGTCTCCTCTCCTCCTCCCCACCAAAACCCGTAGTGGACGGATGAGCGGGGGAGGAGGAGGGGCGGGGGAGACAATAAAAGAGAGAGCGAGAAATTTGTTGCTGGAGTTAAGACGATTTTGGTGGTTAGAAGGATGGTGAACTAGAACTGAAGGCATGGGCAAAAGTGCAAGGACAAAAGTGCAAGGACATAGCGTGATTTTAAGGAAGTCTCTGGTCCGGCGGCGGCTGGCTAGTTAGGTGTTATAAGTTATCACGATGACCCTCCCCGTCCGAACTAAACGTAGGGACGGTTTGGAGTAGAGGGTCAAAGGTTTGGCACTGGCCCACGTACGTCAGAGGAGAAACATTCCTCTTTCTTTCCAATGTCCTTGCCATGGGGTCTTTTGTTTAAATGAAAACCGTTGTAAGTCCACCGAGGGATTTTTCAAGGTCGATCTTGGACAATGGACATACGGTCCTTCTTTCCGACGTGTGGCCTTCAGAGAGACCAGTTGAGAGGTGGACGGGAAAAGCCTTCCTTTAAGCATTGTTTAAGTGAGGTGAAATTTGAAGCATATGTGAATCAATGTTGTGTATAATGTGGTAAAAGGCCTTGTTCAGCCCCTTTTGTTGGCATATTTTGTCAGCCTGTTTGGCATGTGTCTTGAATGGCTAAGGTTAGGTTGAAGGTCAGGTTTGGTGTTATGAAGCATTAAAGGAGACGTGCTGTCTTTGTGGAGGGCTTTTTTCAAAGAAGAGTTTTAAAGACTGGAAGGAGAAACCTCAAGGAATTAGTAAGTGATTTTGTCACTCAAACTGAAGCAAAAAGCAGAGAATTGGGTGGAAGTTAGGACTTTAGTAGACCCTGTGTCCGGTTAGGTTTAGGCATAGGTCTTGAATGGCTAAGGTTAGGGTAAAGGTCAGGTTTAGGGTTATGAAGCATCATTTTAAGGACGCATGGCGGTATTAAAGGAGACGTGCCGTCTTTGTGGAGGGCTTTTTTCAAAGAAGAGTTTCAAACACTGGAAGGAGAAACGTCCAACTGAAGCGAAAGGCAGAAAATTGGGTGGAAGTTGAGACTTAAATAGACCCTGTGTCCGGTTAGGTTTAGGCATTGGTCTTGAATGGCTAAGGTTAGGTTTAAGGTCAGGCTTGGGGTTATGAAACATGAACGTTGTTCAGCCTGTTTTATTGCCCTATTTTTTGGAGATTTTAAAGTTAAGGTCAGTGAGAATTTGGAACACATCTTCAGCAGTAGACCTTGGTGTCATCGAGTGTTTCGCCATTTAACTCTGGACACTCTCTTCCAAGGCTGGCCCCACGTAGAGTGATCAGTTCTCGTGGTGTGTCCCTCGTCCAATCAGGGTTTTGGGCTGGGTTTTAGAGTCAGATGCTCCAGGTCTAAGATCAGCCGCGCCAGACAGCCACCGCCCAAGAACCAACAGACGCCATGCCAGAGATCCCCCCCAGAGGCGAGCGGAGTCACCTCCAGAGAAAGAGCGGCCCCGGAGAACAGCGATCCAGCACTGACCCTAGCCGCTCAAGGACGCCAGCCTAGGCATCAGAGGGACCGCAGGCGGCAGAGCCAGGTACAGCCAATCCCAGAACCCAGACGCACTCCGAGTCTGTCTGACTTTTTAATTTGAGGTGTTATTTGACTTGTTTAAAGTTGAGTTGATATTTTTAACCGTGTCCTTTACAATTTTAACAGATGGCTGTACTCACCGCCTGGTCAGCTGTTTGTTTGGACTGTGGGCGTGGTGACCTGGCGCCACGAGTCCTCCGATGACACTGCTCCAGTGTCTCATACACCGCATGACTCCTGGAGTGCACCCAACAGGGATGGTGTGGCTGAAATGATAAGCTTGTGTCTTGGTATGTGGAGTGACATGCCCTCCTCATTCATGGTGTCCCTGGGGTCGACTCCCAAAGTGTGTTTGTAACTCTGACATAAGAAAGAACTGATGAAGACAATTCTAGCAATGTATCACATGTGTATACTTGAACTTTGATATTAAGAGGAATGAGGAAAAAATGAAGAAAAACGTTCTTCCCATGATGCTTTGCACTTTATTTAAAGGGGCAGTGTTGCCTTTTTTTTGTTTTTCTGAATTTTGTCAAAAAGAGTGTCCCAATAAATAGTTTTGCTGCTACTTGGGGTTTTCTGAATCCAAGTGGAAAAGTAGTCCCTTCAGTGGAAGTTCAGACGTAACTAGGTCCAGTGTCCGGTTAAGTTTAGGGTGAGGGGTTAGGTTAGGTTAGGTTAGGTTAGGGTTAGGGTTAGGTTAGGTTAGGTTAGGGTTAGGTTAGGGTTAGGCTAGGGTTAGGTTAGGTTAGGTTAGGTTAGGCTAGGCTAGAGGGTTAGGGGTTAGGCCAGAAGATTAGGCTAGGCTAACCCAAACCCTAGGCCTCAACCCATCGAAAGGGAAATACTTTCCTAAATGTGTGGTAGCTGGTAGTGAGAGGAGAAGAGTCGTGAAAGTTCAGACACACAGAGTGTAAGAAAACACGAATATAAGAGGGTGAAAGAGAGAGAGAGAGGGACAGAGGGAAAGAGAGAGAGAGAGAGACAGAGAGTGTGAGGGAAAGAGAGAGAGAGAGAGAAAGAGGGGGCGAGGGAAAGAGAGAGAGAGACAGAGGGAAAGAGAGAGAGAAGGAAAGAGAGAAAAGAGGGTGAGGGAAGGAGAGAGATAAGAGCGAGAGAAAGAGGGAGAGAGAGAGAAAAAAAGAAAGTGTAAGTGAGAAAGAGAGCGAAAAAGAGACAAGACAGAAAGAGAGAGAGAGAGAGAGAGAGAGAGAGAGAAAGAGGGAAAGAAAGGAAAAAAGAGGTTGAGAAAGAGAGAGGGAGGGAGGCTTTTGGAGAAGAGGAAATAAATGAAGAGGAAAGAAGGAGGAAGAAGAGAGGTAAGGATTCAGAGAAGGAAGGACCAAGAGGAGGCATCCGGGGTCTGGATTGCACATCCTCTCTGCCGGGGTCTGGCTTTGTCTTTCTCCTCCTCCCCACCAAAACCCGTAGTGGACGGATGAGCGGGGGAGGAGGAGGGGCGGGGGAGACAATAAAAGAGAGAGCGAGAAATTTGTTGCTGGAGTTAAGACGATTTTGGTGGTTAGAAGGATGGTGAACTAGAACTGAAGGCATGGGCAAAAGTGCAAGGACAAAAGTGCAAGGACATAGCGTGATTTTAAGGAAGTCTCTGGTCCGGCGGCGGCTGGCTAGTTAGGTGTTATAAGTTATCAGGATGACACTCCCGTCCGAACTAAACGTAGGGACGGTTTGGAGTAGAGGGTCAAAGGTTTGGCACTGGCCCACGACGTCGAGGAGAACATTCCTCTTTCTTTCCAATGTCCTTGCCATGGGGTCTTTTGTTTAAATGAAAACCGTTGTAAGTCCACCGAGGGATTTTTCAAGGTCGATCTTGGCCAATGGACATACGGTCCTTCTTTCCGACGTGTGGCCTTCAGAGAGACCAGTTGGGAGGTGGACGGGAAAAGCCTTCCTTTAGCATTGTTTAAGTGAGGTGAAATTTGAAGCATATGTGAATCAATGTTGTGTATAATGTGGTAAAAGGCCTTGTTCAGCCCCTTTTGTCATATTTTGTCAGCCTGTTTGGCATGTGTCTTGAATGGCTAAGGTTAGGGTGAAGGTCAGGTTTGGTGTTATGAAGCATTAAAGGAGACGTGCCGTCTTTGTGGAGGGCTTTTTTCAAAGAAGAGTTTTAAAGACTGGAAGGAGAAACCTCAAGGAATTAGTAAGTGATTTTGTCACTCAAACTGAAGCAAAAAGCAGAGAATTGGGTGGAAGTTAGGACTTTAGTAGACCCTGTGTCCGGTTAGGTTTAGGCATAGGTCTTGAATGGCTAAGGTTAGGGTAAAGGTCAGGTTTAGGGTTATGAAGCATCATTTTAAGGACGCATGGCGGTATTAAAGGAGACGTGCCGTATTTGTGGAGGGCTTTTTTCAAAGAAGAGTTTCAAACACTGGAAGGAGAAACGTCCAACTGAAGCTAAATGCAGATAATTGGGTGGAAGTTGAGACTTAAATAGACCCTGTGTCCGGTTAGGTTTAGGCATTGGTCTTGAATGGCTAAGGTTAGGTTTAAGGTCAGGCTTGGGGTTATGAAACATGAACGTTGTTCAGCCTGTTTTATTGCCCTATTTTTTGGAGATTTTAAAGTTAAGGTCAGTGAGAATTTGGAACACATCTTCAGCAGTAGACCTTGGTGTCATCGAGTGTTTCGTCCATTTAACTCTGGACACTCTCTTCCAAGGCTGGCCCCACGTAGAGTGATCAGTTCTCGTGGTGTGTCCTCGTCCAATCAGGGTTTTGGGCTGGGTTTAGAGAGTCAGATGCTCCAGGTCTAAGATCAGCCGCGCCAGGCAGCCACCGCCCAAGAACCAACAGACGCCATGCCAGAGATCCCCCCCAGTGGCGAGCGGAGTCACCTCCAGAGAAAGAGCTGCCCCGGAGAACAGCGATCCATCACTGACCCTAGCCGCTCAAGGACCCCAGCCTAGGCATCAGAGGGACCGCAGGCGGCAGAGCCAGGTACAGCTAATCCCAGAACCCAGACGCACCCGAGTCTGTCTGACTTTTAATTTGAGGTGTTATTTGACTTGTTTAAAGTTGAGTTGATATTTTTAACCGTGTCCTTTTACAATTTTAACAGATGGCTGTACTCACCGCCTGGTCAGCTGTTTGTTTGGACTGGGGGCGTGGTCACCTGGCGCGCGAGTCCCCCGATGACACTGCTCCAGTGTCTCATACACCGCATGACTCCTGGAGTGCACCCAACAGGGATGGTGTGGCTGAAATGATAAGACCTGCGTCTTGGTATGTGGAGTGACATGCCCTCCTCATTCATGGTGTCCCTGGGGTCGACTCCCCAAAGTGTGTTTGTAACTCTGACATAAGAAAGAACTGATGAAGACAATTCTAGCAATGTATCACATGTGTATACTTGAACTTTGATATTAAGAGGAATGAGGAAAAAATGAAGAAAAACGTTCTTCCCATGATGCTTTGCACTTTATTTAAAGGGGCAGTGTTGCCTTTTTTTTGTTTTTCTGAATTTTGTCAAAAAGAGTGTCCCAATAAATAGTTTTGCTGCTACTTGGGGTTTTCTGAATCCAAGTGGAAAAGTAGTCCCTTCAGTGGAAGTTCAGACGTAACTAGGTCCAGAGTCCGGTTAAGTTTAGGGTTAGGGGTTAGGGGTTAGGGGTTAGGGTTAGGGTAAGGGTTAGGGTTAGGGTTTGGGTTAGGGTTAGGTAAGGGTTAGTTAGGTTAGTTAGGGTTAGGGTTAGGGTTAGGGTAAGGGTTAGGTTAGGGTTAGGGTTAGGGGTTAGGGTTAGGCTAGGCCAGAGGGTTAGGGGTTAGGCCAGAAGATTAGGGCTAGGCTAACCCAAACCCTAGGCCTCAACCCATCCAAAGGGAAATACTTACCTAAAGGGGTGGTAGCTGGTAGGGAGAGGTCGAAGAGTCGTGAAAGTTCAGACACACAGAGTGTAAGAAAACACGAATATAAGAGGGTGAAAGAGAGAGAGAGAGGGACAGAGGGAAAGAGAGAGAGACAGAGAGTGTGGGGAGAGAGAGAGAGAGAGAGAGAGAAAGAGAGAGGGAAAGAGAGAGAGACAGAGGGAAAGAGAGAGAGAAGGAAAGAGAGAAAAGAGGGTGAGGGAAGGAGAGAGATAAGAGCAAGAGAAAGAGGGAGAGAGAGAGAGAAAAAAAAGAAAGTGTAAGTGAGAAAGAGAGCGAAAAGAGAGAGAGAGAGAGAGAGAGAGAGAGAGAGAGAGAGAGAGAGAGAGAGAGAAAGAGGGAAAGAAAGGAAAAAAGAGGTTGAGAAAGAGAGAGGGAGGGAGGCTTTTGGAGAAGAGGAAATAAATGAAGAGGAAAGAAGGAGGAAGAAGAGAGGTAAGGATTCAGAGAAGGAAGGACCAAGAGGAGGCATCCGGGGTCTGGATTGCACATCCTCTCTGCCGGGGTCTGGCTTTGGTCCAACCGCTCTCCTCCTCCCCACCAAAACCCGTAGTGGACGGATGAGCGGGGGAGGAGGAGGGGCGGGGGAGACAATAAAAGAGAGAGCGAGAAATTTGTTGCTGGAGTTAAGACGATTTTGGTGGTTAGAAGGATGGTGAACTAGAACTGAAGGCATGGGCAAAAGTGCAAGGACAAAAGTGCAAGGACATAGCGTGATTTTAAGGAAGTCTCTGGTCCGGCGGCGGCTGGCTAGTTAGGTGTTATAAGTTATCACGATGACCCTCCCCGTCCGAACTAAACGTAGGGACGGTTTGGAGTAGAGGGTCAAAGGTTTGGCACTGGCCCACGTACGTCGTAGGAGAACATTCCTCTTTCTTTCCAATGTCCTTGCCATGGGGTCTTTTGTTTAAATGAAAACCGTTGTAAGTCCACCGAGGGATTTTTCAAGGTCGATCTTGGCCAATGGACATACGGTCCTTCTTTCCGACGTGTGGCCTTCAGAGAGACCAGTTGGGAGGTGGACGGGAAAAGCCTTCCTTTAAGCATTGTTTAAGTGAGGTGAAATTTGAAGCATATGTGAATCAATGTTGTGTATAATGTGGTAAAAGGCCTTGTTCAGCCCCTTTTGTTGTCATATTTTGTCAGCCTGTTTGGCATGTGTCTTGAATGGCTAAGGTTAGGGTGAAGGTCAGGTTTGGTGTTATGAAGCATTAAAGGAGACGTGCCGTCTTTGTGGAGGGCTTTTTTCAAAGAAGAGTTTTAAAGACTGGAAGGAGGAACCTCAAGGAATTAGTAAGTGATTTTGTCACTCAAACTGAAGCAAAAAGCAGAGAATTGGGTGGAAGTTAGGACTTTAGTAGACCCCGTGTCCGGTTAGGTTTAGGCATAGGTCTTGAATGGCTAAGGTTATGGTAAAGGTCAGGTTTAGGGTTATGAAGCATCATTTTAAGGACGCATGGCGGTATTAAAGGAGACGTGCCGTCTTTGTGGAGGGCTTTTTTCAAAGAAGAGTTTCAAACACTGGAAGGAGAAACGTCCAACTGAAGCGAAAGGCAGAAAATTGGGTGGAAGTTGAGACTCAAATAGACCCTGTGTCCGGTTAGGTTTAGGCATTGGTCTTGAATGGCTAAGGTTAGGTTTAAGGTCAGGCTTGGGGTTATGAAACATGAACGTTGTTCAGCCTGTTTTATTGGCCTATTTTTTGGAGATTTTAAAGTTAAGGTCAGTGAGAATTTGGAACACATCTTCAGCAGTAGACCTTGGTGTCATCGAGTGTTTCGGCCATTTAACTCTGGACACTCTCTTCCAAGGCTGGCCCCACGTAGAGTGATCAGTTCTCGTGGTGTGTCCATCGTCCAATCAGGGTTTTGGGCTGGGTTTTAGAGTCAGATGCTCCAGGTCTAAGATCAGCCGCGCCAGGCAGCCACCGTCCAAGAACCAACAGACGCCATGCCAGAGATCCCCCCCAGAGGCGAGCGGAGTCACCTCCAGAGAAAGAGCGGCCCCGGAGAACAGCGATCCAGCACTGACCCTAGCCGCTCAAGGACCCCAGCCTAGGCATCAGAGGGACCGCAGGCGGCAGAGCCAGGCACAGCCAATCCCAGAACCCAGACGCACCGAGTCTGTCTGACTTTAATTTGAGGTGTTATTTGACTTGTTTAAAGTTGAGTTGAGAATAATAACCGTGTCCTTTTACAATTTAACAGATGGCTGTACTCACCGCCTGGTCAGCTGTATGTTTGGACTGGGGGCGTGGTCACCTGGCGCGCGAGTCCTCCGATGACACTGCTCCAGTGTCTCATACACCGCATGACTCCTGGAGTGCACCCAACAGGGATGGTGTGGCTGAAATGATAAGCTCCGTGCAAGTCCTTGGTATGTGGAGTGACATGCCCTCCTCATTCATGGTGTCCCTGGGGTCGACTCCCAAAGTGTGTTTGTAACTCTGACATAAGAAAGAACTGATGAAGACAATTCTAGCAATGTATCACATGTGTATACTTGAACTTTGATATTAAGAGGAATGAGGAAAAAATGAAGAAAAACGTTCTTCCCATGATGCTTTGCACTTTATTTAAAGGGGCAGTGTTGCCTTTGTTTTGTTTTTCTGAATTTTGTCAAAAAGAGTGTCCCAATAAATAGTTTTGCTGCTACTTGGTGTTTTCTGAATCCAAGTGGAAAAGTAGTCCCTTCAGTGGAAGTTCAGACGTAACTAGGTCCAGAGTCCGGTTAAGTTTAGGGTTAGGGGTTAGGGGTTAGGGGTTAGGGTTAGGGTTAGGGTTAGGGTAAGGGTTAGGGTTAGGGTTAGGGTAAGGGTTAGGGTAAGGGTTAGGGTTAGGGGTTAGGGTTAGGGTTAGGGTTAGGGTTAGGGTAAGGGTCAGGGTTAGGGCCAGCCCAGAGGGTTAGGGTTAGGCTAACCCAAACCCTAGGCCTCAACCCATCCAAAGGGAAATACTTACCTAAAGGGGTGGTAGCTGGTAGGGAGAGGTCGAAGAGTCGTGAAAGTTCAGACACACAGAGTGTAAGAAAACACGAATATAAGAGGGTGAAAGAGAGAGAGAGAGGGACAGAGGGAAAGAGAGAGAGACAGAGAGTGTGAGGGAAAGAGAGAGAGAGAGAGAGAAAGAGGGGGCGAGGGAAAGAGAGAGAGAGACAGAGGGAAAGAGAGAGAGAAGGAAAGAGAGAAAAGAGGGTGAGGGAAGGAGAGAGATAAGAGCGAGAGAAAGAGGGAGAGAGAGAGAAAAAAAGAAAGTGTAAGTGAGAAAGAGAGCGAAAAAGAGACAAGACAGAAAGAGAGAGAGAGAGAGAGAGAGAGAGAGAGAGAGAGAGAGAGAGAGAGAGAGAGAGAGAGAGAAAGAAAAAAAAAAAGAGGTTGAGAAAGAGAGAGGGAGGGAGGCTTTTGGAGAAGAGGAAATAAATGAAGAGGAAAGAAGGAGGAAGAAGAGAGGTAAGGATTCAGAGAAGGAAGGACCAAGAGGAGGCATCCGGGGTCTGGATTGCACATCCTCTCTGCCGGGGTCTGGCTTTGGTCCAACCCTCTCCTCCTCCCCACCAAAACCCGTAGTGGACGGATGAGCGGGGGAGGAGGAGGGGCGGGGGAGACAATAAAAGAGAGAGCGAGAAATTTGTTGCTGTAGTTAAGACGATTTTGGTGGTTAGAAGGATGGTGAACTAGAACTGAAGGCATGGGCAAAAGTGCAAGGACAAAAGTGCAAGGACATAGCGTGATTTTAAGGAAGTCTCTGGTCCGGCGGCGGCTGGCTAGTTAGGTGTTATAAGTTATCACGATGACCCTCCCCGTCCGAACTAAACGTAGGGACGGTTTGGAGTAGAGGGTCAAAGGTTTGGCACTGGCCCACGTACGTCGTAGGAGAACATTCCTCTTTCTTTCCAATGTCCTTGCCATGGGGTCTTTTGTTTAAATGAAAACCGTTGTAAGTCCACCGAGGGATTTTTCAAGGTCGATCTTGGCCAATGGACATACGGTCCTTCTTTCCGACGTGTGGCCTTCAGAGAGACCAGTTGGGAGGTGGACGGGAAAAGCCTTCCTTTAAGCATTGTTTAAGTGAGGTGAAATTTGAAGCATATGTGAATCAATGTTGTGTATAATGTGGTAAAAGGCCTTGTTCAGCCCCTTTTGTTGTCATATTTTGTCAGCCTGTTTGGCATGTGTCTTGAATGGCTAAGGTTAGGGTGAAGGTCAGGTTTGGTGTTATGAAGCATTAAAGGAGACGTGCCGTCTTTGTGGAGGGCTTTTTTCAAAGAAGAGTTTTAAAGACTGGAAGGAGGAACCTCAAGGAATTAGTAAGTGATTTTGTCACTCAAACTGAAGCAAAAAGCAGAGAATTGGGTGGAAGTTAGGACTTTAGTAGACCCCGTGTCCGGTTAGGTTTAGGCATAGGTCTTGAATGGCTAAGGTTAGGGTAAAGGTCAGGTTTAGGGTTATGAAGCAGCAGGTATTAAAGGAGACGTGCCGTCTTTGTGGAGGGCTTTTTTCAAAGAAGAGTTTCAAACACTGGAAGGAGAAACGTCCAACTGAAGCGAAAGGCAGAAAATTGGGTGGAAGTTGAGACTCAAATAGACCCTGTGTCCGGTTAGGTTTAGGCATTGGTCTTGAATGGCTAAGGTTAGGTTTAAGGTCAGGCTTGGGGTTATGAAACATGAACGTTGTTCAGCCTGTTTTATTGGCCTATTTTTTGGAGATTTTAAAGTTAAGGTCAGTGAGAATTTGGAACACATCTTCAGCAGTAGACCTTGGTGTCATCGAGTGTTTCGGCCATTTAACTCTGGACACTCTCTTCCAAGGCTGGCCCCACGTAGAGTGATCAGTTCTCGTGGTGTGTCCTCGTCCAATCAGGGTTTTGGGCTGGGTTTTAGGAGTCAGATGCTCCAGGTCTAAGATCAGCCGCCAGGCAGCCACCGTCCAAGAACCAACAGACGCCATGCCAGAGATCCGCAGAGGCGAGCGGAGTCACCTCCAGAGAAAGAGCGGCCCCGGAGAACAGCGATCCAGCACTGACCCTAGCCGCTCAAGGACCCCAGCCTAGGCATCAGAGGGACCGCAGGCGGCAGAGCCAGGCACAGCCAATCCCAGAACCCAGACGCACCCGAGTCTGTCTGACTTTTAATTTGAGGTGTTATTTGACTTGTTTAAAGTTGAGTTGATATTTTTAACCGTGTCCTTTTACAATTTAACAGATGGCTGTACTCACCGCCTGGTCAGCTGTATGTTTGGACTGGGGGCGTGGTCACCTGGCGCGCGAGTCCTCCGATGACACTGCTCCAGTGTCTCATACACCGCATGACTCCTGGAGTGCACCCAACAGGGATGGTGTGGCTGAAATGATAAGCCCGTGCGTCTTGGTATGTGGAGTGACATGCCCTCCTCATTCATGGTGTCCCTGGGGTCGACTCCCAAAGTGTGTTTGTAACTCTGACATAAGAAAGAACTGATGAAGACAATTCTAGCAATGTATCACATGTGTATACTTGAACTTTGATATTAAGAGGAATGAGGAAAAAATGAAGAAAAACGTTCTTCCCATGATGCTTTGCACTTTATTTAAAGGGGCAGTGTTGCCTTTTTTTTGTTTTTCTGAATTTTGTCAAAAAGAGTGTCCCAATAAATAGTTTTGCTGCTACTTGGTGTTTTCTGAATCCAAGTGGAAAAGTAGTCCCTTCAGTGGAAGTTCAGACGTAACTAGGTCCAGAGTCCGGTTAAGTTTAGGGTTAGGGGTTAGGGGTTAGGGGTTAGGGTTAGGGTTAGGGTTAGGGTTAGCTGCACAGAAACACATTCCAGGGGCTAAATAGTTGAGAATTAGTAGTTACAAGCCTAAATCTCAATGATAATTCAAGTAGTATTCCAGTGGTGCAGAGATGTGCTTTGACGCTCACACAGTGAGTTGGCCTTAGGGTTAGGGTTAGGGTTAGGGTTAGGGTTAGGGTTAGCTGCACAGAAACACATTCCAGGGGCTAAATAGTTGAGACTTAGTAGTTACAGGCCTAAATCTCAATGATAATTCAAGTAGTATTCCAGTGGTGCAGAGATGTGCTTTGACGCTCACACAGTGAGTTGGCCTTAGGGTTAGGGTTAGGGTTAGGGTTAGCTGCACAGAAACACATTCCAGGGGCTAAATAGTTGAGAATTAGTAGTTACAAGCCTAAATCTCAATGATAACTCAAGTAGTGTTCCAGTGGTGCAGAGATGTGCTTTGACTCTCACACAGTGAGTTGGCCTTAGTGAAGCAAGAACGTGGAAACTCAATTTGTGAGAAAACCATAAGAGATATCTGAAACATTTTGCCTTGACAAAGTAGAGCTTGGGAAGCTACACAACATACATTTGAAAGCTCCTGTCAATCCCACAGCATTCCAGAGAAACACCAATGTTTACCCTTTTTATGCTCGTAAACGACTTTTTAGCGCCTGAGAAGCACATTTGTGACACGTCTCTATTCTTACAACCTTTTGACATTAACTGCACAGAAACACATTCCAGGGGCTAAATAGTTGAGAATTAGTAGTTACAGGCCTAAATCTCAATGATAATTCAAGTAGTGTTCCAGTGGTGCAGAGATGTGCTTTGACGCTCACACAGTGAGTTGGCCTTAGGGTTAGGGTTAGGGTTAGGGTTAGCTGCACAGAAACACATTCCAGGGGCTAAATAGTTGAGAATTAGTAGTTACAAGCCTAAATCTCAATGATAACTCAAGTAGTGTTCCAGTGGTGCAGAGATGTGCTTTGACGCTCACATAGTGAGTTGGCCTTAGTGAAGCAAGAACGTGGAAACTCAATTTGTGAGAAAACCATAAGAGATATCTGAAACATTTTGCCTTGACAAAGTAGAGCATTTGAAAGCTCCTGTCTATCCCACAGCATTCCAGAGAAACACCCATGTTTACCCTTTTTATGCTCGCAAACGACTTTTTAGCGCCTGAGAAGCACATTTGTGACACGTCCCTATTCTTACAACCTTTTGACATTAACTGCACAGAAACACATTCCAGGGGCTAAATAGTTGAGAATTAGTAGTTACAAGCCTAAATCTCAATGATAATTCAAGTAGTATTCCAGTGGTGCAGAGATGTGCTTTGACGCTCACATAGTGAGTTGGCCTTAGGGTTAGGGTTAGGGTTAGGGTTAGGGTTAGGGTTAGCTGCACAGAAACACATTCCAGGGTTAGGGTTAGCTGCACAGAAACACATTCCAGGGGCTAAATAGTTGAGAATTAGTAGTTACAAGCCTAAATCTCAATGATAATTCAAGTAGTATTCCAGTGGTGCAGAGATGTGCTTTGACGCTCAGACAGTGAGTTGGCCTTAGGGTTAGGGTTAGGGTTAGGGTTAGGGTTAGGGTTAGGGTTAGGGTTAGGGTTAGGGTTAGCTGCACAGAAACACATTCCAGGGGCTAAATAGTTGAGAATTAGTAGTTACAAGCCTAAATCTCAATGATAATTCAAGTAGTATTCCAGTGGTGCAGAGATGTGCTTTGACGCTCACACAGTGAGTTGGCCTTAGGGTTAGGGTTAGGGTTAGGGTTAGGGTTAGGGTTAGCTGCACAGAAACACATTCCAGGGGCTAAATAGTTGAGACTTAGTAGTTACAAGCCTAAATCTCAATGATAATTCAAGTAGTATTCCAGTGGTGCAGAGATGTGCTTTGACGCTCACACAGTGAGTTGGCCTTAGGGTTAGGGTTAGGGTTAGGGTTAGCTGCACAGAAACACATTCCAGGGGCTAAATAGTTGAGAATTAGTAGTTACAAGCCTAAATCTCAACGATAACTCAAGTAGTGTTCCAGTGGTGCAGAGATGTGCTTTGACGCTCACACAGTGAGTTGGCCTTAGTGAAGCAAGAACGTGGAAACTCAATTTGTGAGAAAACCATAAGAGATATCTGAACCATTTTGCCTTGACAAAGTAGAGCTTGGGAAGCTACACAACATACATTTGAAAGCTCCTGTCTATCCCACAGCATTCCAGAGAAACACCCATGTTTACCCTTTTTATGCTCGCAAACGAGTTTTTAGCGCCTGAGAAGCACATATGTGACACGTCCCTATTCTTACAACCTTTTGACATTAACTGCACAGAAACACATTCCAGGGGCTAAATAGTTGAGAATTAGTAGTTACAAGCCTAAATCTCAATGATAATTCAAGTAGTATTTCAGTGGTGCAGAGATGTGCTTTGACGCTCACACAGTGAGTTGGCCTTAGGGTTAGGGTTAGGGTTAGGGTTAGGGTTAGGGTTAGGGTTAGGGTTAGCTGCACAGAAACACATTCCAGGGTTAGGGTTAGGGTTAGGGTTAGGGTTAGCTGCACAGAAACACATTCCAGGGGCTAAATAGTTGAGAATTAGTAGTTACAAGCCTAAATCTCAATGATAACTCAAGTAGTGTTCCAGTGGTGCAGAGATGTGCTTTGACGCTCACACAGTGAGTTGGCCTTAGTGAAGCAAGAACGTGGAAACTCAATTTGTGAGAAAACCATAAGTGATATCTGAAACATTTTGCCTTGACAAAGTAGAGCTTGGGAAGCTACACAACATACATTTGAAAGCTCCTGTCTATCCCACAGCATTCCAGAGAAACACCAATGTTTACCCTTTTTATGCTCGTAAACGACTTTTTAGCGCCTGAGAAGCACATTTGTGACACGTCTCTATTCTTACAACCTTTTGACATTAACTGCACAGAAACACATTCCAGGGGCTAAATAGTTGAGAATTAGTAGTTACAGGCCTAAATCTCAATGATAATTCAAGTAGTGTTCCAGTGGTGCAGAGATGTGCTTTGACGCTCACACAGTGAGTTGGCCTTAGGGTTAGGGTTAGGGTTAGGGTTAGGGTTAGGGTTAGGGTTAGCTGCACAGAAACACATTCCAGGGGCTAAATAGTTGAGAATTAGTAGTTACAAGCCTAAATCTCAATGATAACTCAAGTAGTGTTCCAGTGGTGCAGAGATGTGCTTTGACGCTCACATAGTGAGTTGGCCTTAGTGAAGCAAGAACGTGGAAACTCAATTTGTGAGAAAACCATAAGAGATATCTGAAACATTTTGCCTTGACAAAGTAGAGCATTTGAAAGCTCCTGTCTATCCCACAGCATTCCAGAGAAACACCCATGTTTACCCTTTTTATGCTAGCAAACGACTTTTTAGCGCCTGAGAAGCACATATGTGACACGTCCCTATTCTTACAACCTTTTTACATTAACTGCACAGAAACACATTCCAGGGGCTAAATAGTTGAGAATTAGTAGTTACAAGCCTAAATCTCAATGATAACTCAAGTAGTGTTCCAGTGGTGCAGAGATGTGCTTTGACGCTCACACAGTGAGTTGGCCTTAGTGAAGCAAGAACGTGGAAACTCAATTTGTGAGAAAACCATAAGAGATATCTGAAACATTTTGCCTTGACAAAGTAGAGCTTGGGAAGCTACACAACATACATTTGAAAGCTCCTGTCTATCCCACAGCATTCCAGAGAAACACCCATGTTTACCCTTTTTATGCTCGCAAACGACTTTTTAGCGCCTGAGAAGCACATTTGTGACACGTCCCTATTCTTACAACCTTTTGACATTAACTGCACAGAAACACATTCCAGGGGCTAAATAGTTGAGAATTAGTAGTTACAAGCCTAAATCTCAATGATAATTCAAGTAGTATTCCAGTGGTGCAGAGATGTGCTTTGACGCTCACACAGTGAGTTGGCCTTAGGGTAAGGGTTAGGGTTAGGGTTAGGGTTAGCTGCACAGAAACACATTCCAGGGTTAGGGTTAGCTGCACAGAAACACATTCCAGGGGCTAAATAGTTGAGAATTAGTAGTTACAAGCCTAAATCTCAATGATAACTCAAGTAGTGTTCCAGTGGTGCAGAGATGTGCTTTGACGCTCAGACAGTGAGTTGGCCTTAGGGTTAGGGTTAGGGTTAGGGTTAGGGTTAGGGTTAGGGTTAGGGTTAGGGTTAGGGTTAGGGTTAGGGTTAGCTGCACAGAAACACATTCCAGGGGCTAAATAGTTGAGAATTAGTAGTTACAAGCCTAAATCTCAATGATAATTCAAGTAGTATTCCAGTGGTGCAGAGATGTGCTTTGACGCTCACACAGTGAGTTGGCCTTAGGGTTAGGGTTAGGGTTAGGGTTAGGGTTAGCTGCACAGAAACACATTCCAGGGGCTAAATAGTTGAGACTTAGTAGTTACAGGCCTAAATCTCAATGATAATTCAAGTAGTATTCCAGTGGTGCAGAGATGTGCTTTGACGCTCACACAGTGAGTTGGCCTTAGGGTTAGGGTTAGGGTTAGGGTTAGCTGCACAGAAACACATTCCAGGGGCTAAATAGTTGAGAATTAGTAGTTACAAGCCTAAATCTCAATGATAACTCAAGTAGTGTTCCAGTGGTGCAGAGATGTGCTTTGACTCTCACACAGTGAGTTGGCCTTAGTGAAGCAAGAACGTGGAAACTCAATTTGTGAGAAAACCATAAGAGATATCTGAAACATTTTGCCTTGACAAAGTAGAGCTTGGGAAGCTACACAACATACATTTGAAAGCTCCTGTCTATCCCACAGCATTCCAGAGAAACACCCATGTTTACCCTTTTTATGCTCGCAAACGACTTTTTAGCGCCTGAGAAGCACATTTGTGACACGTCCCTATTCTTACAACCTTTTGACATTAACTGCACAGAAACACATTCCAGGGGCTAAATAGTTGAGAATTAGTGGTTACAAGCCTAAATCTCAATGATAATTCAAGTAGTATTCCAGTGGTGCAGAGATGTGCTTTGACGCTCACACAGTGAGTTGGCCTTAGGGTTAGGGTTAGGGTTAGGGTTAGCTGCACAGAAACACATTCCAGGGGCTAAATAGTTGAGAATTAGTAGTTACAAGCCTAAATCTCAACGATAACTCAAGTAGTGTTCCAGTGGTGCAGAGATGTGCTTTGACGCTCACACAGTGAGTTGGCCTTAGTGAAGCAAGAACGTGGAAACTCAATTTGTGAGAAAACTATAAGAGATATCTGAACCATTTTGCCTTGACAAAGTAGAGCTTGGGAAGCTACACAACATACATTTGAAAGCTCCTGTCTATCCCACAGCATTCCAGAGAAACACCCATGTTTACCCTTTTTATGCTCGCAAACGAGTTTTTAGCGCCTGAGAAGCACATATGTGACACGTCCCTATTCTTACAACCTTTTGACATTAACTGCACAGAAACACATTCCAGGGGCTAAATAGTTGAGAATTAGTAGTTACAAGCCTAAATCTCAATGATAATTCAAGTAGTATTTCAGTGGTGCAGAGATGTGCTTTGACGCTCACACAGTGAGTTGGCCTTAGGGTTAGGGTTAGGGTTAGGGTTAGGGTTAGGGTTAGCTGCACAGAAACACATTCCAGGGTTAGGGTTAGGGTTAGGGTTAGGGTTAGCTGCACAGAAACACATTCCAGGGGCTAAATAGTTGAGAATTAGTAGTTACAAGCCTAAATCTCAATGATAACTCAAGTAGTGTTCCAGTGGTGCAGAGATGTGCTTTGACGCTCACACAGTGAGTTGGCCTTAGTGAAGCAAGAACGTGGAAACTCAATTTGTGAGAAAACCATAAGAGATATCTGAAACATTTTACCTTGACAAAGTAGAGCTTGGGAAGCTACACAACATACATTTGAAAGCTCCTGTCTATCCCACAGCATTCCAGAGAAACACCAATGTTTATCCTTTTTATGCTCGCAAACGACTTTTTAGCGCCTGAGAAGCACATATGTGACACGTCCCTATTCTTACAACCTTTTGACATTAACTGCACAGAAACACATTCCAGGGGCTAAATAGTTGAGAATTAGTAGTTACAAGCCTAAATCTCAATGATAATTCAAGTAGTATTCCAGTGGTGCAGAGATGTGCTTTGACGCTCACACAGTGAGTTGGCCTTAGGGTTAGGATTAGGGTTAGGGTTAGGGTTAGGGTTAGGGTTAGCTGCACAGAAACACATTCCAGGGGCTAAATAGTTGAGAATTAGTGGTTATAAGCCTAAATCTCAATGATAATTCAAGTAGTATTCCAGTGGTGCAGAGATGTGCTTTGACGCTCACACAGTGAGTTGGCCTTAGGGTTAGGGTTAGGGTTAGGGTTAGCTGCACAGAAACACATTCCAGGGGCTAAATAGTTGAGAATTAGAGATATCTGAACCATTTTGCCTTGACAAAGTAGAGCTTGGGAAGCTACACAACATACATTTGAAAGCTCCTGTCTATCCCACAGCATTCCAGAGAAACACCCATGTTTACCCTTTTTATGCTCGCAAACGACTTTTTAGCGCCTGAGAAGCACATTTGTGACACGTCCCTATTCTTACAACCTTTTGACATTAACTGCACAGAAACACATTCCAGGGGCTAAATAGTTGAGAATTAGTAGTTACAAGCCTAAATCTCAATGATAACTAAAGTAGTGTTCCAGTGGTGCAGAGATGTGCTTTGACGCTCACACAGTGAGTTGGCCTTAGGGTTAGGGTTAGGGTTAGGGTTAGCTGCACAGAAACACATTCCAGGGTTAGGGTTAGGGTTAGGGTTAGGGTTAGCTGCACAGAAACACATTCCAGGGGCTAAATAGTTGAGAATTAGTACTTACAAGCCTAAATCTCAATGATAACTCAAGTAGTGTTCCAGTGGTGCAGAGATGTGCTTTGACGCTCACACAGTGAGTTGGCCTTAGTGAAGCAAGAACGTGGAAACTCAATTTGTGAGAAAACCATAAGAGATATCTGAACCATTTTGCCTGACAAAGTAGAGATAGGGAAGCTACACAACATACATTTGAAATCTCCTGTCTATCGCGTAGCATTCCAGAGAAACACCCATGTTTACCCTTTTTATGCTCGCAAACGACTTTTTAACACCTGAGAAGCACATTTGTGACACGTCTCTATTCTTACAACCTTTTAATATTAACTGCATAGAAACACATTCCAGGGGCTAAATAGTTGAGAATTAGTAGTTACAAGCCTTAATCTCAATGATAACTCAAGTAGTGTTCCAGTAGTGCAGAGATGTGCTTTGACGCTCACAGAGTGAGTTGGCCTTAGGATTAGGG
This sequence comes from Rhinogobius similis, assembly GCA_019453435.1. Lineage (NCBI taxonomy): Eukaryota > Metazoa > Chordata > Actinopteri > Gobiiformes > Gobiidae > Rhinogobius > Rhinogobius similis. The sequence goes on along the minus strand of CM033633.1, from coordinate 39,408,738 downwards.
TTAGGGTTAGGGTTAGGGTTAGCTGCACAGAAACACATTCCAGGGGCTAAATAGTTGAGAATTAGTAGTTACAAGCCTAAATCTCAATGATAACTCAAGTAGTGTTCCAGTGGTGCAGAGATGTGCTTTGACTCTCACAGAGTGAGTTGGCCTTAGGGTTAGGGTTAGGGTTAGGATTAGGGTTAGGGTTAGGGTTAGGGTTAGCTGCACAGAATCACATTCCAGGGGCTAAATAGTTGAGAATTAGTAGTTACAAGCCTAAATCTCAATGATAACTCAAGTAGTGTTCCAGTGGTGCAGAGATGTGCTTTGACGCTCACACAGTGAGTTGGCTTTAGGGTTAGGGTTAGGGTTAGGGTTAGGGTTAGGGTTAGTGTCAGGGTTAGTTGCACAGAAACACATTCCAGGGGCTTAATAGTTGAGAATTAGTAGGTACAAGCCTAAATCTCAATGATAACTCAAGTAGTGTTCCAGTGGTGCAGAGATGTGCTTTGACGCTCACACAGTGAGTTGGCCTTATGGTTAGGATTAGGGTTAGGGTTATGTATGTTGTGTAGCTTCCCAAGCTCTACTTTGTCAGACAAAATGGTTCAGATATCTCTTATGGTTTTCTCACAAATTGAGTTTCCACGTTCTTGCTTCACTAAGGCCAACTCACTGTGTGAGCGTCAAAGCACATCTCTGCACCACTGGAACACTACTTGAGTTATCATTGAGATTTAGGCTTGTAACTACTAATTCTCAACTATTTAGCCCGTGAAATGTGTTTCTGTGCAGTTAATGTCAAAAGGTTTTAAGAATATAATACACGTGTAACAAATGTGCTTTTTAGGCGGGGGAAAAAATAACTAATAGCTTTAAACTGGCAGGGTTCATTTGTCTTTTGTCAACTTCAAATGCCAATAAGCAGGAATAAACATACAAATGGTTACCATTCACACACACAGTTTGATCTGGGACAGCTCAGGTTTGTGCAGATGATAAAATGCTGATCGCGTCTCGCACGTGTGCAGTGCGCTCCTTGTACATCTTTACATTTAGCGCGTCTCTATTCATTTCCTGGTTGGGCTTGTTGCTCTGTCAATATGGCTTTAATAAAACACGCAGCGTTTTGTAGCGTAACACACTGAAAAGACTCTATTGCTATTACTGTGCTACTACTGTCTGGACCCAAATTTGGGTTCCCAAAGATTGTAAGTGAATTCTTAGAAAAGAGGTCTGAACTAGATTTTGTAAATTGTAATTATATAACTGAATTTTAATTGCTTATATAAAGTATTTTATAATCATTATTATCTTATTGAATATTTTAAGAATTCTTTATTAACCAGAAAACAAATATTTTTTTCTTCAACGTCAGTAGCTTCCTATGCAGGAGAAGGATGATTTGGGTAAACGGGTAAAATATGGGTCGCTGGGAGAAAAAGGTTGGGAACCACTGTTGTAGGTGACATTTGATGAAGTTTTACCATTCAAAAGATATTAGCTAATAATGTGTATTAAGTGAGAAAGAGAGAGAGAGAGAGAGAGAGAGAGAGAGAGAGAGAGAGAGAGAGAGAGAGAGCAATCGTAAATTAACTTATTAGAAAGTTGAAGCTGCTGAAAGCGTACAGTAAAACAAAATATGTGGCATTTAAGCGCATATACTAGCAGTCTGACCTCCTACAAGACTCACAAAACGATCAGGTAAATTAAAGTAAAAGACCTTTCAGTTTTAGGGATGCTGGAAATAATTTTAGGTGTGCTGCAGTATCCCTAAAAGTGTCCTAGTGCCGTCCCTGTTTTACAGTATAAAGTAATACTAAAGTAAGACCAACAAAAATTGGTCTAAGGGCTGCATGTTCCCTGGATTAAACACAAGTTGAACTAGCTGTTTATTAGGCCCGAGCACCACAAGCTGCGAGAGGCCTATTAGTTTAGCACGAAGTGCGCACCAAAGCGAGCGCGAAGCGCACGCCCGCTTCCAAACACTCACTAACGCATTCCCCAACTCATGCACGTTCCATGCATACCAATTAGTAGTGAGAAAATTGAACATTATCGTTGTAAATGGGCGAAGCCCGTGCGAAACGAGCGCTTTACGTGGGGATGACGGCCACGTAAAGCGCTCATGTGCGCTGAGTCGCCCACTAATGAGTTCCCCAACTCATGCACGTTCCGTGCATATAACAATGTAATGCAAAAATTGAACATTACTATTGTAGATAGGGCCAATAACAGAAATTAGGCGGAGCCCACTCAAAACTCTTGAAAGTGTCCGCCAGTGACCAGGGACCCCATACCAAAACGCGCGCGCGCTTTCCGAAAATGTATAGTTTGTGAACTAAAAAAAAGGGGAAACATTGTTTTCGCATCGGAATATTTAGGTCCGAGCCCCTACAGGGCATATGGCCTATTGCTTTCGCAACGATGCCGGCATCGTTGCAACGGTCTCTGAGCTCGAAAGTCTCTGCGCTCAAAAGTTTGGCGCCCCAAACATTGACCAGGGAACTGTGCCACACTCCTGGCATCAAGCCCTACTCAGCAACCATACTTGTTCCTGCTAAAATACATGGAAACCAATGGGGAGCCCATGCGAGGGCCCGACTCGGAAGTGAATGACGAGCGCTTAAGCGCTCGTAATCCAACTTTGACCCCACGGTGATATGGGGAAGGGTCAGAGCTTTCAAAAAACATATAATATGTCGTCACCAGTAAAACGGATATATTGTTTTTGCTAAAAATATTATTTTTTATCGTTTTTTTATTTTTTTTTTCTCTTTCTTCTGCTCTTTGAGCTCTAGTTTGACCCCCTGAACATGCTCAAAAACTCACCAAACTTTGCCCAAAATTCAGAATCGGCGAAAAATTTTGTTTTTTAAAGGTGTCATGTTTGGGGGGGAAAAAATGGCGCGACAGCGCCACTTACAAAAGTTAAAATACATTGCGTCTATGGGAGGCGTCCCGACGTCAAGTTTGTCGTACAGCCACGAAACCCTCTCCTGAGGACAAAAAAAAATATTATTAAAAAGTTCCGAATCTTTCGCCCACCGCGCTCAAAATCGCTGTACATGCTCTAGACAAGTGGGGCATCTAAAGTTATCCAAATTGTTAAAATAACATTTACAGTTTTTGTGCAGCGCAGCCGCAAAGTTGACCAACGATTTTTGTTATTTTACAATTTTTTAAAATGCTCCCGTTTTGGCAAAACGAGTCCGATTATGCCCAAATTTTAATAGGTTGTTTAACTTTCTTGCCTCGACCTACTTTAGGTGGAATTTTTTCGTTTGACGAAATAGCGCCCCCTACAGAGTGAAAAAACTTTTTGTATGGGGAGTAAAAAATGTACTTTTTTAGAATTTTTAAAAATTTGCCCCAACATTACATTTTGACCCACCGATCAAAAAAGCCAATCAGACCCAAGTCATATTTTGTCACGGCTACACGCTTGGACTGAGAGAGTTGTAATTTCAGTCACGAGTGCGTAATTATGGTCTGAATGTAATGCATTAATAAAAATAAATTAAAAGTACTCGCTAGCGTCTCCTACCTATTAAGTGAAACGTCAACATTGTCCGATTTGCACCAAACTTGGGGAATATGTCCAGTGCAGGGCGCCATAAAAAAAACTGCATTAGTGATATGGTGCATTTATCACCGTTGGCCACCAGGGGCGCAAAGAGTACTCACAAAATCATTTAAATAGCTCCTGCACGCACATGCATACTCCGATCTACATGAAATTTGAAACACACGTAAACGTCAAGCACCTGAATCCATTTATGTGCACACAATAACAATCAACCCTACGGCGCCATCTGTAGGAGCGCACTAAATTACAATGGGGAGAAAAATAATTACTTTGACTTTTATTTGTGAAACTTTGCACACAATTCCTAGACGGCCTCCTGATCAGAAAAGCCAATGAGACCCATGGCCTATTCTTCACACTTTTACCTCTAGGGCCCTCCAGAGCTCCTGTTCATTCTCGCACGGTTTAGTCGTACTTCCTGTCTCAAATCACCTTCATTTCTTGTTTCTTTGCGCGCTCCTCAAAGACACATGGACTGTGCCTACAGAGCTCAAATTGCCACCAATGATGGATAATTAAATATTACACAAAACAGACTAGGGAGCAACGGACCACGAATCACTATAGCACCCCCTACAGTTCAGTTAAAAGTGTCCAGATTGTCCGATTGACACCAAATCTTGGGAGATGATTATGTGCTTTATAAGAAGCAAAAAGTCAACGGGACCCATGCCCTATTCTTCACACTTTTGCCTCTAGGGCCCTCCAGAGCTCCTATTCATTCTCTATTGGAGTCTGGCTCTCTTTACACAAAGATGCATCAAAAAGCCACTAAGCAGTGAGGAATAGCCACCAAACTTAATAGAATGACTCCTTTTAAGGAAAATAAATGCCCCATAACACCATTTTACATGCAACTCAAATACAGCCTCTACAGCGCCACCTGTTGGGTCAGGCCTATGGAAAGGGAGACACATTTATTTTGGAGGAGGCCTATGAAATTTGCCACAGTGATAGTACACATAAAGACGATCGTAAAATATAATTGGTACACAGTGACCAGACAAACGGCATGGCAGCCATATTGATTTCAATTTTGAACGCCACGTTTACGCCTAGTGTGCACTGAGTCCAGTCCAGTTGCGGTCCGGGACCCGCGCGGGTCTCTTGCAGACGCCTGTCACACCAGCTCCGGTTAACTGCGGTCCGTTTTTGACGAAAGCCACGTAGATTCACGTGGTTTCACGGGAGAGCACTCGTCAAATGACATGAAAGCCGCGCCAGACCGCTGCGGCGTCCGGCAAAAATAGACTTCTTGCGGATTCTTTCCGGAGACCCACACGGCTGCCGGACCCACGGCCGCAGAGCTCCGAGGTCGGTGTGACAGCAAGCATTGATTTTAAGCACTTTCTAAGCCGTGCGGGTCCCGAACCGGAGCCGGACCGGAGTCAGTGTGCATCAGGCGTTAGGTTTTTTTTTTCCATTGCAAAAGGGTCCTTGGTTTTTGGGCCCACATCAGTCTAACATACACGTGCCTGATTACGGTCTCTGTGGGGCGAAGCCGCAAAATGTGGCCATCATTTCTGAAAATTTCTAATTTTTAATTTTGCTCCCATTTGCACATATAAAGTCCAAATTTCATCATATTTGAATCAGTTGTTAAACTCCCTGCCTGAAACCTATTACAGGGGAAATAATTAAATTCAGCACGTTAGCGCCCCCAACAGATTAAAGCAAACTTTTATATGGGGAGCAAAAAATTTAGTTTTTTAGATTTTTTTCAAATTTTGCACAAAATTCCATTTTGGCCTACCAATCAAAAAAGCCAATCAGACCCATGTCATTGGTACGGCTGCAACCAAAACATCCCATGTTATTCCTATGGGAAATTCGAAAAATGTCTCAAATTTGCATATTTTTTTACTACGCATATTAACAAACTCCTCCTCGAGCGTAAGCCCGACCAAGGTGAAGTTTGGTGAACATCTTCCTGAGGAGTGGGGCACTAAAAGTTATCCAAATTGTTGGGATAAGTATTACGGTTTCTGTGCGGTGAAGCCGCAGATTTCACCAACATTTTAGAAACGACAGAAAAACCCCATGTTATTCCTATAGGAAAATCTCAAAATCTCTCAAATTAAACTTTGTACTTTGTACTTTCACGAACTCCTCCTCGGGTGTAAGCCCGATCAACCTGAAACTTGGTGACAATCATCACAGTCTCCGCAAAAATTGCCCAAACTTCTACAAATGACAGAAACATCCTATGTTATTCCTATGGGGAAAATGCAAAATCACTCAAATGAAACTTTGCACATTAACGAACTCCTCCTCGGGCCTGATCACCCTGAAATTTGTGAAAATGATCTTGAGGAGAGGGACATCAAAAGATATTCAGGGATTTTAGCACAAGTATTATGGTGTTTGTGCGGCGCAGCCGCAAACTGTGACCATATTTGAGACATTTTCAGTGAAATATGAGAAGTCGGAGGCGCGGTAGCGCCACGGATCCGGCAGCAGGTATTTGGGGCGCGTAAGCGCCCCCTCCTTTTGAGTTGTGGGGCGGCGGCGTGGCGCGGGCGAGGGCCGATCTTTCCCGCTTGCGGCTATATGTTTTCTTTTATTTTTGTGGATCTTGTTTTGATACATTTTCAAAGGTCGCTTGTTGCTCTCTGAAAATCTGGCAACCCTAGAGGAGGAGTTGAGACCACGTCGTGACGTCACTCAGCTGTGGCGTCAGACCACAGGCTATCACAACCAGGAAGCGCTCCAAGACCTGTTTGATGAACCCGGATCTGTCCCGCTGTACGGTGCCGTGTACGCTGTAAAAATCGATCGAAAGGTATTGCGGTGAGGACAGAGAGCTCCGGAGCTGTCGTAGGCGCTGCAGCAGCAGTACGGGAGAGGAGGCTAGTCACACTGCTTGTCTGGACGTACAGGGGCCGCCCAGAGCTGCTGGAAGCACGGATACTGGTTCGGCCTCTTTGACAACAACAGCTTACGTGGATCTCTGGTGAGTTTTGGATACTTGATAGGTTTAGTCAGTAGGAGTCGAATTTGGTATTAACACGTTGGCGAACCTCCTTATCCAATTGCCTATGCGTGTAGAGAATCTAGAGTTGTGCAGATTACACGTTGAGCTATTTTATTTGTTGTTGAAGTGGGTTTGTCTCTACACGTCTACTGAAAGGTTGTAGTTACACCAACTTCCTTGGTTTTGTCCTTGTTCTGGTCCTGGTTTGGTCGTGAATAACCCCAGCTTCCTGGTGAAGACTTAGGCCCCATCTCATTTCTCTTTCCTCGACTTCTCCTGTCCTGGATTCCTCAATTCCTCCCAGGAAATGGGTGAGGAACTATCAGCCCCAGAGGAGACACAGCAAGAAGAGAGGCAAGAGCAGACCCCAGCTGAGGATGAAGACTTTCCTCGGGCACTGCTCTAAATTGATCCTGTAGTGAAGACTATACTTAGGCTATTGCCTATCAATAATAAAGTTGTTATTGGATATTATTATTTGTAAAATCATAAATATTATGCCATTTATATGGGTTTTGGCCCTTATTTTGACAATGGTTGCTAGGTAACAGCTGTGGACCTCCACTTATGTCATATTTGCTGCCCATGTTCAACCAGGAAGTACAATTATGAAAATAGTCAAACTGGGGATAAATGGGCAAAATGTTTAGTAAAATCTTAAATATAATCATGTTCACTACGTTTTGGTAAAATGTATCATCTAACCTGTCACATAGACTTAAATGTGGAGCAGTTTAATTGACAGCTGAAGAATTGAGGAGACATGGAGGGGAAAGGAGGCAAGGACAGAGAATTGAGACCCAGTTTCTGTTTGATCCTGTTCTAGACCTGGTTTGATATTTGTTTGGTCCTGACCTGGTGTGGTCATGTAGGCCTGGTTTGGTGGTTCATGGTTCAGGTTCATGTTCACATTTAACTTTTGTCAAATTAACTGAACTGCCTGAGGGCACATCTGTCACCAGAAGGGGGTAGTGCATCCTGTAGGGCAGCGGCCCCCAACCTTTTTATCACCACGGACCGGTCAACGCTTGACAATTTTACTGCGGCCCGGAAGGGGAGGGGGCGTTTATCATAATAAACGTGAATCCACTGTGTACCTGTTTTTTTCTTTCAAAATACTTCAGAGGCTTGTCTTTTAATCCAGGGTGCTTGGTCTTAAGTGGCAAAGCAGCTTTGAGGCTTCATTGCCTCATTAGAGCCGGTCCATATTACGCAGAGTGGGCTCGGTGTGTGGGAATCACCTTTTGTGATAGGTCCATATTTCACGTAGGATTCCTGGTATTGTCTGTTAAAAGCTTTAATTTTCTGGGAAGTCCTAGGCTCTGGTTCTGTCCCTTCTGGGCCTTTTCCCCTCCACAAAGAAACTTTCCAAAGACGTCTGTTTCTTACTCATTTTGTTAGCTTGTGGGTTAAATTTTAGCGCTCAAGTGACCTAGAGAGTTGTAACCTAGAGAATAAAGATTTTTCAAAATAAAGATTGCTCAAACTCTTATAATAAATGAATTATTTGTTGTGCGTCCTGGTCCCATTTGATCCACGGACCGCTACCGGTCCCCGGCCCGGGGGTTGGGGACCACTGCTGTAGGGAACAGTGTGGCTGAGTGTTGGGTAGAAATGAGAGGAAATTACTGGTGATGTTTATTGAAATGAAGTTTGCTGCAGAAAATTTGGCTCTATACAAAGGACATTGGAAATGTATCCAAATTTGAATGTAACTTTGTTTGATGTGTTCAGTACTCAGTGGCGTTGCAAGGATACCATGGGGCCCCAAGCCAAAAACAATAGGGGGACCTCACACCAGATATAACCACACATGATTAATAATAACAAATATGAAATTGTAAAAACAATTTACAAAATACAAAAATACCATTAAAACCGTATTTTATACTTCACTTTAGGCACCTAGTAACTTTATGTGATGTAATATTATTTGTCTGTTGGGACTTTCCTTTTTCTACACACATTATGATATTTATCTGAACTGCATTAAATACGGCTCAAAGTTAAATCACTATGCAAGAAAATAAAAGAGTCGGAATGTTCCGTTCAAGGGAATCTGCATTTTCTACTGCAGGGATGCTGTTTTCGGCAGTTTTACAGGGCCCCTGTAGGGGGGGGGCCTCTGACCTCGGGGGGCCCTAAGCAATTGGCTGCCTTACCTGTCCTATAGCGACGTATCTATGAGTACTACATGCAAATGCATTTTTCTAAACTGTCCACTTGTCTCGAGTCTAATTTATGTCCCTGACTTGGTTTGTGTTTTTAAGATGTTTTCCATGTAAGTTTGATGTGCACTCAGGTCTGCTCCAGGATCTGAAGTATAACCACACCGAGACTGCTGATTTCAATTTCAGATGGACTTGTTTTGTGCGAATCATTGGCTGTTTTGTTGAGAAGGATGTGTACATCGAATTTCATTTTTATTTGATTTTATTTAATATATTTTATAGAATACACAATCACCTCTGGGGGGGCATCCAAATCCAACAATGTTTGCAAAAGTAAAAAAAAAAAGAAAAAAGTTTTTAAAATAAAGATTTTTATTGTTTCAAAATGGCTGCTTCGTTAAGAGCTGATAATGACTTTTTGGCTCTCAGTTGCAAATTACTTGGCAGAAAGGAATAATAATAATCTTCCACAACAAACAGATTTCTTTTAGGATTTTTTTTTTAATCACATTTGAAGGCAACCCCAAACAGCCATCTTAAAAGATAGAGCCTTAATTTTCTTCGTCCAGCTCACAAATCTGCACACATGCTCCATTGGATCCGTTCAAATCCAACACTGTTTGTAGAACACATTTCAAATTCACGGCCCAAGGGGCCAAAATCTTGCCCTGGATGATTTCTAATTTATGAATGGCCTGCTGATACAACGCAGTCAGTCAGATCATTATTTTGATCATAGGAAGCAATACTAGGCCAGTGACACCCCATTTTAGTGTTTTCCCCGCTCCCCTCCCCATATGCCTGCTCTAATTCTTAATCTTACTATCAATATTATTCTCAACCCTTAAATTACACTCCTCAGTCAATGTTTCTCCTTTACTGACCTTTAACTGCTGCATTAATGAGCCTGGTCAATTAAATGCTGAATACTATGTTTCTATAAGCCCATTTAAATACCTTCTACATGACTCAATATTTACGCCCGTTTTCATTTTACTTTGATAGACCTCATATCAACGTTGTTCTGGTTATTTTAATCTCATTAAAAAGACATTTTGTGAGTAAACTACAGGAGAAGTTTACAATTAATATCTTTAAATTTAAGATTTTTTCCTATTCCCCTGTAGTGTCTCACCTTAAGTGAGACACTACACCTTAACTACTGTTAAAAGTAATTGTGAAACAAGAAACAAGTGTTACTTGTTTCACTAGTATTGGCTAGCCCATCTTTATCATGTGTTTTGTGATTGCCCAACTGTTCATAAATAATGGACTGTGATTAATAAAGCATTGCAAATAATTTTTAACCGTAGCATCCCACTTAACTTTAAAACCGTGTTTCCTGGTCGGTATCCTGACCTGCTTCTGCGCCTCTTCACAGTTTGTGCTCAGTCTATCCTGTGTTTACACTGAGGATGTAGTGGTTCTCTGCTGAACTCTGTGGCTGTTGAGAATAAGCCTAGTCAAACATCACAACGGTGCCAAGTGAGACCTTGACAGTTCACGCTGTGTCCAACATGACTGTATCTCATCACAGAAGTGTAGTTGTTAGGGGTGTAACGGTTACGCTAAAATCATATTCAGTTCGGTTTCTGTAAGAGGTCGACTAATATGGGGTTTTCTTTGGCTAATGCAGATTTTATCAAAGTTTGGTCAAGCCAATGGATGATAGCAATAGCTAGATTTCAAGGCCAATTTCTAAGTCCAACTTATTTATTATTATTTATTTACAAATAAAACACAGCAATGATCAGATAGAACAGATAGAGAGGAAGAGTGATGTTAAATACAGTTCACCACAGCTTATACAGTCCCGATCAAAATTCAAAGCCCAGTTGAATAAATAGCAAAAGTCACATTTTCATGGTTGGATCTTAGCAAGGTTTCAAGCAAAGCTTCAATAAACAACAAGAAATGGGAGTGAGATAAAAGAAAAAAACATTACACATTTTATTGAAAAAGAAAACTGAAAAAGTCTGTTTTGCAGCCGATCAAAAGTTTGGGCCATACCTCAAAAAACAACCCTGAAACCCCCTCAAAACAGAAATCAAAGTCCCAAACACGAACCCAGTTATGAGTTATCCACCGTTATTGTTGCTCACTTGAGTGAGTAATTGAGAAAACAATTGTTAGTTGCACAAATCTTGTGCTAAAGCGCTCTGGGAGCTGTGCTCTGTGTTAGGGAAAACAAGTGTTGTCCCAACGAGTCCTAGACTTGTAAGGAGAGGCAGGAGAAGTTTATTTACCATCAGTACGGACCTGGCGACTTGAATTGAGTATTCACCCATTGTGCTAGTATTGGCTATTTAAGCCTGACTATGCTTCCACACACAGAGGTTTAAGTAGTAGCTAAGAAGGATAAAATGAGAAGTGCATAGAAAATGAGAAGTGCATAGCATACCGCTTCTGGCAGACGAGTTCACCAAGGAAACTAGAGAAGGATAAATTAACAGCAACTGTTAATTTGTAACTAACAACTGTAACAGTGGAATGACGCCCATCGTAGATGGAGCAAACCACTCAGAAATGTCAACAATGGTAGAAATGGAGGTGCCCCTTGTTAAGACTATGCACGAGATAGAAAATTCTACAACAGGATAGAAAATTCTACAACACTCTGGGAGCCAAACAGAGCATTTGAGTTGGACTTCTCAGGGTCTGCTTTGGATAAGATGCTTATGGGGCACCTTTAACTTTAAAAATGTCAATCTAAATAGATTATTTTCTGTATAAATAATGATTGAAAGCAGTTGTGTGTTTCAGTAAGATGGAATGGATAGGAGGCAGCTGACTCCTCTGCGACCCCTCATCTCTGACAGGCGATGGCTCCTCTTCCACCTGGGATCCGCTTCCTGGTCTCATTCAACAGAGACCAGTGGTAATGAACAATCTTTTGTATTCTGCATAAAAAATAAGATCTATTGTCTCTACTTCCTCCCATTCGATGTACCTCATGTCCTCCTGGCTCTTCACCTGTGTGCAGGTATCGTGCACTGACCTTTTTCCTAACCTTCCTGCTCTACACCAGCTTCCACCTCTCCAGGAAACCCATCAGCATCGTCAAGGTACAGCTGCCCTCATGTTACACTACAGCAGTGAAGCCGAGGTCCTATTGTTTATATGAAGTTTATTGTCTGGTGCACTAGTGACAGTGGATAAATGCACTAAACAACCAGTTGGTTACACTCGGAAGTTGACACTAGCGCAAGCTACAATCAGCATTAGTAGTTATATTTTTGACAGCTCCCTCGTGAGTGTAGATGCGGCAGTGGGAACACACCAAATTGTGACGTGTTTTTGATGAAACCTGTTGGAGATGTCAAAAGTATGGTGTGCACTTTTGTCATTTTAGGTGCAACAGGCCAGGTAACTGGAGCCTGTCCCAGTGACTTTGGGATTAGGCTCTCTACTTATATCTAAACAAGAGATCAATTTAACTTTAGAACTGTAATAATCTGCTGTATCAGTTTGACCCTGTGACTAACTGTTTTGTTTCCAAAACCAGTCTATGAATGCAGCGATGCATTTGCGTTACATGCAAAAACCCTTTCCACCTTCTGCACACAAAGAGCGTGCCACACCACTGTGAAAATACACACATACATACTTGTGAGGTCTAAATATGAGGCATTTCTGTCGAGGAGCAAGTCACAGTCTTCACCTCGCTCCTCTTGTTGTTCTATCAGAGGGGAAAACTTCTATGTTGCAAAGCGATCAGTCTGCGCGCCATTCATTCATTCATGTTCTACCGCTCGTTCCCGTTAGGGGTCGTGGGTGACTGGAGCCTATCCCAGTGACTTTGGGCCTCAGGCGTTTGCGCGCTACTTAGTTCTTATTTTGACAGATAATATCAGACGTCATGACTGATCATTGATTCTGTTGTTAAAGCTTCCTACTACAAGTGATGCTCAGAGCAGGCTGCACCACTGCGTTCACGGTGAATGAGAGGCGGGTTCAGGTTGCGGTAATGCACCGCAGTGAAGTTGTTTGGATATTGGCTATTTAACATTTGAAAAACATGATTTTTTTCTAATAACTAAGATGGAAAAATGCACGTGTAAATTCAACATAAATACATCTACTGTAAATGTTATTAATGACAAAATGTCTTCAATGTATCTTAAAAATAATTAAAACCTTTGTGATCAAAAAATGAGGTTTTTGCTTACCAATTCAGTCCAGTTATACAGGAAGAGGATGATCATGTGCGGATTTTTTTTTTTTTTCTGAATATCATTAATATATATATATATATATATATATATATATATATATATATATATATATAATAGCCATGAGTTTTGCTCAATAACCATTATATTTTGTGACTAATTCAATCCAAAGTGCTTGCTACAAAATAGTTCTACAGGAAGAGGATGATAGGGTACGGCAATTGATTTTTTTCTGAATATCAATTTTCAATTAAAAAAAAATAGGTTTTTGCTCAATAAAGTAGCTTTTGAAACCAATTCATTCTGAACTATTGTATAATATGGTACTAAAGGATAAGGATGTTTTTTTTCTATGAATATGCAACCTGTATGTAAAATTTTCAAATTGGGATTATATATATATATATATATATATATATATATATATATATATATATAATAAAATGTGTTAGGGTTAGAGTTCATATCAATTGCCATACCTGATCATCCTCTTCCTGTAGAACTATTATGCATTTGTTTGGAATGAATTATCTCAAAACCTAAAAGTTTTGAAGCAAAATGTTGTTTAGCAAAAAACTTTTTTTTTTAATCCAAACAGCTTTAAAAATCAACTGACGTTCCTGATCATCCTCATAGTGTAGACTTAGTTTGCAGTAGTTTGGAATGAATAGGTTGTAGGATAAGTTGTTGAGCAAAAACCTTAATTTTTGGCCAAAAATATTTCTAAAAATAGAAATTTGCCATATCCGATCATCCTTATCCTGTACAACTATTCTGCGGAAGTTTGGATTTAATTAGTCACAAAACATATGTTTTTTAGCAAAAGCCTCATTATTTGTCAAAGAATATTAAATAAATAAAATGTATTCGGAAAAAATCAATTGCTGTACCCAATAATCCTTCATTATTTGTCAAAAAATATTTTTGTAAAAATGGATAATTGAAATTCAGAAAAGATCTATCTACGTACCAGATCATCCTCATCCTGTAGAATTATTCTGCAGTTGAATTAGTCACAAAACCTAAAAGTTATTGAGTAAAACCCACATTTTTGTGGACAAATGTATTATTTTTATTTTTAAGATACAATAATAACATTTTTCATTCATTTTCTACCGCTTATTCCCGTTAGGGGTCGCGGGTGACTGGAGCCTATCCCAGTGACTTTGGGCCTTAGGCGGGGTACACCCTGGACAGTGGCCAACTGGTCACAGGGCTGACACAGAGACACAGACAAGGACAGACAACCATTCACTCTCACGTTCATTCACTAGGGACAATTTAGAGTTGTCAATTAACCTACACAGTCATGTGTTTGGACGGTGGGAGGAAGCCGGAGAACCCGGAGAGAACCCACGGTAACACGGGGAGGACATGCAGACTCCACCCAGAGAAATCGTGTGATGTTAGGGTGGAATTCGAGACCACTATGTTGGGGTGGTCTGGGATTCGAACCCCGATCTCCTTGTTGAGAGGCAGAAGCTCTAGCCGCTCTGCCACCGTGCACCCATTTTTCATTAATAAAATTCACAATAGGTGTGATTATGCTGAATTTACACATGTTTTTTCCATCTTAGTTATTAGAAGAAAAAAAAAACATGTTTTCTTTTTTATCCCTAAAACCAAGCCACATTTCAAGCATCTACTTATTATGCTATTATTATGCTATTATGTAGGTCCGTTCGTTTTCACGGATATGTGAATATCCAATATCCAAACAACTTCACTGCGGTCATGAATGCTAGTTCACTGATGCCTCACTGTACCCTCCACACAGTTTGCTGTTACTGTGGCTGCCATGGCTCAGTGGTTGCACCTTTGCTCCATGAAAGTTTGCTCAACCAGACATGCACGTACACATTTATAAAGTCTCAAAATTTCGTCGTGCATGTTTTTTCCAATTGCACGATACGTCAATATAGTATCGCGACAGGCTTGTTACCAATAATAAATAGTCACAGTTATATAGCATTACCTTCAGGCTCCATTCATACACACATTCACACACCAGTGTACACAGACATAGATGTTTTAAAAACAGTTTGTAATGAACCCATATAAACTGCTGTGTCTACAGTCTGTTTATACCCCAAGTTCATTTATAACATCATTTTTTTATTGCTTCAGAGCCCTGATTACGAAAAATATTTAACTTACCAGCCCAAATTTAGCCCAGGAACAAAACTTTAACATTGAGGTATAATCTGGCCTGGGGGGTAGGACTTGGCCTGGACCAGAATATACCCAGAGTATTCACCTTATTCCGGAAGTTGCCGTACGCGCCGCCGTCTTGTTTCCGTTGTATTAGTTTACATGGAGCAGACGAGCTCAACAGAAAATAAGTTCTACATGGACTGCGTTTACAACAAAAGTGCGCATCTGTGGCAAAAAGCAGCAAAAGTGGGCGGGGCAGAATAAAGTAAATAAAATGGCCTAGGCCAAAATACACCCAGTTGTAATCTAGCCTAGGCCTCTTTAACCTGAGTATATATCCAGGCAGGGGGTAGACTTCGACATGTTGCATTGGGTTTGATCTAATATAGCCGACTTCTTGTAGGGTTTAGGGCAGGGATTTAATATTAATTATTATATGTCCTGAGCTAATGTAATTTTTGGGCCAAGCTCCCCTTGGCTCCATGTAAATTGTTTTTTGAGGGGACGCTTCTTAGCGTCTTCTGATTTTCTCTCTTGGTTTTCACTCAAAATTAGAGCTCACTGAGTTAAAATTTTTCATACTAGTCAGGTGAATGTCATTCTTGTTTACTAGTGATTTCTTGAGATTTCTTGAGATTTCTTGAGCCCCATACACATTTAGTCCCTTGCGAAGACGATTCTCATCCTAATAGGTAGATTTTCAGGGTTTGCTAAATCTAAAAGTAGCTCCAGACAGGTTGGGCACCACTGCTCTACACTTATCGTACAGGAGACTCTGATGGACAGCTGATCATGCTCTCTTCTTCTAAATGTTTCCTTGTGTTGTAACAGAGTGAGCTCCATAAGAACTGCTCGTCTGTGAGTGAGACATGGACCTCAGCCAGGAGCCCCTCCTCCTCACCAGCCCTGTTGACCCTGGATCACTGCAGCTGGAGGCCTTTCGGTCAGATTTTATAACCTTCTACTTCGCTTATATCACTTTTTTTTTTTTTTTTATCCCATTCACTTTGATTGTTTCTGTCAATCACTACTTGAACTAAATGTCACAGTCAATCAAATCAAAACCAGAAGAACGAGTCCAAGACCAGGTGTAGGCAGAAGTTCACGCTTGTCATGCCTAACATTTTCTTGAAAATCAAAAGCTTAGCACATTACCGGACATTCATAAACCATTGATACAAACTCACAAAATATACTAAATATTATATATATTATATTAATTTAGTTTTGAAGTGCACCATGTAAATTTGTGTATGGTTCAGTCTTTGTTTTTTCTGCTTTGAATCCAAATCAGAAAAAAAAAATCAGAAATCAGCAGAGCAGAAACTACACATACAATCAAGCAAGAAGCGTAGTCTGAGCATCAGGCCAGGTTTGAGGAGAACTCTAAATCAAGGGGGTAATTTTTGGTTCAGGGCAGTTGGGGACATTTTAATTTCTTCAAAATGTTTTGAAATGAAGTGATTTCCTGTATTCTGATGAATTTTAGATGTACTATTTGCAGGTCACTGCACATTCATTAGCAAGGACCGCGCCAAAACAGAGATATATAAATAACAGTTATTTATTGAAGTGAAAGATTTGAAAAAGCAAGTTTTATGAAGGAGGAGGGATGGATGGATTGGTTGACATAACGTTACCTTCTTATGCTAGCATTACGCTGGTATAATTAACATACACTGTGCGTCCCAAAAAAAAAATTGCCACAGAAAAAAAGGTCACACGCTCTAATAATTGGTTGCACTGCATTTAGCTTTGATTGAAGCACACATTCACTGTGCAATTGTTTGAATATGCTTCTGTAAGGTCTTTGTATTCAAACTTGGTGTTTCATTAATTTTTCACCACAATCCTGTATTGATGATGGAAATCTATGAGCATATCCCAAAGATTGTCAAAGAGGTTAAGGATCTGGACTATGAAAAAATTATGTCTCATGCTCCTGATCCTCTTTCACAATGTGAACCCCATGAATCTTGGTATTGTCATCTTGGAATCAGGGAGGAAGAAATCCATTGATGAAATAACCTGGTCGTTGAGGATATTCAGGTCATGGGCACATGGTGTTGCTGAGCCTAGATCGACCAACCGCAACAACCCAAGATCATAACACTGCTCTCATAGGCTTGTACAGTAACCACTAGGCATGATGGGTGCATCACTTGACCTTTCTTTCCAACCAGAGGTTCTCCTCCAGTACAAAGGTTCCCCACAATCCTTCCAGATTTGAATAATGCGTTGCCAATAGCAATTTGAGTATTTCTCCTTAAATGTTTTTCCACAACCAGAAGATGAGAAGCCACTCACTTCATTGGGTTTAAGTATCGTATTCCATGACAGTCACCCATGCAGCAATTATCCAATCAGAAGCTCATACCCATTTGCTTAGTTGAATTCAGGTGTCAACTTTTTTTTGGCCAGGCAGTGTATCTACATTTCATTAGCAAGGACCATGACACAACAAAGATATGCAAACAACAATCATTTATTGAAGTGAGAAATGCTGATGTTCCGTGGCTGGGTGGACAGACACAGTGTATGGGCTCTGTGATCTGCCCAGCCAATTCGGAACCCCCACAAGATGAGGCATTGATGGACAAGATTATACTGAACATAGAGGAAATATGGGTGAGAAGACCAGGGATCATGGCTAGGACAGTACCCTGGGATGTCTGGCCACAAATGTAGCAGTCCAGATGTGGACTGAGGGGTTATAAGTTGCTCCTTCTTCCTCTGCATCCCAGGCGCTTTGGTACACCTCACCATGGTTTTCACACAAGTTGTGCAGAGCACAGCAGGTTAAAATCATCCGTTTAGTGAGCTCAAGATCACAGTCATTGCGTTTCATAAGACAACGCCATCTTCCCTTCAGTCTGTCAAACACGTTTTTGATGGCAACTCGTGCCTTGTGAAATTGTCCTGTAGTCAGCGTTACCTGACAACCTCCACAAGTACTCACGTGGACCAAGTTCTACCAGAATCATCAACGAAGGTACCCTTATGTGGATGCTTCTTTTTTCTTGTCTTTGCTGCAGGTGCTCAATGACAGTAAGCAGCCTCTTCTGGTCCTGTGCATATAGCTCCAGCAACGGCAACACTCTATGTGCAAAGTCTTCGTTGTTGTTTATTGTTGTGCTGCTATTGACTCCATGTATACACTCTTTGTTTTATAAAGCTGTCTGCCTCCTCATGTCGCCAAGTCACGCCCATTGGTGTGGCTTGCTAGACCTGTTTATCACGCCCAATCAGCCTGGGCCTGTTGTGGTGGAAATGCAACCTGTGTGTGTGTGTGTGTGTGTGTGTGTGTGTGTGTGTGTGTGTGTGTGTGTGTGTGTGTGTGTGTGTGTGTGTGTGTGTGTGTGCATGTGCGTGTGCGTGTGCGTCCGTGTCTCCGTGTCCCTTTATGTCTTTTCCTCCTGTTGTTGGGAGTGTTCCAACTCTGTTCTGATGGGTTTGTATTATGTGTGTTGACAGATAAGAGTAACTACAAGCAACTCCTGGGGGCCATGGACTACTCTTTTCTGTGTGCTTACGCTGTGGGCATGTACCTCAGGTCAGGGGGCACTGATATGAAGATTCACTGCAGTTAAAACGAATTTAAATAACCGCACAATTAATGATCAGCTTGCGTCTTTTTAATAGAGAAGTCTAAAATTTGGATTGAGATAATTATTATAATATAATATTATTTATAAAATTATATTGATATTCTGTCAAAAGTATGACAAATAGTTCCTGTGTCTCACTGAGATACTGCTTGCTGTTCAATACATTGAAACTGTGAGACTTCTGATACTGCAGTAAATAATTGACCCTTTGCTCTGGCATCAGAAAGTTCAAAATTCCAGATGAAGATGAAGTAGACCTATGATAGACCTAACATATGACACTGACATTAGATCAAAATCTAATAATTTTAAATCTTTATAATTAAAGATTATAGTTTTTTAAAAACATAATTAAAAAGCAACTATTTTGCTTCTCTATTACAAAAGATGAAAAATATACTTTTTTTCTATTTGGAGCTTCACAAAAAGTATAATTTTTGGCGTGTAGAGAATATAAATACAGTCCCGATCAAAAGTTTAAGACTATTTGAATATATGGCAAAAGTCACATTTTACATGCTTGGATCATAACAAGGTTCCAAGGAGAGCTTCAATAAGGATCAAGAAATGGGAGTGAGACAAAAAAAAGTTTGAGTAAACATTTTATTGAAAATAACAATTAAATTGAAATGGGCTGTTCAAAAGTTTAAGACCACACCTCAAGAAACAACCCGAACCCCACTCAAAACAGAAATCCCAAACATGAACTCAGTAATGAGTAGCGTCACCATTATTGTTGATCACTTCAAAAATTTGTTTAGGTGAAGTGAGTAGAGAAGGTGAGTGGGGACATTTCTCCAAGTGGTGAAGACTACTGTCTGGAACTGTTGTCCATTTTTGTAAACTTCCCTTGCCATCCATACCCGTTGTAAATTGGATTTAGATCATGGGAACACACAGGATGGTGTAAAGAGTGATGTTCTTCTCCTGAAGTAGTCCTTTGTCCTGGGGCTTTGTGAACTGTAGCATTGTCCTGTTGAAAAACCCAGTGGTTACCACAGACGTGGCCCTCAGTCATGAGGGATGCTCTCTGCAACATCAGTACAGAGCCAGCCGCCGTTGGATGCCCCTGCATCACCTGGAGTGCCATTGTTCCACTGAAGGAAAAAGCCCCTCAGATCATTATGGCGCCCCCTCCCCTGTGGTGCATAGAAAACATCTCAGGTGGATCTGCTTGTCATGCAAGTTGTGTTGGAAACCATCAGGACCATCAAGATTACAGTTTTTTCTCTCTCCCGTGTTTGGTGCTCTCTAGTAAAGTCCATTTTATTGGACTTTTTTGTTCCATAACGGCGCCCAGTGGCACCCTGCGAGAGGCCCTGCTTATGCAGCTCAACAACCCTCAAAATGAAAACGCGTTTTTGCCTTTGCCATCAGAACGTCATGACAATGTGAATACTTGACAGAAAATGATACTGAATCTGCATTTTTGCTCAGATTTGGGCTTTTAAAGGCATGTGACTGCAGAACAACCTATTTCAATTTAATTGCAGTTTTCAATAAAATGTTTATTCTTGTTGCATAGTGAAGCTCTACTTTGAACTTTGTTAAAATATTTTGGTTACCGTAAAATGCGAACTATTGAGCGCTCCTGAGTATAAGCTGCACCAGCCATATTTACAAAGAAAAACAACTTTGTACATATATAAGCTGCACCTGACTATACGCCACGGGTGTCAGTATAGTACCATGAGACATTTACGTTGCCGGGCCGGGAAGAGGCGCGCACGAGGGAGAGGCGCGCACGTGTTTTGTAACATGCTGCGAAAGAGCACGGTGAGCAGCCAGTGCTGTGCTGTTTTCCTCCTCATCCTCGAATAAAGTGGTCAAAATATGTTACATGAGAAAAGACACCTTAATGAAAGTGCCCGCACACGAAGCGGAGAAGAGAGAAAAAGAGAGTGCAACGGAGGAGAAAGAGCAGGAGCAGAGAGAACAGGAGGAGAGAGAGAGAGAGAGAAGAAAGGAGCAAGGGAGAGAGATCATATGGGCCAGCGTCAACAAGGAACAGGCTCGTCTGGTACAGGAGACAGGACCACCTGTTGGTGCAGGTAGAACACTAAACACGTTGTTACTTATTCTGCCTATAAACCTCTGCACGAACTCAGTTTACGTAACTCCGGTTCTACACGTGTGTGGGCTCGGTTCGGGTTGAATCGTGCCCAGGTTGGGTTCGGACAGTACGTGCGTGGGCTCGGGCAGGTCGGGCTTGAATTTTTGAGCCCGATCTAAACTCTACCCTAGAGGCTGCTCCCGGAAAAATACATAAATTGCTGAATCGCTGTATAAGCCGCAGGGTTGAAATCATGAGACCAAAGTAGCGGTTTATAGCCCGGTATCAATGATGATGACAGATGTAAAAAAAGTTTTCCTCCTGAATCTCCACAGTGGCATCATTGGCGAGCGTTTACCCATCCGTCTGTACCTTAGCGTGGGCATGTGGTTCAGCGGCCTCTTCACCTGCCTCTTCGGTCTAGGATACTTCTTCAACATCCACAGCCTGAGCTTCTACATCTCTGTGCAAGTACGACTGTTGTGTGTGTGGGTTCTACTCATGTGTGACGCCAGGGGCAGACCCGGGGAAAAAGTGTCTCTGGAGTTCAAGGCAGAGCAGCCCACTTTAGTTGACACCATAACACTGAGGTCTGGGAGTCAAATGCATTGGGGGGGGTCCTCCCCCAGGAGGAAACTTAGAGAATAGGTGTAATTTCGTGTATTTGGTGGGTTTTATAAGAGATTTGTTTTGTAAATGTTGACCATTATAATTGTTTTTCATTTTTCATATTCATTTCATGGGGAGCACACATTTTTTCAGTATTTGACAGTTAGCATGTAACCACCCAGTGGCAGTCAAAAGTGCGCTGTACCCCTTCACTTGACCCAAATAAAAAAATTACATAAAATCATAATTCTATTTTTCGCTATATGATTCATATTTTGTGTAAAAATTAACATGTTTCTACATAGTATATGTTGTAATAATGTTAAAACATAGTCTTATTACATTATTTTGTTAATTTGTTAGCCTTATTCATTTACTGGATCTGTATTCACTGAATGGGTGTGTATGTGAGAGCCCTGAGAACCTTTGAGAAAATTTGATGTTAGTTGCAAAGCTTCTACCCATTAGTTTACATTATAGCCGTGAAGCACCTCTTTTGTTTGCTCGTTGACTGCACACTTAAGTACAGTGATATTGGGATTCAGTACTTCTGTCAGCGACTAGCGACTAGCTTTGTACCACCTTTTGTCACCGACTCTGCTTTGATACATTTTGCTACAGTCATCAATGACAAATTTAATCTTAAAATCTAATCTTCAACCACATCTGTAAAATATAGAAATAATTTAAAGTGCCCTCTGACGAGTTGAAATACTCTTTTGACTGAAACATATAAGTTTTAGCAAAAACCTTTAAACATTTTGCCCAGTTTGGCCTTTTTTAAAAATGTTTTTAAATTTTACTTCTTGATTGTAAAACGATGACATCACACTAGGATATTCTGCAAATGTTACTTGAAATCATGTTTTACACTGGACCAAAACTCCTCTAATGTCACAGAAATTATTTTCTGACATATAGAAATAAATGAGAATAGCTTTGTTTTGTTGAATTAACATTTAAAGGGTCAGAAAAAAGGTGTTTGTTGTGTGTAAATAGTCCCCCTAGTGTGACGTCATAATGTTTCATTTTCAACTTGTTTTTCAAGTTTTCTTCAAAAACTAGTATGTCATTGGTGCAAAACTATATTTTATATTTACAAGAGGTATTATGCCTTAAAAACAACTTAAAAACAAATTCAAATTTTATATCAGTGCACCCCCAAAAACATATATCAGCCCCCACTGGAACCATCTCATTGTATCTTAATGTTCCGTATACTTTCATTGTAGCCCATTCGGGGACCCTCACCCACCATTTGAGAACCACTGCCATTCTCTCCATCAACTCAAATGAAGAGTATAGATTTTCTACCTATGGTGTAAAAATTATGATATATGATTTGATACATTATTCAATTTTGTTTTTTACTTTTTTGTCTGACTTGTTGTCTGGGGTTTGGGTTTAACGCTGTGCTTAATCCATAGGTGGCTAACGGCCTAGTGCAGACCACAGGCTGGCCCAGTGTGGTCACCTGCATCGGGAACTGGTTCGGAAAAGGACGGTGAGGCACAGGATTCTGCAAAGACTCGACAAAGACTCGACAAAGACTCGACAAAGACTCGACAAAGACTCGACAAAGACTCGACAAAGACTCGACAAAGACTCGACAAAGACTCGACAAAGACTCGACAAAGACTCGACAAAGACTCGGCAAAGACTCGGCAAAGACTCGGCAAAGACTCGGCAAAGACTCGGCAAAGACTCGGCAAAGACTCAACAAAGACTCAACAAAGACTCAACAAGAACTAAAAAAAGACCAGCAGAGTTCTAGACCCATGTGTTTAAGTTTCTTCTTGCTGTCTGCAGCCGGGGCTTGATTATGGGCTTGTGGAACTCTCACACATCCGTGGGGAACATCCTGGGCTCTCTTATCGCTGGGTACTGGGTCTCCTCTAACTGGGGCATGTCCTTCCTGGTCCCTGGGCTCATCATTGCCGCCATGGGTCTGGTCTGCTTCCTCTTCCTGGTTGAGCGTGAGTAGTTTATAATCAGATAGTCGTACAGTCCTGATGAAAACCAGACCAGTTGAATAAATGGCAAAAGTCACATTTTGCATGGTTGGATCTTAACAAGGTTCCAAGTAGAGCTTCAATAAGCAACAGGAGCAAACATTTAACTGAAACTGTTCTGCAGCTGATTAAAAGTTTAGAACCACACCTCAAAAAACAACCCCAAAACCCCCTCAAAACAAACATCAAAGATTAAATCAAACATGAGCTCAGTAATGAGTAGTGCCATCATTATTGTTGAAAAACCTCCAGTGATAACCACAGACGAGGGCCCTCAGTCATGAGAGCCAGCCTGCACCACCTGGAGCTCCATTGTTCCACTGAAGGACAAAGCACCCCAGATCATTATGTCTGTGGTGTGTAGAAAACATGGAAACCTGACCTGG
Source organism: Rhinogobius similis (assembly GCA_019453435.1). Classification (NCBI taxonomy): domain Eukaryota; kingdom Metazoa; phylum Chordata; class Actinopteri; order Gobiiformes; family Gobiidae; genus Rhinogobius; species Rhinogobius similis. The sequence continues at coordinate 39,385,028 of CM033633.1, read as the reverse complement.
AAACATGACATTGGAAGCCATCATGACCATCAAGGTTACATTTTATCTCTTAAAACTCTCTTTCTTCCGCCTTACAATGTCCCATGTTTGGTGCTCCCTTGCAAAGTCCAAGCTGGCAGTTCCGTGGCGTTCAAGGAGACGACGCCTTTGAATATGCTTTTTCGTTTTGACTCCCTTGAGTCGCAGATGCTGTCTGCACCAGTCATGGCCTTAAATTGGGTTGAGGATTGTCCAGTGTCTTGACTGACAGCAATTTTGCTCCTCTGGCTCAGTGCTGGTGTCATTTTTTTGGGTCCTCAGGTTCTTGTAAGAAAGTCTAAATGACTGTCTTACTGTGTCCCTCTTCTGCAGCGATTACATGCTATAAGAGGCCCTGTGTATGCAGCTCAACAACCTGACCAGATTCAAAAAGAGAACGTTTTTTTGCCTTTGCCATCAGAACATCATGATAGTGTGAATACCTGACAGAAAATGACACTGAATCCTCATTTTTGCACAGATTTTGTCTTTTAAAGGCATGTGGTCCTAAACTTAGCAGCTGCAGAACAGACTATTTCAGTTTTAATGTCCTTTTCAATAGAATGTTTCATCAGTCTTTTTTTGTCTCAGTCCCATTTCTTGGTGCTCATTGAAGCTCTACTTGACACCTTGTTAAGATCCAACCATGCAAAATATGACTTTTGCCAGTCACTATGTACATTTTTAGATTACCTTACCTTATCTCAAGCTGCTGAAACACTACACAATTTTTTGCCTGATTTTCTTATGATTTTCAGTCAAGAGTATAGTCACTCTCAGTCATCTCTTGTTGAAGTCAATTTCAGCTGCTTCAGTCTCTTAGTTGGAGCTGTTATGCCTGGACTCGCACTCAAATCGCAAAGTGTGCACCGCAGAAAGACACAATTAAGTCATGTTTCTATTAGCCTGGTACGGCATGGAGCAAGATGGTCCAAGGTGTTTCCACTGAACAAAAATGAACCGTACCGCCCGTTTTAGGGGTCCGAAGGGAGCTGCAAGAGGTATTAGCGCTGGCTCGCCTTAGGGCGCGGAGCAGTTAATTGGACAAGAGAGAACAAAAGAGAACGCAGACTCAAGTGAGAACAAAATGGCAAAAAGCAGACAAAATAACAATACAAAAAAATCCACAATATTTTTCCTTTAACGGGGGTATTTGACACCTTCTGAACTTCTCTGAATTCCGAACATTTTTTATCTTATACTTTCCTCTACTATATTTCTGACACGTTTTAAACATACGCTAATTCAACCCCTCCTAAAGAAAGCACATTTAGAGCCATTGGTTTTAGACCTATTTCTAAACTATGTTCTCTATCAAAGATTTTGAGAAACATTGTTCTGGAGCTTTAAGGACTATTGTTAACTTTATTTAGTTAAAAATGTTGGATTTAACAAATAAACAAAAACGGGGGACATACTACACGACTTTCTCAGTTGTGAGAGTTTTTGAATGAGGGAGGGACCACACTACACGACAGCTAAATACACTTTTACCATAGAAAATACAATCATGAATCCACAAAAACAATTCTATAAGCTATAATAAACATAAAACACAATTTATTAACAGAATATTGTTATTAGCAGAATATGTGTCTTTTAATTAAACTGCATGGAGAGTGTTGAATAGAATGGGCTGTGCAAGCTAAACAAGGCTGCATTTGGAGCGGCTTTTACAATACATTTGTCCTGGGACAAAACATATTTTACTTTAGTACATGTAAGAAATCAGGCCCCTTTTAATTAAACATTCTATCTTTCATCCCATGGCACTGTGGATGTGATTGACAGCTCGGAGAATCAAGCAGTTGATGGTTTAATGGTTGATTTGATGGTGAAGTTAACAGAATTGGTACAAGCTCTTTGTCAAAGAACATTCAGGCTTCTCAAGGTTTTCCTGAGGAGCGGAGATTGTAATTATAAAACTTTTAAACTGTACTTATGTTTCCAGATCCAAATGATTTGAAGACTGCCTCATCCCAGATCTCTCTAGGACATGTGGTCAGTATGAGTCTTATTCCAAATTCTGAAATGAAGGCAAACTGAGGAAAATTGTCTATATATGACAGGTTCTCATGTTTGTCTGATTATGAATTAGTTTGGTGGGAGGGCACCTGTGGTAAATATTTATCATAGTTTTACATCAGTCAAGATAAGGTTTGTGAAGAAATTTAGAAAAATAAAAGGTTAAATTTCCAGGAAGGAGCTTTAAGTTCTAAAACAAAATCCCTCTTCCTATATGTCATCAAAAAGCGACGTACCATCCAAAATAAAGAGGCAATTTAAGTGACACCGTTTTCTGACAGTTTAAAACATCATTCAACAAAATAAAGGTGTTATCAGGTATAATTTATTCTAAATTCCAAACTATTTTGCAGTGTATATGGATTTTGACCCTTGTTTTTAAAATGGTTGCTAGGTAACAGGTGTGGAATTACCTCTAATTATGTCATACTTTCTGCCCATGTCCAACCAGGAAGTACAATTATAAACTTTACAAAAACTGTCAAACTGAGGTCAAATAGGCAAAATGTCAAGTCAAATCATAAATATAATCATGTTCACTTTGTTTTAGTGACGTAGGTGTTGTCTAATCTGTCATATAGACCAGTGTTTCCCAACCAGGAGTGCAAGAACCCCAAGGAGTACATGAGCAATTACCAGTGGGTACTTGGAATGGTTTCAAGTTTTAAAAGAAGATAAAATAGTACTTGTATATTAATAGAAAAAGTGTTATTAGTTGTAAATTTATAACATTTTGGAGCATCTTGGACCATAAATATAATTAAAACAAATAATATAATAGTAATAATTGACAATATGTGACTGGTAAACCCATTTATCTGGCTGATACTCATGTTAAGGGGTACTCTGAGTGTGAAACAAACCTTAAGGGGCATTTGAGACAAAAAGGTTGGGAACCACTGATATAGACTCAAAGTGAACCATAATACACATTCAATTATAAATTGACTTCAGATCTTAATGCTAAGAATTCTTTGTCTCATCCAAAGAAAGCAAGTTTCAGTGTAGAAGTGTCGGTGAGTTTGAATCTCTACAGTTTTCTAGCCTCTAAATTGAATTTGAGATTCACTGAAAGTATTATTTCTTGTCAAGGATAAATATTTAATTAAAATGAAAAACTATTCTTGGGTAAACATTTTATACTGAAGATTTTGCCTTCATCAAAAATTCTCAGTATGTTACTTACAGTAAATAAACTTTTCATGTAAAATATGTAAATCATGAATGGTTTTTCTAACCATAACTCTAACCCTTGGACTTTTGTTATATTGTACCATTGTAAAACACAGCAAGTTTATTTCATTTTTTGCTGCTAGAGTTTTTAAAGAATGTAATATAATCTTTAACAGTCAAGTTGTGTCTAAATGTGTCCCTTCGTCTACAGAGCCAGTGGAATGGAGCAGTCTCAGACCTCCGGCCTCAGTACAAAGAAGGCAAACCACAGGTACACTTTTCTCTGTTCTCCTGTATGTGCCCAGCATGTCCTCATGTCCTGCACTATGTACATTATGTAGACTAAATCAATGAGGTATATAAACTGTTCACACATTTCTTTTTATTCATGCATCTGAAGTGACATTTCTCATTAGTCCTGCCAGTTTAAGGATATAAGCCTGTCGGGCTTTACCACCAACAAGTTTCAAAAGAATGGAATATTCTTCTATAACATCTCCAAAGACCCTGTTGTCACCAGAAATGGATTAGCGCCATTATGAGCGACCAGTGGACTCCAAGAAATTATTCTAGACTTTGTTTCAGGAGCTAGTTTACACATTAAAAACCACAATAATCGCACAGCTATGCTAATAAACATTGTTACCCTACCTAACTTAAGGTTAGCCTCATTTCCATTGTCCATTGTTGCTATATTTTAGGATCAAACATAGCGTTAGCGCTTTGACCAAACGTTCCGAAGCGATGTAAGCATACGCTGTTCAGCAGTGGTTGTGATCAAAACAGCAGTATGTCCTGAAGCCAGAGAGACCACTGCAGTGACCACCGTGCCGAATCATCTCTGAACACTTCCTCCTGGTCCTGAGTGCCACTCTGCGTCTGTCCTCCCCAGAGAGAGCCTTTTCTTTATTTTTGCGTTGCCGTGCATCCCCAGATATGAGCTGTGCTATATAATAATAAAGCCTCATTTGTGTCACTTGAATAGGCCTATAATAATGCATAGGAACTTGAATCTGTTCTGAAGGTCAAAAGTACAACATCAAACATTTGGCACACGGATGCGCCGCTGTCACGCCCACCTCTCACAGCATTCATTCACTAAGTTAGTTCTGGCCTGTTCATCTGCGAGTGTGATCAGACACGCGCTCACACGCACATCACACACTCACGCACACTCACACGAGGTGCGCACTGCTCTGTGTATGCGCTGTTTCCGCTGGACATGAGCGTGACTCGGGACTGAGGTTTTAGGAGTCTGACAGTCGATCAAGTAATTTCATAGAAACAGGCTCAATGTGATGTTTTTTTCGACATTTGAAGCTAATCCATACAGTACTGCGCAAAAGTGCAATGGAAACTCAGCTACAGCTATTTAATGCAGACAGACTGTTTTATTGGACTATATATTAATTATTCTGCAATGTATCATTTTGGTTATTTGTGCCCATTAAGGTTGTTTTATCTGAGTATTATCTGGTCCATATGAGGATAGTAATTGACCCCAGGAAATGGTCCTCATGCACTACTGTACTAGTTTTGAAGTTACGATTCTGGCCATTCACAGAATGCACCACACCACGCCTTAGATTTGCTTCTCTCTACCTCATATTTTGGCCTGATCAAGCCTCTTGTGTAGAGCTCCACGCCCCACGACATCACCGTTTGCACTGGCGCAAAACGATGGAGTGGAGTTGGGCTGTGGGTGAGGTGGCTCAAACTTAAAAGTCTGCAAAAGTTAGTTGTGGCCAGTTTTCACAGCTTTTAACTGGTGTCAGTGAGACACCAGGCAGTAGATAAGGATCAAAACCCAAAATGTGCTGCTTGAAGTATCGATCCCTTTTCATTTTCAGTGAGAGCTATTTATTATATAGCGTCACAACTTTTTAACACCGACAATAAGCTACATCACGCAGTGACGCCCTCAAAATGGCAACATCAACAGTCACATGACTTAAAACCCTTGAATCAGAATGTTGCTCTTTTAAAGTCACAAGATGGCTGCTGAAAATGCCATGGCATGAGTATCCATGAGCTTCCTAGTTTTATTTATACCTCATAGGTTTAGACTATCAACAATGCATGTAAGAACTAATCCGATTAATTATGATTGTTTGTGTGCTAATTTAGGAATCAATAATCCAAACAAAAACAAATGGGTAGCATCTACACAAGAAAAGTTACTCAGTGCACCTTTGAGATAAAAATGTAGAATAATGTATGCAACTGGACCAGACTGCGCCTAGACCAGAGCTAAACCAGGACCAAGACTATACCAGAAGTATACAAGGAACTGACTGGGCCCCATTTAGGACTGGACTACACCTGGACCAGACCAGGACAAAATCAGGAGATGACAAGGACTAAAACAGGGCCATGGACAGCGGTGCTGCGGGAACATGACCTACAGCATACACAGAGTAAGCAGTAACCATGTGTTGTGGCCTGTACAGGAGTGGCACTGGACTGACTCTGAGCATAAAGTCCAGAACAGGAAGGTTAGTGCCGCAGAGTCAAAGTCCTGGACCAGGGTTGGACCAGGACCGGACTGGGGTTTCGCCACACTCAATCCAAATAGAACTAGCTTCAAAAACCCAAAACAGTACGATTTACATGATATTGTGTGAATCTATGCTATCGGATTTGTAACTGAGAGAAATAAAATGGTTCAAAGTGTGTGTTGATTTGGATTGAGCTGGAGGTGTCGTGGCTGACTTCAGGTGTGGGTACAAAGCTGATTCTTCTGTGGATTTCTGATTTAACTGGTTTTCCTTCTGTCTTTAACAGGGCGGCAGATGTTTTGATAATCATCTCTTTGTTATTTCTAAAGGTGGACTCGCACAGAAAGCCGCTGAACCAGTTGCATAGTCTTTGTGAAAGCTGGTGTTAGGCTTCATTCACTTTTGCATTGGAAATTAAGTCAATTTACATGTAGCTTTGTGTACGTGTCCCCTGTGTTTGTTTACTTGGAATTAAATTGAAATTGTGTTTTCTGTATTCTGAACGTAACACCAAAAACACAAGTTATTTATGTAATATTTGCAATTGCAACAGATGGCCGATGTGATTTGCAGAGCTGCACCATCTGCAGGAAAATATCAACTCTGCATGTGTACTAGTAAATCAAAATCCATATCAGTTGTTCAAATATTAATGCATGTATGATAATTTACCCTGGTAGAAGTGGAAGAAGTGGTAGAAGATTTAAATAGGCCAAAGTCGGTGATGGTTTGTGTATCGTGGGGCAGCTGGGTCCAGCGACAGAGAAAGCTCAATCACCTCAATACTTGAGCTGGTTTGTTGACTTTAAAGCCCTGCTGGGGTTTCGAACTGACAGGAGCTTAGTAAAAAAAGAAGATGCAGGCCTTTAAGGGCTCTAAAACCAAAGACTACAATTTTCAAATCAATTCTAAAAGAAACCGGAAGCCAATGGAGTGCAAAAACAACTCGGGTGATGTTCTGACATCTGGGTATGTTGATACTTGTGGTCGAGTGGATAGCATTAATGCCTGCCATGTGGGGCAGGCTGCAGGATCAAGAGTTCAAATTCAGCTCCAACCTTTTACTATATGTCATTCCCCGGTCTCATCCTCATTTCATGCTGTACTGTCCTGTAAAGTAAGGTAATTAAGGTAATAAAGGTAAGTAATTAGATAAAAGACGTAATAGATAAAAACTTGCTCTCACCGCACCATCTATTTGTCAAATTTAAAATTATTATTAAAAAAATTACCCTAAGGTTACAGTGATCTTTAGCTTGAATGCCAAACAATCAGAAAACACATAGTCACCAAATCAAATATGCTGTTTTTTTATCATTCAAGTGAAGTAAATTTTGCCCTGATAGGAAAGTGCAAAAGTCCTTGCCGAAAACCTACTTGAGGTGAAATAATTGAATTTGGCACGTTAGCGCCCCTTACAGATCTAAACTTTTATATGGGGAGCAACATTTTTTTTTTTTAATCTATTTTTGTCTCCAGCCATGTCATTTCTTATGGCATAGCGGTAACGATGACAGAAACCCCCAGTGTTATCACTATGGGGAATCGGCAAAATTCTGAAATTTGCAGGTGATTACTCCTTTTTTTTCATACTTTTACAAACTCCTCTTTTGGCGTTTGCCAAATGAGCTCAAACTTAGTGCAAATTATCTTGAGAAGTGGGAAATAAAATTGCACAAGTGTTACGGTCTTTATGCGGCTCAGCCGCAAGCTTTGTCCAAAATGTTGACATTTTCAATCAACAATAATGCCCTATTTGCAAAGAAGAGGAATAGAAGTGCGATAGCACCATGGATTCGGCACTAGGTGTAATAAAAGAAAGGACATTGGGGTTTCTCTTATGTAGTGGGGCAGCAGCGTGGTGAGGGCTGATCATTGCCGCTTGCGGCTTTATTTATTATTATTTTAGGATCTCTTTTATTGCCTTTATATTTCTTCTCTCTCTTCTTCTCTCTTTGGTCTTGTTCTGTATTTTGTTACGTTATAAAGAATGAGAAAAGAAAAGGTGAGGAGAGCAGGAGAGGGTGTAATGTCACTATTCTGAACTTTACTCCACTTTGCACTTTTGCTCAAAGTTTTAAAACATGTTTAAAGTGATCCTGCAGATGGTGCTTCCTCCGCAGAATAGATTGTTCAACAACAGCCACTAGAGGGCAGTACTAAACGCACTCACGTTTTCTGCGTGTCTGCAAAAGGATTCTTTAAGTGCTTTCAGCACTGTCCTCAGATGGTCAGCAGGAACATGTATACATATTTAAATTGTTAAAGTAGTAATTTGTAAGCTCTTTGTGTGACAGGGCTATGACACAGAGCTGCTCTTGCCCCGAGACAGTGAGTGCATCCAGGTACAGCCTGTGGTGGTGGTCAAGAGCCAATCAGAGCCCTCCGCCATCAGCTTCATGGGAGCACTGCGCATACCGGTTAGTAAGGCCTGCCCACAGGTTTACACTTTTACACTGCTTTGGATAAAGACCGTTGATACGGATATACTTGTACTTTCAGAGACAAGGTTAATGTAGTTTGAGATAAAGCTATTTTGATATTGTGCTACAATTTTGCGGTGATCATCCCAAAAAAGGTAGAGGGGTATCAATCTACATTAAAAAACAAATATAAGGTTTCGGTTAAAGCTTCAATGTCCATACCCAATTTGACAATTTGAATTTTTATGTTTAAAATGAGAATTTAGGCGTTTACCTCACCCTTTAATCAGCTTGTCGGGGCTCTAATGAGATTTTAAAAATCCAAAACCACAATCTTTTCAAATGGACGCGAGCTTTCAGAGGATTTTGCTAATAAAGACTTCTCAAGGCAACACTATTGAATATTTGTCAAATTGTAAATACCTTGCCTTTCTACTGGGCAAAGAGCTCTCGTTTAAGGCCTGTTTTACCCTAAAAGCCTGCAACCGGCTCGTATTGGCCACCCTTCCAACTCTATTGGATTACGGCGATGTTCTTCATTAATGCATCTGTTAAATGCAATCTTTAAATACTATGTCATCTTCTGCTTTGAGATTTGTAACCAGTTGTGCTAGTCTCACCCACCATTGTGATCTATATGCCGAGGCTGGGTAGCTCTTTTTGGAAGCTAGAAGGTTCACGCTTTTCAGCTTTTTCTGCATTTCTTTCACTTCTCTGTACCTCTTACGCCATGTTTCAACTTCTCTTTTTAAAATATGTTGGGTTTGGATTATGTTAGATGCATTATACATTGGAAATATTTGGAAAATTGGGAAGTATTTACGGTCTTGAAGCGAGTGCCATGCTTAGTAAAGAAGAAGCCACCGATGCTAGCTTTGTTTCGCTAACTCTGTCAATTCAACAAATAAAGTTATCGTCACAGGAAATACGCACAGCGTATTGAGTGATTATTTTGTCTATATATGCCCTACCAACCTTATGCCTTGAAGTCAAAGCACTGGTTTGCTTTGGAGAGTATTGTTACAGTCCAAAAGTATTTCCACTGTCTTAAGTGATCTATGAACAAAGTGATCCCTGTAAGGTACTAGCTTTCAAAGCGGCCTGGCTTTCTTCAACTCCCAGTCCGCTATAACAAAGGCATGGCTAAGCACCACAGTTATAAGAATAAAAAAAACAGAATGCAAACACCAAAAGGCAGATTTAAGCAGAAAATTATGATTTCACTGTCCAGGGTGTACCCCGCCTAAGGCCCAAAGTCACTGGAATAGGCTCCAGTCACCAGTGACAGGAATAAGCGGTAGAAAATGAATGAATGACTTGATCTTGTGACAAAACATTGTTTTTCCAGTTATACTAACTTATACAGTATGTTGAGCCCACATGCTTAGCAAATCAAAGCTTGCACACAACAGCTGTTTCATATTTATCAACAAGCGACAGCAAACTGAAAATATTATATTTCCGGTGCATCTAACATTATCCAAAGCAATGCTTTTCATAAAGATACGTTAAAACAAGGTGTAGTGGCACAAAGCAGTGAGTGGCTTAGACCTGGTTTAGACTTGGTTTAGTCCTGAGTTAGACGTGGTTTAGAAATTTTTTTGGGAACTGTTTTAGTATGGGTTTCGACCTGGTTTCGACCTGGTTCAGTCCTGGTTTAGTCCTGGTTCAGTTCAGCAGATGTTTTAAACTTGTACATTACATGTTTTTCGTATTTCAAAAGCGTTAATATGTTCACGCTGCACGGATAATTGTGATTGATCAGTGGCAACGCATGCAGTTTAATCATATCAGTCCTGATATAGTTTTGTTTATTCTTGGTTCAGTCTGGTTTGGACATGCTTGTCATGGTGATGCTGTTTTTATTATGCCTGGTGTCCTCCTCCTTAGGGCGTGGTGGAGTTCTCCCTCTGTCTGCTCTTCGCCAAATTGGTTAGTTACACCTTCCTGTTCTGGCTGCCCCTCTACATGACTAAAGCAGGTTCGAACACACCAATATGTCCTGTCATGTGTGCTAACGTCCTCACTAATTGTCTTGTCTTTATATTTAAATTCTGTCCTCTTGCTTTCCTTCTTGTCCTCCTTACTCTGCCCCTTTGCGTCTTTCCCATGTGTCCTCACCATGTGCTCTGTGTTACAGCTCACCTTGATGCCAAGAGAGCTGGAGACCTGTCCACTCTGTTTGACGTGGGAGGGATCATAGGTATGGCCAGTCCAGGTTCAAGTTAACCCCTTTACACCTTGAGTCTCTTACAAGCGACAAATCCAATTAGACATTGTGTCACAAAGGCTCACCATGCTGAAATGTGACGATACGCATTATGCATGTCATGGTTTGAAATTGGGAGATGCACGCTGAAATAGAGACTGCAACCTCCTCATGGTGCCCCACACACACACACTAATGATTCAGCTTTTTTCTGACCCGCCCGATCCAAGTTCAAATCCACTCGCCGCAGCTGAGCATCATATCTCTGAGAGTGTGCCTGTTGAATGCATGGTCATGTTGTCTGGTAAAATGTGATGCTTCCTTTCATTGTTCACACGCAAATCACTTGGACTTGTAAATGCAAGTCAATTCCACAGCCCTCTTCTTCCCTTCTCCCAAAAAGTATTGAAATTACACATGTTTTGCTATATACATTTATTTCTTTTGTGTGTATTGGAACAACACAAAAACAAAACAAAGAATTTGACACATAAAACTCCAAAAATGGGCCAGATAAAATTATTAGCACCCTTTCAAAATTGTGGATAAGTGACAGGTGTGGGCAATATAAAAATCACACCTGAAAGCAGGAGAGAAGTTTCTACCCAAGGAAAACTGAAAGAGGAGAAGAGAACTGTCTGAGGACTTGAGAGCCAAAGTGTTTCTTTGTCCACAGTGCACAACATAATCAAGAAGTTTGCACTGTGGCTAAAGTCGCACTGTAGCTAATCTCCCAGGATGTGGACGGAAGGGAAAAATTGATGAAAGGTTACAAGGCAAGATAGTCTGGATGGTAGCCCCAAACAAGTTCCAAAGAAATTCAGTCTGCACTGCAGGGTCAGGGTGCATCAGTGTCAGCATGAACTATCCGTCGAAATTTTAATGAAATTAAATGCTATAGCAGGAGACCCAGGCGGACCCCATTACTGACAAAGAGACATAAAACAGCAAGACTGAAGTTTGCCAAAATGTGTGTGAGTAAGCCAAAATCTGTCTTGTGGACAGATGAGACCTAGACTGAGCTTTTTGGTAAAGCACCACTGTTTACCGAAAACTTAATGAGGCCTACACAGAAGAGAACATAGTACCTACAGTCAAATATGGTGGAGGTTCAACGATGTTTTGGGATTGTTTTGCTACCTCTGGCACTGGGTGCTTTGAGCGCTAGAGAGTTCTGAAGTGACCAGCAATGAGTCCAGATCTCAATCTCATTGAACACCTGTGAAGAGATCTTAAAAGCTGTTGGGAAAAGGCGCCCTTCTAATATGGGAGACCTGGAGCAGTTTGCAAATGGAAAAGTGGTCCAAAATTCTTTTTCATTTTTTTCTTTTTAATTTGTTTTACTTGTTTTTTCAACATTTTCTGGAAAAAATCCAGGGATGCCAACTCTTCTGGCCATGACTGTATATCTTAATTGACAGCCACCCTACTCAATAACTTTGCTGCTGTTTCAGTCCTTTATTTTTTTACTTTTATTTAATCATCTATCCTTTATAATAATTTAGGCCAGTTTGAATTTTGGTTTTGACCTGATTTTGACTTTGTTTAATCAGAACTCAAATGAATAGTTTAAATTTTGTTTTATATTACAGTTTAATGTTTTTTTTCTGTTGTGCTTTAGGTTGTTTTTTTTTTTTTCTTGCCTGTTGCTAAAGAAAACAAAAAAACAAAAACAAAAAAACTGTATGATGTTTACAGAGCATCCACAGCATGTAAAACATTTAGGGGTATCTCTGAGAGAAGAAGAATTACAAATTGGTACAGAATTCAAGTATCTTGTTGTGATGCTTGATTCCACAGTATGCTTCAAGAATCATGTTAAAATAATTGTTAATACAGCAAAATTCAACTGTTTAATTGTTTCTCCACTTAATGATTTTATACCGCATTGAATATTATATATAACTACTGTAAGTATGCTCAAAATAATTGTAAGCACTCTATTACTCCACCTCCCATGTCAGAGTTTTTCAAAACAAAAACTGACAGTGATGTAAATTATTTTTGTAGCTATAATCCGTCATATTTACATTTGTTCAATACAGATCAGTGCATTGCACCTATTAAATAAATACATTAATAAATAACAAAATAAATCTGTTAAAAATTATTTCATACTGCCTCTTGTTAAGTTGAAGTAAAAGTGCTTTTGCTCTGGGAGCAGTGCGATTGGCCCAGTGGGAATACAACAGTCGCAGTCTGGAGTGAATTTAACGGCTCTTCCGAGTGTCTTAAAACAGGGCCCGAAGTGGTCTGAAAGTGGATAACCTCAGGTCGCCCTACTTTCACTACACATGTCCACTGTGCGAGCAACCGCACTATGAATTATATCAAAAAAGCATTAAAGCTGAGGTAAAAACAGCGTTGTTCATTGTCAGTGAGGAATAAGGAACACACTTTACACTGTGGATATGTTCAAAGGAGCTAACTATGTGAGTCAAGAGCGCATCGCGATTGTCAGAAATAATACAGATGTTTGCTGTACATAATTACAGCTTAGGTACCTGATTTTGGGCTTGTGCAGAGTCCTCATTAGATCCTATCTTTTCTTCTCAGGTGGGATCCTGGCTGGGGTTGTCTCTGACAAACTGGGCATGAGGGCCACCACTTGTGCTGTTATGCTGCTCCTGGCTGCTCCCACTGTGAGTCTCATTAGTGCACTAGAAGTCTCTGCTTTAAAAAAAAAAAAAAAAAAAACAAACATGTTCTAACTCATTTTTTGACCAGGTCTGTAATTGTAACTTAGAGCAAATTAGGATCAGAAAAAGTTGCCTTGCCTTGGCTTCCCTTGTCATCTAATGCAACATAAAACAAAGATAATTATCGTATAATAATTGTTAAGAGTGAAATAAGACTGAAATATTAAAATATAATTGACATACCTAAATAGGAATAAATATAAATAGAATAAAAATATAATTGGTCTGAATTGTCATTGTGATTGCAGCGCCTGTTCAGTAGAGGGAGATAGATCCTCCCAAATCAGTATTCTGTTCTATTTGCCAAAAATGTATGTAGATTTGTATTTTCTATTACTGTGAGAGAAGACAAAAGATTCTGATCATTATTGACACCATGTCAAGAAAAGAAAAATTAATAAAAATAAGTAATTATTTTAGTACCCTGTGTAACTTTGATAGTGTCCCACTTTAATCAAATAAATTCAATACATATCACAGCCAATTGTTAAGTTGACGTAAAAGCGTTTTTGCTCCACAAGCAGTGCGATTGGCCCATTGAGCATATTTCCTGCCTCCCTGGGGATGTTGTTGTGTTGCCTGGAATGTTCAACTATTTGGCTTTGAGCAATATCCTTGAAGAAAAGTAGGTGACACCATCAAGTTACAAGTCAGATCTATGGAGAGGCGAGCCCACACACAGTAAAAATAATATTTGTATAATAATATATTTGGGCAATAAAAACTACTGTGACAATACCTGCTTGTCAATGCCTGATCACATCTCGGAAGCTCTAAGCAAGTCAGGGTTTGGTTTGTACTTGGATGGGAGACTGCTGGAACACCAGACACCAGATGCCACAGTGGGGTGGATGGAGAAAATGTCAATGGCAAGACACCACTCACATTGCCTTGTATGAAAGTGGTGTGTGTGTGACGTGGGAGATGGGTTGTGGTCCGACGTGCTGATGGCGCAGAATGGCAGCCTCGCTTCAGTCTGCTACAGGGCAGCTGTGGCTACATAAGTGGCTTACCACCACTGTGGAGTGAAAGAATGACAACAGTGAAGTGCTTGACGAGTGTGTAAAGTGCATTACGTTGTTGTTGTTGTTGTTGATTAAATGCCACACTTTGGAACATTACAGGCAAAGCATTGATTTCTTCATGGCATAACACTAGGGGTTCAGACCCTGCACAGGAAAAGTTACATTATGCAACTTTAAAAACTGTTAAATAGACATTTCCAGAATGAAACCCGTGAAATGCTTTATTATTTATGGAGTACAGATTAGATTACATTTCTTGAAGCTTGTAAATTTCTATGATACCATTCTAACCCTGTGTGTGTGTTCCTGTAGCTCTATGGCTTCTCCATGATCAGTCAGTTTGGAATGGGACCGACCATAGGTGAGACACTGACCCTTCTTTGATCTTTGAGGTTCTGAGTTCTAGTCGTAGACATCTGCTAACTTTGAACTGATATCCTTGACTGTATATATATATATAGTCACAATGTTTTACTACATGCACTCAGCTCTGAAAGCTCCACCAAGTTGTTTATTTGTGACCAAAATATGTTCTTCAAATCATGGTTCAAAATTAGGTACAGGCCAGTGACATGTCTTGCTTAAGAACACAACAACAGTATGGTAGAAGTGGGGACATCAGACCTTTTAGTTTATATGTGTTTGGAAAAGAACTAATTCAAACCAAACTTAACTAAAAAGCATATGTTTATTTGTTTTTAACATTTCTACGGCAGTGCTTCTTAAACTCTGGTACGTGACCTGTTCTGGTGCTACACTTAAGTCCTTGTTTAGTCCTGAAATAGTCCTCATATAGACTCCTTTAAACCATGGTTTTGTCCAGGATTAGTATGATTTTAGTTTGTTACTCGTTTAGACTAATTGTAATCCTGCTTGTTCTGAAACAGTTCTCAACCTTGTTAAGCCCTGGAGAAGCCCTGTTTCAGATCTGATTTAGTCTTGGAATTGTTGACAGATGGTCCTAGTTTAGTCTCAGTAGTCCTGCAGAAGTCCCGTTTCCGACCTGTCTAAATCCTATTCCTAATTGTACCTGGACCTCGACCCACTTTAGACATGGTTATGGTTTAGACCTGGTATAGACCTGGGGTTCATACATACCAAGGTTCATTAACTTGTGACGTTCTTCTAATAAGACAGTTTGTAAATAGCTACAAGCTCATTTCGGCGGGAAACATGTAAGGTAAGGCAAATAATTACAAGAAGACAGAATGAAATATATACCAGGGTTCATACATGGTTTAAACCTGGTTTAGACATGGAGCAGACATGGTTTAGACCTAGTGTAAAAAGGCTGCAGACTTTGCAGCTCCCCTGCTGTCCCCTGACCCATATGCTGTGTTGCAGGGATGCTGCTGGTATGCGGAGGGCTGGTGAACGGGCCCTATGCTCTTATCACTACTGCCGTCTCTGCTGATCTGGTACGCATACACTAACACACACTTTTTAATCCATTGTTTTTATTATGATGTTTTGTTTTTTTCTAAATGATTTGTTGTGTTGAGCCAGGGCACACACAAGAGTCTTAAAGGGAATGCACGAGCCCTGTCCACAGTCACAGCCATCATCGATGGGACCGGTTCAGTGGGTAAGTGCAGGCTGTCCATGATTAAACAACAGCTAGATACACAGCATAAACCTAAATTACTTGAATAATCCAGAATCATCATCATAATTTAATTTTAAACCAATCAGAAATATCTGGAAACTAATAACCATGACCTAATCTAGAGAGCTGCTTTTACAATACATCTGCACTGGGGCAAGACAAATTTAGCTTAACTGAATGGAACAGCCTCTTTAAATTGGGAAACATGCTTTTTATGTTTGCAATTAGTGCCTGTAACTTTGTATTTCTGTGCAACCCGGACATTATGCTATAAAGATGTAAAACACGATGACCAATACTTCTCAAACTCTGATATATGACCTTTTCTGATGCTACACTTAAATCCTGGTTTCGTACTGAAATAGTCCCCATATAGACCTCTTTGAACCATGTTTTAGCCCTGGAGAGGAATGGTGGTCCACGTATAGTCCTGCTATTACACACTTATCCCTACTTTACTTTGGTGGTATGTTTGGTTTTCACGCTTTTCAACTTGGGGCTAAGACTTGTGCTACCATTTTGTTTCTGCTTACTCTCACCATCAAGTGTGCCGAGCAGATACTAAAACCTAATCTCACACAGCATCCATTGTTCATTATGTAATAGCAGTGGAATAACTTCTTAGAATTTCATACTCAAGGATGTAAGAGGATATTTGTTTTGACCACCACCATAGATCGTAGAACAGTGGACTATTGGAGCCCGCTAGCCACCGCGTTCCAAATAGGAAGTATCCATGGAGGCTGTACTGGCTCCATCAAGCCGAGCTGCCATTCACTTTTTATTGGCGCTCTGGTGAACTTTACTCTCTAACGGCTTCTGTCAAACTTACCATCTTGGAACTAAAATGTCCATTTTGACATACTCTACATGATCCTGGTGTTTTTGTTTTCTCGTTAGATTGTTCATAAATCAAGTTATTAGCAATAATAACTGACCAATCAGGTGCTTCCTTTCCCAGGGGTCGGTTTTGCTCCTGTTAGCAACAGGTTTGATTGACAGCTAGCGCTGCGCATTGCCGCCGTCTCCTCCTGCCAAGGGGCGGAAACCGTTAACAACCTCGCTCCTGATTAGTCCGTGTGGTTGCCATGATATGCACTCGGATTTCGAAATATGGAGTCTGGCTCCACTTTAGCCGCTATAACTGCTAGCCACGATTGGCTTCATTTGGCTCGAGCCAAACGCTATGGGTGACGTCACATTTCCATAGTCCATCGATATGTACGGTCTATGACCACCACTCAGTAGCATTAGCAACTGTTAACTCGTGAAAAGGAAACTTCTGCTACTATATTTTTACATTCTTAAAAACATGAAAAACAGAACTAGTGAATTTTAAACAATTTGCTGTGGTCCACTCTAAACTTCAGTTACACAATACATTCTGAGCATCCAAATTATTCACCACAATGAGTATTTTCACAACTTTCAGAGGCCAGAGTTGAGTTCATCCATCATTGTAATGCCAACAATTTTTAACATTTCCACAGTGCACTTGCTGGTTTGCAGAGGTAAAAAAGCTCTATAACTATAATTATTCATAAATCTTTTCATTTTTTTATTGAAAGATGAATTAATGATTTTATTAAATTGCTCTATTGGCGCGCCATGCACTTCATACAAAGACGCATTACTCCCAAACAACCTAAACCGACTTTATAAGCAACATAGTGCAAGCACTTAGTTCTAAGCTTTGGCTCTCTCAGAGTAGCTCAGATATGACGAAACTCCCCAATAGATCCATCCAGCCAGGGGGATCGCAAGACCTGACAGAATAAAGCATGATCAACATTTACCCCAAAGCAGACACACCAAATCATTTATCCATAATGCCATCACAGGTTAATTTATAAGACAAATATAGGCCTATAATTAACATTAGGAGTTTAATTTATTGACTGTAGTAAAAGGGGTAACAATGCATAATGAATATTCATTCATTCATTCATTCATTCATTTTCTACCGCTTATTCCCGTTAGGGGTCGCGGGTGACTGGAGCCTACTCGCTAACTCGTCGCAGGGCCAACACAGAGAGACAGAGACAAGGACAGACAACCATTCACTCACATTCATTCACTAGGGACAATTTAGAGCTGTCAATTACACAGTCATGTCTTTGGACGGTGGGAGGAGCCGGAGAACCTGGAGAGAACCCACGGTAACACGGGGAGGACATGCAGACTCCACCCAGAGAGATCGTGTGATGTTAGGGTGGTTCGGAATTCGAACCCACGATCTCCTTATTGAGAGGCAGAAGCTCTAGCCGCTCTGCCACCGTGCACCCAGGAAATCCTCCCCCCTCCGTCCGTCAAAAGCACTCCCTGCTGAACTACCTTGATTAGTGAAATTTTTTCAGGTCATATACGTCACTTATCCAAGAATCTTGGCAGTTTTAAGTCCTTAAATCATCACCAGACTCGTACTGAGTATTTCAGTCATCTAAACACAATAAAAGCTACTGCTTGGCTAATCATCATCGTCTCTTAAAGTGATAACATTACTGAACTGTGTATAGCGCTAGGCACCGTCTGCTGACTGGATACACTCAGTAAGTGTCATTGCGGACAGCAGACAAATCACAAGGTTACTTAACGTAATCCCGGTTCTTTGACAACAGAGGGAATCGCCTTGGGCGTGACCATCCATGGATTGTCACAGGATGACTGTATCCTGGCCTCTGCCCCTCCTATCATACAGTCATCCTCCTCCTTCTTTAATCATTCTGTAGCGATTGCTTTACCACTTTGCAAGTAGGGTAATGAAGGTGAAACACCTCACTCTGTTATCAAAGAACCAGGGTTATGTTAAGTTATGTTAAGAATGTTTTTTTAAATGTCGTTCAGTGTTTCCTTATGGGAGATATAGTCCAAATAAAGTTCCTGAAGCAGAAGGTCACCGCGGTGCCAGACAGTGGCCTCAAACGGAGCAAAAAGTATCAATAGCGTGTGCAGGGAGACTAGCAGCATTCAAATTCTGGCCCGTGAGAGGTGGAATTTGGTCCAGGAGCGCCACTTGGTCCAGGAGCGGAGGGTAAATAGGGTAGGTGAGATCCTCGAACAGTGGAGGCATATCAGTGGCTTCATTATTTAAGATGTCCGCCCAATTTGTTGTAGGTTGAGCCTGCTGACCGTTGGCTGTGCCGGTGGCCTCCAACAGACTAGGGGGGTCACGGGAGTTGGTCACCGCAACTCTGAGTCTCCTTGCTAATATTTTCTCCGACAGTGATGTGCAGTGTGAGCAGAACTGGAGGCCAGCCAGTGCTGACTGAGCGTGTTCAGTGCCCACACAGGTTATGCACATTGGATGAGGGTCTCAGCCCGATATTGCAGCTCCACAGGACAAGGGGCACATCCGGGATGGAGCCTCCTTGGACTTCAGATTTGACCATTTGGCAGGGCTGGAAACCAGATTGAATGCACTACTAGTCTTAGACCATGTGAACAAACACTCGGAGTTTAAGCCAAATTGTTCAGTTCTTGTGGAGACTGCTTGCCGTAACACGTTAGCACACACTGCTGCTAAACCGGTCAACAAATGAATGCTAACGATCAGAGAAAAGGGCCGCCTTGACGCGATAGCCCGAACACTGGATAACAAATTAATGCTAATTTCCAAAAGCTAGTCTAAAGTAGCTTATCAACTGGTTAAAGCCGGGAAAGGCAACATTAAATGTTGACTGACCCGGTACAAAAGTCACTGTCAAAAGAACAGCTCACCTTGACGCGGTCGCTGTTCTAATAATGATGTAATAGCTAACAGTAAGTCCGTGAGAACTTACCCAGCATACGAGCAGAAGCCGGCAACTGCGCTCCAACACAGTAAACATAAACATAAACACAGTATGTACACAGACCTCAGTTGGTCAGAGACAGGAAAACAAAGATTTATCATGTTAGTACAAACATTCAACAATAAATAATTCAGAGCGTGACAGACAACAATTAGACCACACAAGCCCTTCTAATGCACTAACTGCACTAATTGCACGCACCCCTACATTGCACATATCCTTACATTGCATTGATCCCTACTGCACTCACCCCTACATTGTACTGATCCCTACCGCATACTATTTGGTTGATGAACTTTGCACATGAGCAACTTTTAAACATATCTAGGCTTACACATGATCACGTGTTTGTTTCTATCTCGGCCATGATTTTAAATGTTTCTTAAAAGTAAGAAAACCTGGGCTTTCCCTCACTGAGCATGGAATAGTATTCCAGGAAGTTACACCATGGTATGACAAGACATTTTGGGAGAAAAATGTTCGCCTTAATGGTTGGTGGCTCAGGTTATTCGGGATCCAGCGGAGTTGACAGATTTTGGTTTGAAAAAGCATTAATTGGTGGCGGTGCCATAACATGTAGAACTCAAACAACGTAGAAAGGGGTTCAGAGGTTGTCATCCGGACGCCGTTTAAAGATCGAGACGTTTCGACTTTTATCCAAAAGTCATTGTCAATCAGAGAGCTGGTATGGGAACTTGGGCTTATATGCTACTCTAAGTAGTGGGAGTCCTGCCCCCAGGGAGGAGTCACTGAGTCCTGTCTTTGTTATCAAATTGTTTGTATGTCACCTGGGACAAACAATTTTATAACAATAAGTAATAATTATAGTTATAATAATAAGTTTTATATATATATATATATATATATATATTTTTTTTTTTTTTAGATCATTTGATGTCTGACATGTGCTGACATTTTGTACATGTTCTATCAGTCTGTTGTTGCTTTGTTTTATGCCATTGTGTGCTGTCTGTCTGTCTGTCTGTCTGTCTGTCTGTCTGTCTGTCTGTCTGTCTGTCTGTCTGTCTATCTGTCTATCTGTCTATCTGTCTATCTATCAATCATTTAACCTTATCAATAAAGACGCAGACAGCATCAAATAATAAATGCTGTGTGTGTTTCAGGAGCTGCTCTGGGGCCCCTGCTGGCTGGACTGCTGTCTGTAGGAGGATGGAACCAGGTCTTCTATATGCTGATGATCGCCGACTTCTTGGCTCTCCTGGTCAGTATCATTGGATTCATTTCTTATCATCAATGAGCATCTTGTGTCTTTTTAATGTGGGGGGCCAGAGACAATTGTTTGTCAGGAAAAGGTTTGGTATTTGGAGTGGACCTCTTTGTATTAAATGTGTGGCGATACATGTAATGAAAAAGTATTACGGTTCAGGAAATTAATATTGTTGGTTCAATTCAACAAAACCAAATAGAATAAAAAATTGGGACTGATCCATCTATACCTTTCACGCAATGTCATCAGTAGCTGACTGTATCTAACTGGAGGCACTGCTCTGTCTGAAGGTCTGTGGCTCAAATTAGACTTTAATCTGAGCTTCGTTTTAACACAATCTGACCAGAAAAAACTGATTTATTTGAAATTACAACAGGTGAGCTGATTAGAATAGCTTTAGTATCTACTGAGATAGAAATTCATCTTTGGCTCACCACCACATAAAAAAGCACAAGAGAACATATACAGAAGCAGAAGTAGCCATGTAAATAATTTAATTAATACAACATATTTGTGCTGTAAACAAGTCCTTTTCAAAATACATTGAAATCTTTAGCCAACTGTTTTTCAGTTGGCGTGGTTTCGTTTATTTATTTGATGCTGGGACAGCATATATTAATGAACAGCTTATGCTAAAAATAGATTTAGCTCAAAGCGAATTTCCATCCATAGTACACTTACCTGTTTTGTTGTCGTAGATGGTCAGAAAACTAATCAGGCTGTTTGCTAATGTGTGTCACCATGGAACAATTATAATAATAAGTAACATGATTATTTTTTTGTCATAGCAATTTGACCGCTTCATTCAGAACAGTGGTGCAGCCTATCAGGAACACATATTGAACTAACTTCATGCTCAGTAGCACCTGGCTGACGCATTAGCCTATATACCCTTCCAGTGTTTGTAAACTAAATGCTGCATTCCATTAGCCCGGTACCATTCCATGTGTTACTTAGCACTAATGCATTTTCAATGAGGGAGTTAGTGTGAGGCTCCAAATGTAGCGAACTATGAAAATTTAGGGCTGTTTTGGCAACTGACAACAACTCAACAACACTTAACCCCAGAGCATAGTTGGTAAGTAACACCACACACGTAGTGGAAAATTGTTTTTTGTAGATTGTTAGCAATTACTTTAGCACTGAAATGAGCATATATGCCAACAACCGCGTAACAGCAATTTATTACACCCCAGTTGGTTGGTTCAGATTGTATTGACACTTTTTGCAAGTGGACTATAAAAGGTAACAAATGCACATGACACTCAGCGCACACGTTGGACAGACCTGACAGGGGGCTGGTCAAATCATAGGCCAATGCAGGCTTCAATATATGATTTTGATAAAGGAGCCAAATTGTAGCGTAGGAGTCCATTATTGTTTCTATCTATTTTAGACGAACTGTCTGAACGCATCCTATGATTAGGCCCATACATGGTGGAATAATATCCTTGTGGAGTGCTTCCAACTTCCAAATAGTTTTCCTGGAGGAATGAGATGGAGTTGTGCACTTTGACAGACACATGGACTAAACAGGTCAGCATCCGAACCTTGCGGCGCTTACATTCATGTCCAAAAGTGTTGACATCCCTGGATTTTTTCCAGAAAATGCACAGTTTCTCCCAGAAAAATATTGCATATGTATAACATGTTATACACATGTTTTCTGTGTGTGTGCAGTGGAATAACACAAAAAACAATGGAAATAAAACCAAAAGTGGTTACATTTCACGCAAAACTCCAAAAATGGGCAAGACAAAATTAATAGCACCCTGAACTTAATATTTGGTTGCACACTCTGGAAAATTACTGAAATCATTCACTTCCTATAACCATCCTATAACCAATCTTCTCACCTCTCAAACAAAATTTTGGACCACTCTTCTTTTGCAAACTGCTCCAGGTCTCTCATATTGGAAAGGTGCCTTTTCATACTGTGTTCTTTTCTTTGTAGATCTCATTCAGTCTTCTGTTTAGAATTATGTACTTTACCGAAAAGCTCTATCTTGGGCTCATCTGTCCACAAGACGTTTTCCCAGAATGATTTTGGCTTACTCACATACATTTTGGCAAACTGCAGTCGTTGCTTTTTTATGTGTATGTGTCAGTAATGGGGTCCGCCTGGACCCCTAGAGTTACATTTCATTCAAACTTCGACGGATAGTTTGCGCTGATACTGATGGACACTGATGCACCCTGAGCCTGCAGGACACCTTGAATTTATTTGGAGCTTGTTTGGAACTGCTTATCTACCATCCTGCATTGCAGCCTTTTCATCAACTTTTCTCTTACATCCAGGGAGATTAGCTACAGTGCCATAGGTTGCAAACTTCTTGATTATGTTGCGCACTGTGCCAATAATTTGGTCTGGCTCATTTTTGGAGTTTTCATTGAAATTATGTCAAATTTGCTTTTTTTTGTGCTGTTCCAATACACACAAAGGAAATAAACTTGTATAGCAAAACGTGTAATTGCAATACTTTTTGTGGAGAAATACATAAGTTCAAGGGTGCCAACACTTTTGGCCATGACTGTAGAGTTTGGTTTGCGTGTCTTCCTCCTCATTCACAATTGGTGCAGAGTGTTAAATGATTAGTTAGTTTAGTCTTTATTGGAGGGACAATGTACAGATACATTAAGTTTAAAAAGAAAACAGAGATGTTCTGCACCAGATTATAGCTAGATAGCTAGTTTCCGTCTGCAGTCCCTAATTTACAGGAGTAAAAATACATAATTTAAGCTAAACAATAAGACCATTATTTCATAGCGCCATCAGACACAAACACTCTCACAAACATCTCATTCATGCCTTAGCATTGGGTTCAAAATTTTAACACATTCACACTCGTATGCTCTTTCTTTCAGTAAAAGGTTAAAAATCTTACACATACTCAAATTACAGTGATAATAAAGTGATAAAATGATGACTATCTTTATTGTGTAATCCTAACCTCTGTCTGCTTACTACAAAATTATAGTTATCAGTTCGCTGGTACATGAAAATGAATGTCATAGAATGCAAGTACCTGGTTGCAGTCACAGCTGTTCTAAACATGCCACTCCTGGAAGGGTCTATTGTGACTTCTAAAAATACACTTAAATCAAGCAGAGCAAGTAGAGCAATAACTAAGTCAATAACTACTGTACAATGAGCTATGACCATACAGTGCAACATATGGACATAATTAATGGCAGATAAAATTACTTCAGTAAGAATGACTTCAGTATGGTATGGTATTGCACTTGATTACAACAGGTGGATGACATGTGTACAGGGCTAACCTTGTTAGCAGTGTTCATTGTTCAGTCTGACAGCAGCAGGAAGGAAAGACTTTTGGGTCCTCTCCTTCTCATGGCAAGGATAGATCACTCTGTCCTTGGAGCTGCTCTCCAGAGCAGACCAGGTGTTCTGCAGGGGGCAATAAAAACACATTTAATTGAACAAATACAAGGTACTTTACCCAGCTAACAGGGAATACTTAAAGATACTTAATATTTAAAGACTAAAGGTTATTTGACTAACCAAAAAGGTTATGACCAACTGTTCCGCACGTTTATGGAACCAAAATTTCAAACATTCCCTAGAGGCTGCAACAAACCTTCAAATGACTTTAGCTTGTGGCTCTTACAAGATTTGTTTTCTTTTTTTTTTGCTACTAACCTAAATTTAATTAAGATTTATGTAAATAGAGAGCTCTTCTCTTATAAAAACTTTCCCAAAAATGTAAAGTTCTAAGGCTCTTGTACAATGTTACCTGATGGTTTCATTTTACTATCTAGGGGGGCGGCAGTAGCACAGTAGGTAGAGTGGGCGCCTTCTGATCCGAAGGTCGGCGGTTCGAATCCCACTCCAGACATGGAGTAGTTGAGTGGTCAGATCCTCTGACCCGCAGGTTGGTGGTGCGATTTCAGCTCCTTCAGATGAATAATGCCGTTGTGTCCTTGGGCAGGACACTTAACCCACCTCGCCCTCAGTGTCTGCGTACACTGGTGTATGAATGTGTGAGTGGATGGGTGACTGGTTCCTTGATGTAAAGCGCTTTGAGTGCCTTAAAAAAAAAAAGGTAGAAAAGCGCTATATAAATGTGACCATTTTATCTATCAATTTTAAAACCAATCTTCAGGCTTCCATTTGCCAAAGGAGTAATTATTAGGGATTGAAGGTTGTAAATATTTAATCAATAATATGACAATTTGAATAAGCCAATTGTATATGGTAATGCCTTCATGACTATGAAATATTTTTTCAAATAATAATAGCAAGTAAAAATAGTAATTGACTGCATATCATCCTGTGGAACATTTCAGGTAAAGCCAATACCACCCCCAACTTCTACCAAAAAAAGTTGCGTTATGCACATATAAAATGTATAGTATAAATTATGTGCATGTTTTAGGTAGATAGGGAAAACAGACATGGGGAGAAAATGCAAACTGCACACTGTAACAACTAGGAGACTAAACTCTACGCCTTGTTGGTGTTGTTCTTTACAGCTGCTGATCCGGCTGGTCACCAAAGAACTGAACTGCACTCAGTCCAGACCCATCACTGCTGTCCAGTGAGTGCTCTCATGTTCGTACCTCCCATGTTCTTTTCCTCTTTGACAGTTTCAGCTCACAGTCTCTCCCTGTTTCCAGGCTTAAAGAGCACTGAGCACAAGGCGGAGAGCTGCAGCAGGAGAACACGCAGCTACTGACTGTTAGACCTGAAGATCATGTTCCTCCTGACCTCTACACCAAAAAAATGGTCCTACTTCCTACCTGAGGACCTGAGAAATGTCTGAGGAACATGTTCTTCTGTGCTGTTGTACCTGAGGGCCACATGAAGAACATACTTCTCCTGATATCTACACTTGAAGAACCTTCTCTTTCTGATCTCTACACTTCAAGAACATTCTCCTGATCTCTACACTTGAATAACATCCAAGGAATATGCTCTTCTTGTCTTTTCTACATAAAGAAATTCTCAGGAACATGCACCTCTTAACTGTTCTACTTAAGGAACATCAGAGGAACATGTCAGTCCTAAAGTCATTGGGCCTCATGCATGTATATTTTCTTAGGAAATGTTTAACTTCCACCTAAAGAAGACACTATGAGAATTCTGTGGTCTTAAAGGACACTTATTCTGCTACAGTGGCGTTTTTGAGTTTTTAACCATGTTCTAACAATGTTTCATCATCAAAAACATCTGGAGTTGCAATTAGCTGCATTCACACCAATTTTATAGATTTTAGCTGTCACCTATCAGAGAATCTTCTGCAGTTTTAAGTCCTTAAATAATTGCCAGACTCGTTATGAGCATTTCTGCCATCTAAACGTGATCACTTCTACTACTAGCTTGATAATACTGTGTTACACATTCTCCTAAAGCAATAACATAACTAAATTATGTATAGCATTAGGCGCCATCTATTGGCTGCATACACTCAGTAAGTGCCAGGGCAGACAGCAGAGAAACTTGTTCATTCAGTGCATAATAAACTTTTTTTTTGTTTCAAAAATTGAGATTGCAAATTTAAGGTACTCAAGAGCATAACAATATGAAAAATGCATAATATTTTTATGTGTATCACTCATCAATCACTTATCAGTCTGGACAGGCTCTTGCCGTAAGCCGTCGGGAAAATTGGTAAAATCATGACGAACATTTGAACAGATTGGTCGCAGCCGAGAAATCAAGAAATCCAGTTGAGAGAAAAGCACAGACTTCTTCCCCGTCCTCAAATGCACAAAGCACTTCTATGTGCACGTTTTCAAAAGCAAAATAGACTGTAAATGTGTTGAAACAGGCCGAAGTACGTCCATCGGCATCGCCATGTTTGTTTTGGTTTGTCCTTTTGACTTCCTCCCAAACCACAATGCAGTGATGTGATTGGCCCAGCACACAGCAGCTCAAACCCAACAGCAGCAGATCATCCAGAAGAATTCTCAAGAGTTTGTGAACTCACAAATATATTCATATGGCAGGGCCAGGTTATGAGAGTGTGCCTATTTCACCAAATTCAATTTTTAACAACATATTTACGTTTGTATTTTAAAATGTATCTATTATGGAAAGGCAGTGTAATGTCATAATGTCCATATATGGGCTCTGCAGGACATGTGAAAGGGAGGGTTTGGTTTGAGTGAGTGAAAGTCCGGTTATATGCTGAGCATAATCAGGGGCAATTAAAAACACGTGCACAGTTAGTAGGACCATATTTAACTCACCAACTTAAATATCAGTAATTTTTTTTTTTCCATGAGTGAAGTTAGCTGCCATAAATAGCAGGGAATGGAACACAACAGAGATGAGTGGGATGTTGAGTCCAGGCACAGGGCTGTGTAACAATTGCCCAGTGTATTGTGCCTGGGACAAACTGAGGCGTTCAGTACTGTCACAGCAGCTAAAGACAGCCTACCTAAAACTTCACTCTACCTATTATTATATCAAACAGCACTGTTTTTATAAGAAGATATTTTTAAAACACACAACTTAAATCATGCAGAATCTTGGGATACATTTTGAAGGTGTATTCACACCAAAGCATTAAATTTGCGCTGGACACCCCTAGTTGGATGCCTGTGCATTTGAGGACAGATACTTTAAATGCGCATCCAGGACGCCTCAGATGTTCTTTTGGTACAAGAGCTGGATGACCACCACTTTCTGCGTAGGTACGTCACTATGTAATCTCTGATTAGTTGCCGCGCTGCGTCAGCCACCAAAAGTTCTGCTTTGTTCAACTGCGGACGAACATCTAGGGTGTCCGGGGGCAAAAACGCACTGAACATGCCAGCATGACACCCAAAATGAAAGATTCGCTCCATCTCACTATGAGTAGTAATATTTCTAATTCTGCAGAATTTCTGTGCGTACGAATGCTCCTGACTATTAGGAGTTGTTCTTCCTGAGGAACATTTTCAGTTTTCTAATTACGCTTAGCGCATGAGGCCCATTCTTCTGTTCTCATAAGGATTCACAGACGGTAGCTTCTGTACAAGACTGGAGAGGACCGGAATGTATCACTGCCTTACATTGCACCAAAGAGATTGTCAAGATTGTCCTCATGCTAGAATGTTGATTATTCTTCTAGTTCTCAGACTTTTGTTGATATGACCTGGATAAGCTAAGTTCTGAAATGAAGGAAGAGCTGGACTGATGGTGGGATGGGATCAGTGTCTGCTCATGTATTTATGAACATAGTTTTTGAAGATTATTTATGAGATCCTGTCCTTTTTTTTTTTTCTGGGACCTACTGTCTTTTTGTAAAACATCTCTGAGTACCACCTCAACTGAGGTGGGAAATATATCGTTATATCGTTATCGTAATTATTGACTTGCATCTGTACAGCAGGCTGTTTCCTGACAGTGGCCAATGAAAAGGAGCGCAGGAGACACTGGAAACTCTGTCTGGGCTAAAACTTTCTATTTTGCAGAGATGCACGAACAATTGCAACAGCGAGGCATATAGTATTATTTCTGCCTAGACACCAAAGATATATGATTATATAATGACACCCTACTTTTACAACCAAAGCTGAAGCACATAAATCATTGCTCTCATTGTGTTAATCAGCCCCCTCCTTTTTTCCTCTGCTATATGACATCTTCATCTGTTTGGACAAAGTTGCAAATGACAATTATCCTCCACATAGGAAATATGCAACTTCTTCACTCCTGTCACCACTTTTAATGTTCATTTGCGAAAATCCAAAAAATGTGAACATGCTTGCGCAACAACTTTCTGTTTTTTGGTTGGTCAAATTATCATATGACGCAGCTTAACCAATGAAAATTCAGTAAACACGGACCCGCGATCACGGATCTGCTCTCGTCAGATTAGTCTCAGTTCACAGGGGCAGACAAGATGAAAAAGCGACCTATAGCAGCCGAGCAGACGCTTTTGTAGCACTTACGTGCAAGTCATCTAATCACTGACGACACTTGCGAATGGTCTGTAATGTGCAATATATTAGAGACTGTTATACTCTGAAAAGTGCAATTTCTTTAAAAAGTTACTCAAGTTAATGTAACTGAATAAATGTGGTACCAGTCTCTGCTCTTAAGATGTGTGTGAAATTCTCCCCCTAATTATAAATCCTATTCTTAATATAATAAATACTTCACTAGAAAGTGCTTATGTCCTGCAGTCCTTCAAATATACAGTTTTCTTCTTTCGAAACAGCCTAATCTAGACCTCTTGGCAAACTATAGAACTGTTTCAAATCTTCCCTTTGTCTCCAAAATCCTTGAAAGAGTTGTAGTTAAACAACTTTGTCACCACCTACTGGACAATAAATTATTTTAAGTTTTTCAGTCAGGGTACAGATATGATGTAGATGTCAGAGGGACCACCCTGAGCTGAGCTGGTTTAAGTCCTATTTATCAGATAGGTACCAGTTTGTCAATGTAAACCAGAGCTTTTCCCCTTGTTCTAATGTAACTTATGGTGTGCCGCAGGGTTCAGTACTCGGTCCAGTTCTGTTCACTTTTTATTTGCTGCCATTAGGTATGATCATCAGAAAGCATGGCGTTAACTTCCACTGCTATGACACACAGCTGTATTTATCAATGAAACCTGATCAGACCCATCAAGTAGACAGACTTAATGCCTGCGCGAAAGACATAAAACCTGGACGACGCTTATCTATCTACTTCGTAACCCTGAAAAAACTTTATAGGGGTGCACTATGGCAGAGCGGCTAGAGCTTCTGCCTCTCAGCAAGGAGATCGTGGGTACGAATCCCGGACCACCCCAACATCACACGATGTCTCTGGGTGGAGTCTGCATGTTCTTACATTATTGCTCATAATGTACTGAGAAGGGGGGATGTTATGTTAGTGTTCCGTCCAGACCTGTACCGGGAGCGCCCTCTGGTGATGGGGGGTTATTACTCTAACACTTGAGTTGTAATAAATGAGCAGTCAACGCACGGAGTCGTCTCTGTCTAGTCTGTTAGCTGATAACACTTATGCTCACAAGACACTCCCCGTGTTACCGTGGGTTCTCTCCGGGTTCTCCGGTTTCCTCCCACCGTCCAAAGACATGACTGTGTAGGTTAAAGGTTGAATGGAGGATTTCGGGCAACAAATCAAGAATCTCATTTCCTCGTGGGTAGTACAAATAACTGGTCCGCTCAGGTGTCAATCATTCTCTGCTTGCTAGTGCACGCCCGCAGGCTCATCCAGGGGAAACGCTCGCTCCCCTGGCCGCGCATGTGTGGTTGATATGCTAGTGTGTTTATGTAGCAGGAGGTTAGCGGCGAGTTCCGTCATTGTAGGCCTAAACTTTCATCCGCGAAGCACCAAAATGGCTGAGGGACGAAAGAGAAAGACTGTTTTGGAGCTTTCACAGTAGAGACGAAAGTCTGCAGAGGAAAGAAACAAAACGCGTGTCATTCTGGGGGAATCGTTGGCGAGCATTGAAAGCGCAAAACAGGCTTCCAACTGATGCCTCCGTTGTAAAGTTTCTGCTGGACAGGTAACTGTTTATCTGACTCTTTTTTTTATGTTTTTATACATTTTGAAAGTTTTTTAATCTTCTTCGCGGAGGTTGTCGTGAGAAAGCGACACCAATCGTCTCCAATCTAAACAAATGCACATGGAGCGGTGCTGCTGGGCGTGCTCGTGCACGAGGTTTGGTAGGCGTTCACTCAGGAGAAACGGGGAGGGAGGGAGGGGGAACCTGCGCATGCGCTTTTTCAAAAAAAGGACTAACAGTCGCAGATTTTCAAATCGGCGAGAAATCCTCCATTCAACCTTTAATTGACAACTCTAAATTGCCCATAGTGTATGAATGTGAGAGTGAATGGTTGTCTGTCAATGTCTCTGTGTCTCTGTGTTAGCCCTGCGACGAGTTGGCCACTGTCCAGGGTGTACCCGCCTATGGCCCAAAGTAACTGGGATAGGCTCCAGTCACCCGCGACCCCTAACGGGAATAAGCGGTAGAAAATGAATGAAAAAAAACAGGTTTTATATTAACTGACGTCACGCAAACATGTGCGAGCCATGTGAACGAGCAAGTCAGACAATACAAACAGAAGCACGTGGACATGGCTAAGTTGTATTTTATTTCATTTCAGACACTTTCACATGTGATCTAACACGAATTCACATGTGATCAATATGAAGAATACAATTACAATCACACAAGCTAACGTTAACACAAAAACTTGCAAGCTGTGTGGTCGCTCCATAGAACTATAATTAAAACTGGAAGATGAACCCAAAATGGCTCCCTTTTTATGCCTATGGCGTGTGCACATTGGCGCATGATCCCAAAAAAGCTCCTTTCTTCTGTGTTACTTCCTGATACGGAGGCTGCCATTTTTGCTTTATGGAGGCTGCCATCTTTGCCCGACGACAATCCCCATGATGCTTTGAGCGACGTGAGCGACCACGCAGCTTGAAAGTTTTTGTGTTAACATTAGCTTGTGTGATTGTAATTGTATTCTTCATATTGATCACACGTGAAAGCGTCTGAAATGAAATAAAATACAACTTACAGGTATCGCAAGTCTAGCCATGTCCACGTCTGTTTGTATCTTCTGATGTGCTTGATCATGTGGATAGCATGTTTGCATGACGTCTCTTAATATATAAACGGTAATTTTGGTGATTTTAGAAACGGTCCTTCTACTTTATATACCAATAAAAATTGAGGACTGTCTGCAATTATAAGTGCAATGATAGAAAAAGCCTGGGCCCAAGAGGCTGCAGTACCTCACACGGCCATTAATCAATCTGGGAAACAGCCAGAGGGGACGTGCCTTATCCAGTTCATTTAATACATCCATGGGTCACTCGCGTCGCTCAAAGCATCATGGGGATTGTCATCACGTGGTGCCCTTAAGCAAAGATGGCAGCCTCCATAAAGCAAAGATGGCAGACTTTTTTGGGGTCATGCGCCAATGAGCACACTCTATAGGGATAAACAGAGCGCCATTTTGGGTTCAACTTCCAGTTTTAATTATAGTTCTATGGTTTACGTCTGTGCTCTGCTGCTTCAGTGCCGCAGCGTGGCTCACAGCCCCACAGGTCAAGCCTGTAATCCATCACTCGTCAAGGGTGCGCGTCAACTGGTGCCTAAAATGAAGTATAGGGGCTGGTCAAGCTGTGGCCTACCGCTGTCTTGCCTTGATCCTGTTTGGATTCTGTCTAAATTAGTCACGTCACCTGTCCTGCTTTTTTGTTTCTATTGGACTATTATTCTGTGAAAGTGCAATGAGCGCATCACATGCAAGTGAAAAAGAATGGGAAAATGTGCAATTGTTAACAGATGTTTTTAAGAATCTATCAACCATGGTTATTTATTAACTGACTAAATTATATTATGCCTCCTAATGATTGCAACGAACCTGTGTGTCCTTATTTTATTATTTTCCGGGTTATACCCGGTGGCGTTGTTGGCTTTTGTTTTGTTATTTAATTTATTGCTAAGGTTAAGTTAAAAAACAGTAGTTACCACCCCTTCTTGTTAGAATACTTTTTGTAGAAAACGTTTAAGAAGACTCCCGCACACTGTTCCACTCTTCATGAATTTATTAATACAACATTTCAGTTCCTCTGACCTTCAGGTATTTAGGTATAAGTACATTACTTTTTCCCACAGGGTTTTTTGTGATTTTTCCGTGCCGAGAAGGAGCATCAATTGCTAAGCTAAACTGCTTTTTACATGTGATCCATCGAGGCAACTGTTGTTGTGATTTTGGGCGCTACAAAAATAAATTGAATTGTTCACACTTGCACAATCATGCATCAAAATTGGAACTAAACCCTGACAATAAAGGGCTACGCAGGACTAAACAATGACTAGAACAAGACCAGACCAAGTCCACATCAGGTCTACAATGTGTCATTTCCTCTATATCAAACAATAGGTAAGAGGTGATGTAATTACCTTGTAAGAGATGATTCTCTTACCATCTCTTACATATTGTCTGACATAGAAGAAACAACAAAACCTAATTAATAGTAAGAAGACAAGATGGACATTCTGGTTCTAATGGGCTCAATTTAGGCCCAAATAACAACAAGTGAGTGCACCCTTTAACCTTATTTCTTGTGTTTATTGTGTTAAATTGAGTTATACAGCTTTTTGAGCAATTCAGATGGGACAGCCATACCCAGTCTCCACTTTGTATGTGTGGGTGTGTGAGGCAGGACGGGGGACTCTTGAGGGTCGGGGGCATAGCGGGCGGACATGGCGTGGAGTGCACTGCTGCTCAGCTGAAGGTGACAGCAGAACCTGAAGGAGCTCTCAGTGACAGACACAGACGTGCTTCTCCTCGGTCCCCCATCCTCTTATCACAAGGGCCCAAGTAATAGCCTCAAGAGCGTCTCAGAACGGTTTATCAGCTCGAGTCTGCAAAAAAACACCTCAGAGTCAGAGATCAGCCACTCATAGCAGCGTGTTATACATTTCAATTATTCTTTTCTTTTCTTCTTTTGAGACAATTTCAACTACTCATTTGTTGTTGTCCTCTGTTTAATTGTCATTAATAAAATGTAAAACCAAATATTTGATTAATTTGTGCAATATTACAATTATTAAAGTAATCCCAAAGTAATGTAACTTAGTTACTTTCTTGAAGTAATGTAACTAATTACATAAAAGTAATTTTAAAAGTAGTAGTAATCTGTAACTAATTACTTTTTCAAAGTAACGTACCCAACACTGGAACTGGAGCAGAGACAGCGGTGAGACCACTGTGCATTGGGAAGATTGTGTGAAATGTAGGTTTAATGTAACTAATAACTATTACTTGGCTAGAATAGTAGAAAGTAGAAGAGATTAATCAATCTACTCAGATAAGTACAATTCCATAAAGAATATACTTAATTACAGTAAAGTTAGTATTTATATGCAGCCTTGCTTAAGACTGAGATGAGAGAGGTATGTTTTTATATTAAATGAAGACATAATACTCCCTAAACATTTATATTTGAAGGTGCACTATGTAGCTTTTCTGTTGAAGGATCCATCATCTGCTTGTCTCCATGGAGATGTGATTTCTTTGACTAAGGTTCACTAGCATGTGATTAAACTTCTCTGTCTCCATGGAGAAAAGCAGGGGACACCACCAGACCAACTTACTGGTCAGATCTGTGAAGAGTAACTTACAGTATGAACACCTTTTTCTATGTATTTTTGAGCAATAAAACACCTGTAACAGACCAAATGTAATATAGATACGTTTTTGAGGCGGTGACCCTCTCAAGAAGACTTACATAGAGCGTCTTTAACTAGTCAGGGCTTGCGAGGCTAATTATGTTCTGTCTATGTTTAAGGCACAACACCGGCCTCACTGTGATTGTGTTTTAACCGTGCAGGAGCTTCACGAGCTCGCATCTACCGTTACGCCCAGGGTAACCCGTGCGTGGGCCGCGTGACGTCACCGCAGCCCAGCCCGTGATTGGCAGAGCGCACTCCACCTGCTTTTATCGCACAAACTCTCACACCAAACACGTTCCACACACCACAGCAAAACAATCACCGCTCTGTCTGCGCCAAAACCTACCAAACCTGCGCCAAAAGAGGAGCAGTGCGTGTACGCAGGGATCGGGATCCACGGCGGGGCACGGTGGTCATGTGGTGTGGTGGCCGCTGACAGTGCGTCTCTTCGGGGTCAGAAGTGTGTGTGAGTGTGGTGGAGCTCCGTGTAGGGACAGCGATGGGATCTGCTTCCTCGTCCTACCGCGTCATCTACCTGGACGTGGACGGACGCATCCAGAAGGTACGGGGCGGCTGTGAAGCGCGCAGAGCGGGGTAGGACTGTGGTAAGGAGGGGGGCAGCTGGTGTGGGGTCGCGGATTCTACAGTTTGTTTACAGAGGTGAGACAATAAGGTCCTGGTCCGGTGTTATATTTGTTTCCTTTCCTTTCTATTCCCTTAAAGCTGGAGGAATGGTTAGGTATATGTAAGCGGAGTTAGTTATCCTTAATAACATCCCATTGTCATTGTCTAATTCCTTTGCACTGGCATATGCAACAGAGAGAGAGAGCGCGCGAGAGAGAGCGCTTTAGCTTTGTAACTTATCCGCCGGAGGAGTTTCAGGTAAAGGTAGACTTCTAAAGAGACTATACATTGGTCTTTTTTTACTCAAGACCCACCTCTGACTATAATCTAACTATGTATCCCATTGTGAACGAACAAAACAAGATCTCTCTGAACTTAAAGAAATTAAGTTTTGATTTCATATTGCTTAATTGAATCAGTGAATTCATTGGTTTGCTTATTTGGATCCCCATTATTCTTCCAAGTGGAACACATTTTCAAAACACAATTCAAAAAAAACAATACATCTTAAATAGCCTATCTTTATATAATTGTGTTGCAATGTTCCAGGAAAGTTTTTTTTAATTATATTTACAGTGTTAATAATCATTGGAGGAGAGTTCCAGGTTTTGATTCTGAAACCTACCATGAACTACAAGTCGTGTGTTAAAACATTGCCAGTTACTACTAAGTAGAAATCAACTGATACCAATTTTTTTCAATCCGGAGTTGCATAAAGCTAATAAAGCAGCATATCTTTCATTTATAAGATGGTCAGGATAACAAAATAGAAAAGTTTATCATACAAAATCTAGGTATCTTTGAGGCAACAATGTTTACGAACAAACAGAAAGTCAACCGACCAACTGCAGATTTCAATGTTCTTTTCAGAGGCACTGGAACACACCATGGGGTGGTAATGCTAGTGGGACAGTTTTGAGGATCTTGAACTAGACTTGAACTCGTGTTGGCCCATGGTATACACTAATGAAAAATAATGTTAAGAAATTGGTAGCAAAATAATGAGGCAGGAGGGGCTGGCTGTGGACTATAACATGTGACAATATGTGATGTTTGTGGATGCTCTGCTGCAGGTGGTGTTCAGCAGATACTGCAGCCCCTGTGACATTAGAGAGCTATTCTGCACTGCCCTGGGACTGCCCCGGTATGAACCCCTCCACCACCAAACCCACACCACCAAACCCACACCACCCACCAAACCCACTCCACCCACCAAACCCACACCACCAAACCCACACCACCCACCAAACCCACACCACCCACCAAACCCACTCCACCCACCAAACCCACACCACCAAACCCACTCCACCAAACCCACTCCACCAAACCCACACCACCAAACCCACACCACCAAACCCACTCCACCAAACCCACCAAACCCACACCACCAAACCCACTCCACCAAACCCACACCACCAAACCCACCAAACCCACACCACCAAACCCACTCCACCAAACCCACACCACCCACCAAACCCACACCACCAAACCCACACCACCCACCAAACCCACTCCACCCACCAAACCCACTCCACCCACCAAACCCACACCACCCACCAAACCCACTCCACCCACCAAACCCACCAAACCCACACCACCCACCAAACCCACACCACCCACCAAACCCACCAAACCCACACCACCTAACCCACTCCACCCACCAAACCCACACCACCTAACCCACTCCACCTACCAAACCCACACCACCAAACCCACACCACCCACCAAACCCACTCCACCACCAAACCCACTCCACCAAACCCACTCCACCAAACCCACACCACCCACCAAACCCACTCCACCCACCAAACCCACACCACCAAACCCACACCACCCACCAAACCCACTCCACCCACCAAACCCACTCCACCCACCAAACCCACACCACCCACCAAACCCACCCCACCCACCAAACCCACTCCACCCACCAAACCCACACCACCAAACCCACACCACCCACCAAACCCACACCACTCACCAAACCCACACCACCCACCAAACCCACTCCACCCACCAAACCCACTCCACCCACCAAACCCACTCCACCCACCAAACCCACACCACCCACCAAACCCACTCCACCCACCAAACCCACACCACCAAACCCACACCACCCACCAAACCCACACCACCAAATCCACACCACCCACCAAACCCACTCCACCCACCAAACCCACACCACCCACCAAACCCACTCAAGCCCATACCACCTAACCCACTCCACCCACCAAACCTGCTCCACCCACAAAACCCACACCACCTAACCCACTCCACCCACCAAACCCACACCACCTAACCCACTCCACCTACCAAACTCACACCACCTAACCCACTCCACCCACCAAACCCACACCACCCACCAAACCCACTCCCCCCACCAAACCCACTCCACCCACCAAACCCACACCACCCACCAAACCCACTCCACCCACCAAACCCACACCACCAAACCCACACCACCCACCAAACCCACACCACCAAACCCACTCCACCCACCAAACCCACACCACCAAACCCACACCACCAAACCCACACCACCCACCAAACCCACACCACCAAACCCACTCCACCAAACCCACCCCACCCACCAAACCCACCCAACCCACACAACCAAACCCACCACACCCACCAAACCCACTCCACCACCAAACCCACGCCACCAAACCCACTCCACCAAACCCACACCACCCACCAAACCCACTCCACCCACCAAACCCACACCACCAAACCCACTCCACCCACCAAACCCACTCCACCCACCAAACCCACACCACCCACCAAACCCACTCCACCCACCAAACCCACTCCACCCACCAAACCCACACCACCAAACCCACACCACCCACCAAACCCACACCACTCACCAAACCCACTCCACCCACCAAACCCACTCCACCCACCAAACCCACTCCACCCACCAAACCCACAGCACCCACCAAACCCACTCCACCCACCAAACCCACACCACCAAACCCACACCACCCACCAAACCCACACCACCAAATCCACACCACCCACCAAACCCACTCCACCCACCAAACCCACACCACCCACCAAACCCACTCAAGCCCATACCACCTAACCCACTCCACCCACCAAACCACACCACCTAACCCACTCCACCCACCAAACCTGCTCCACCCACAAAACCCACACCACCTAACCCACTCCACCCACCAAACCCACACCACCTAACCCACTCCACCTACCAAACTCACACCACCTAACCCACTCCACCCACCAAACCCACACCACCCACCAAACCCACTCCCCCCACCAAACCCACTCCACCCACCAAACCCACACCACCAAACCCACACCACCAAATCCACACCACCCACCAAACCCACTCCACCCACCAAACCCACACCACCCACCAAACCCACACCACCCACCAAACCCACACCACCCACCAAACCCACACCACCCACCAAACCCACTCCACCCACCAAACCCACACCACCCACCAAACCCACACCACCAAACCCACACCACCCACCAAACCCACACCACCAAAACCACACCACCCACCAAACCCACACCACCCACCAAACCCACTCCACCCACCAAACCCACACCACCCACCAAACCCACACCACCAAATCCACACCACCCACCAAACCCACTCAAGCCCATACCACCTAACCCACTCCACCCACCAAACCACACCACCTAACCCACTCCACCCACCAAACCTGCTCCACCCACAAAACCCACTCCACCCACCAAACCCACACCACCTAACCCACTCCACCTACCAAACTCACACCACCTAACCCACTCCACCCACCAAACCCACTCCACCCACCAAACCCACACCACCAAACCCACTCCACCCACCAAACCCACACCACCCACCAAACCCACTCCACCCACCAAACCCACACCACCAAATCCACACCACCCACCAAACCCACTCCACCCACCAAACCCACACCACCAAACCCACACCACCAAATCCACACCACCCACCAAACCCACTCCACCCACCAAACCCACACCACCCACCAAACCCACTCAAGCCCATACCACCTAACCCACTCCACCCACCAAACCCACACCACCTAACCCACTCCACCTACCAAACTCACACCACCTAACCCACTCCAGCTACCATTAAACCCGCTCCACCCACCAAACCCACACCACCTAACCCACTCCACCCACCAAACCCACACCACCTAACCCACTCCACCTACCAAACTCACACCACCTAACCCACTCCAGCTACCAAGCCCATACCACCTAACCCACTCCACCTACCTAACCCAGACTACCTGCTACACTTTCTACCACAACCACACCACCTACTACCTACTTTCTTACTTTGACTAGTTTAAACTCTGTGACACCAAATCATCTCTTACTGGTTTCTGGTTGTTTTAGGAACACCAACCTGTCGCTGCTGGATTCTTCCGGGGCCATGGTCTCCATCGACCCCACCATGCCCCACAACACAGAGAGGTAGGGATGACACCCATGTTCCCACAGTTCCACTTTCCCTACCTTAGCGCTTTGTTTGCACATTAAAGAATTATAAAATCTATAACCTCTACCCTGATTCTTTCAATCCAAACAAAGCTAGCGCACGTTAGCAACAGCTGTTTCCTTTATATCAACACATAGTAATTGTCAAGAACAAAAATATACTTCCAGAGCATAATGCATATAGGATTAAAAGTAATAGCAAGAAGGTCCTTTGTTTGACTTCCGGGCCAGTTTGACTCTTCTTTCTGTGTGGAGTTTGCATGTTCTCCTCGTGCCTGCGTAGGTTTTCTCCGGGTGCTCCCGCTTCCCCTACCACTAAAAACATGTAACTATAATAATATGTGGTGGATGAATGAGAGTGTGTTGTGAAAGTAAATAACAATGGACAATAGCTTGAAATTAGCTTGTGGCTATAATTTACCATGTTTACAGCATTTATATCATGTATGTTCATTAAAAGGAACTGTCCCGACCAAATAAATGAACAAAAACAAACCTTTATTAAGAAAAAAAAAATGCTTGGGTGACATCTGTTGCTTACATGGCAGAGCTCTCCCCCATGATGCAGAGCAAGGCACTGAGCATGGAAACATAGGCATAGACTTGAACATGCCTATAAAATGCAGTATTCCGTGACATAACCATGGGAACGTAATTTTGGAATGGGGTGCAGTTTAAAAGGACCTACTAAGGTC
Organism: Rhinogobius similis; assembly: GCA_019453435.1. NCBI lineage: Eukaryota > Metazoa > Chordata > Actinopteri > Gobiiformes > Gobiidae > Rhinogobius > Rhinogobius similis. The sequence goes on along the minus strand of CM033633.1, from coordinate 39,345,366 downwards.
ACTCACCCAAAAATAACGTCTGGACCCATGTAACTCTTTATTATTTGATTGAGATACACCACACTGCTCTCTGACAGCGCCCAGCCTCATTCTACTGCGCACACTCACACAGAAACACAAGCAGGTGTGAAAGTAAGAAATCATGAACCTCGCCTTCAGCGGATGAAAATAATGCCCCTACACATTTGGTGATGGTCAACTTAGTACATTATATTAATGTTTAACAATGTATAGGCACCTTATGCGTCATGTCAAGTTTAAATACAAGCTGTTGCTCATCCAGCCTGTAATAGCCTGGTGGGCTATTACACCCTCTGCACCCCTAGTTCCCGTATTATGCCCCATGATGGCCATTTCTCACCGCACTGCTGGCATGTCATTGGTCTGACCCTCGACCTGGCTGATCCCAAATCAGTAATAGCCTGAATATTGTATCTGAAGCCTGTGGTATTGACAGCTCAAAAATCTCAAGAGAATACATTTTCTCGTGTATCTTCATCTTAAACATTTATTTCCTCAGCATGAGCTTGTTGTTAGATTTTAGAAGGAGGTATCTGGTATCGAGTATGGCATGTATTAATAGTGTGTCTCCTGTGGCAGGTCAGCGTATAAAGTAGTCCCTCTGGGCGGAGGTCAGCTGGCTGGTGAGTGTCACACACCCCTCCGCTCTGCTCTGTCCATCACTATACTATTGCGATATGAACAAACTAGCCATAACCCTAAGTTGCACTGTGTCACTTTTGTGTCGGCTGCTAACTTTATGTCTGCATGTAATTTTAGGTGTTTTTAGCAAACAAAACACATTAAACGTAGGCCTACATAGGACTTTTTTATTTGGCGTTTTTATAATTTGATATTTATGTCTTCTCTAGATGAGATAGTATTTGTGGTACATTTTTTATCATAGTTTTACATCCGTAGTCAGTAGCAACATGTTTAGCAAGTTCTAAAACATGTTGATTACATTAGGGGGAAACAGAATTCCATTTAATTCAGCATTTATGCACAAAGAACGTACCCTGCCTGGCCAAAAAACAAGTCACCACCGAAAAAAAGTCACACGCTCTAACATTTAGTTGGACCGCCTGCTTACATCAAAAGTATTTCCACCCTATATTGCATACATTTTTCACCAAGATCTTGTTTTAATGATGGGAGAGTCTGACCATTGCCAAAGCCTTCTCCAGCACATCCCATATGAAAAATGCTCCATGAAAAATGCTCCATCCAAATCCAAATAACCATGATAGGTGCATCATTTCACCTTGCCTTTCTAACCTCAGTTACTTCTCGAAGACGATGGTTCCCATTATCCTTCCCGTTTTTAATTATGCGTTGGAGAATTCTTAAGAAAATTTTAGTAGTTTCTGCTATCTCCTTTGATTTTTTATTTGTTCATTGGCAATGATTTGACTCTTCTCAAACATACTAACATGCACAGGATTTGTTTTGCAACATGGTTATTTTAGAAGTGAGAAGTCACTCACGCCATCAGTTGAGTTTAAATACTGTGCTGCAGCTGAAAGACACCCATTCAACAATTATAGGAGGTTTGTATCTATTTGCTTAGTTAAATCCAAGTGGCTTATTTTGGCCAGGCTGTGTATCACTTATTACGATTTAAGCATGCATTTAGCAAAGTTAAGTGTAACACTCTTGTTACTAAAGAAATGCAAATGAAACCAAATGTACTTCAACTGTACTTTAAGATGTTTTGGACCAGAAGGTCACTTACAGGAGCAGTGTTGTGAATGAGACAAAGGCTTTAACTTTTAAAAAAGCTTGTATTGAAAGTAGAAAAATACATTTAAAAATAAAAGGACTTTGATACCAACAGTTTCTCAGTTACAACCGTTTCAACAATCACAGTAGAATCCTTACCTGGGTGTACCCATCTATATTCACAATTAACGTAGCTTCAAAAATAAATCTGGTTTGGTCACAAAATCAAATCGTATTGTATACTCAGTTCAATTAACATACAACAAAAACCTTTAGCTGGAGGAATGATTCTAGCCCACCCCATGGCCACTTCCTGCTAATAAAGATGTGTGTGTAGTTCACAAAAGTCCTTTTAAGTTCCGGGTAAGTTCAATGTCCAAATGTTCCACAGGAATGTGTGTAAGGGAGGGCAGCAAGTGAAAAGGTGTGAAAGGTTTTTTTTGTGTTGCAGTAGGCCTACCACACTGCACCATGCAGCAGAGGATCCAGTCAACAACAAGTCCGCTTAAAAAAAAAATCTGACCTGTCAGACACAGTGTCAAAAAATGCTATAAGTGTACAAATAAAATAATTATCACAATGTATTCGGACTGTAACTTAGTGTTTTTAACATTGTGGGTGATTTGAGGGATTTCTCTGGAGGTAGATGGTAGAAAAGGTTCCAAAGGTTTCCTCCAGACTCTGTTTTAGACATCAAGAAGTTTGAACTTCCATTTGAAAGTAATTTTCAGTCTGATGGAAATCATTTGAGCTGCATCATTTATAATCCTGAGCTCTGATGTGTCCTGCCCAAAATGAAAGAGTTGAGAAACAGTGTCCAGGGGTATCATTTAGTGTGTGTGCGCTAAAAAATTGTCTTTTCAGGTTAAGTTTGTGATCTGTAAATAAATAATTAACATTTATAGACAACCACTCCAGTCCAAAATCTCTGAACTTGGATGAGGGTTTTCAGAGATGAGGCAAAAAGAGATCTGTGCTCAGAAAGAACAAACGTGAGCAAGTGTGTTGAAGTTTTGTGTTTTGTCTGTACGTACACTTTCAGTCAGAATTCCACGACAAGTTTTATAAATCAGAGCTCAGCCTTTGGAACCTTTTCTACCATGGCCCACTCCAAGATGAATGAGGGAGTACAACGTCTGGAGGTAGATGTTCTCATGGAGGTTGAGGTTCACCTAGATATAGATATTCACTTGGTTATTGTGTTTTCAGGGTCAAATGAGCATGGAACATTGTCTGGTTGTTGTCCTCGTCGCTCCACTCATGTCGTCATTTTATTTGCTCATGCTAGTGAACTTTGACCAGTGCTACTGCCAATCAGATGTGAGATATAAAACTGTCAGTCTTTTCCTGTGATCTCATTGGCTTACATAACCTCAGTGTGTGGTGTTCAAACTGAAGGTTGTTGTCCTTGTTGCTGTAGTCCAAGTTCTTTTTTATATCATGGAGTCCTGTGTGTTTAGTTTTGGAGTCCTGGTTTAGTCCAGGTCCATTACTGGATTTGTCCTCATCTTGTCCTGATACAGTCTTGGTTCAATCGTCTCCTTCTAACAGCTTGTGTGTTGCAGATAAGGAGGAGCTGTTTCAGAATGTGCTGACACAGGTGGCAGAGCAGTTTTCAAGGTAAGACCCCTGTTTAACAATTACCTCCTTTGGGGCCACCGTGGCAACTTAAACCGGGGTTGCTGGTTTGATTCCCGCTGGCCCTCTGCTGCTCATAAGTGAATGAAGACTGACCTATTCTTGATCTGTCCCCACTGCAGCAGTATCACTCTGGACAAATGCGAGCAAAGACCATTGACATTTTGAATTCGAAAATTGTATTTACTCCAGATACATATATTATTATTTAACACATTTGGGTGTTAACAAACAGAACATCTTCCAAAAAGGACGTTCAAACATTATGGGAAGAACTACACAATTGAAGCAAACTGAAAGTGCTCTGGATCAGCCAGGGAAAAGACATCTGGTTCAGTCCCAGATTAGTCCTGGTTTATTCCTGGCTCGATTCTGTTTTAGCTTTGGTTTAGTCTTTAACTGGGTTGAGGTTTTGTCCTGATTTAGCTCTGTTTTTTAGTCCTGGCTTTGTCTTAACCTTATCCTGGCTTATGCCTGACATGAGCCTGATTTTGTCATAACTTAGCTCTGATTTAGTCTAGGATTAGTCCTGATAAATTCCTCCAGTCTTCATTTGTAGACGATATACTTTGATCCCTCGTTTATCGTGGGAGTTGCGTTCCAAAAATAACACGCGAAAAGTGAAATCCGTGAAGTAGTCACAGCTTTATTTTTTATTATTTTACAATGCAATACTGAACTATGGAATGAAACCAAAAATCAAAACCTGTTTTAAAGCCCAAAATTTGTTTAAAACAATAATTTTAATATAGTAATACAAGGTTGGAAACATTGTCAGTCGCGTATTTCACAGTCTGTGCCTCTTGGTCCTGACTCCGCTCCGCTGTAGCGTCTGTTTCTACTGAAGACGCAGGAGTCTTTCTTTAGTTGTTGGCGCTCTTTCTTTTTCTGAGCAAGAAGATTTTTATAAACGGATATGCCACCTTCGATTATATTTGAGAACTGCAACGAACGACTCGTCAAAGGGTCCCGTTCTTGTGCTTGCGCTGAAGTTCAGTGGATGCACTGTAAAAATATCCGCACTGTAAAAAAAATCCGTGAAGCAGCGAAGCCGTGAAAGATGAAACGCGATACAGCGAGGGATCACTGTAATGTAAATCCAACACATGTCTTAAAATTACCCACAATCAATCAATCAATCAATCAATCAATCAATCAATGCACAAATGTTTGACGGTCCTGCGTCTTTTTCAGGGCCTTTAAGATCAACGAGCTGAAAACAGAGGTGACCAACCGGCTGGCCATGCTGGAGAAGCGTGTGGAGCGTAAGTCCTCTGCTCCTCTCTCTGGAGCATGTATCTTGAGTGTTTTTTACAAAACCACTGCGACTATTCATATTGTGTGATATTCTTAAGTGAATCCCAGTTTCTCCAGTGAAATTACGTTTTGTTCCACTTCACTTTTGCTCCATTCCGGAAATTTGAATGTTTTTATTTAAGATCTTTGAAAAATCCAAGTATAAAACTAGAGAAATCATCACCATAACCACTAGTTCAATTCAATCCAACAGTTGCCACTAGTAACCAAGGTCCAGTTCTTGCAGCCATGTTCTGACTGTTAAATTCCACTGAAGAAAACAGGAAAATTGATTTTTGTAATTCCTATTTTGTCTTAAATACGTCAATAACTTGACTTTTTAAAATTTGTTCTTGAATAACAATTTGAAACATTTTTTCCTAAACTGTGATGAAATAAACGGAAATAAGCAATAATTAAGTCTCTCATCTGGGTCCATATGGTGTAATGACATAAACAAAGTTTAATTCAGCATATGTCAGCCCTGCGACGAGTTGGCCACTGTCCAGGGTGTACCCCACCTAAGGCCCAAAGTCACTGAGATAGGCTTCAGTCACCCACGACCCCGGTAGAAAATGAATGAATGAATAATTTGGCATAAAATACTTATAGTGCAGTGTTTTTAGGGTGAATATTCATGTTCAGAAAATTGTTGTGGCAATGGAGTGGTTGGCTACTCTTGCCACTGCCTGACTGGCACAACATTTTTGAAAGTCTTTTTTTAATCTTTGAGCTCAGTTTTTAACAAGCTCAGTTTTTAACTTTGGCTTGTGCAGTTCAAAGGATAGAAAGAACCGTTGGATTGTGTGAAATTGGCTGTTTGTTTTTATATCTGTAGAATGTTTCTCTTCTTACAATCACAAGATGGCCACCACAGTTACCATGGCCACAGAATCCATGATCTCTCTAGCCTTTATTATCCACGGGTTCTAGAATGATGTAAAATAAATAGGGCCATAGCAATGCCATAAATATTCGGATAACAATTATAATCTTTTTGGCTCTATTCACTTTATTCCGGAAGTTGTCGTGGGCGCTGCCATCTTGTTTCTGTTGTATGAGTTTACGCGGAGCAGACGAACTCAGAAAATAACACAGACTAAAAAGCCATTTTCAGGCCACCCAGGAAATCGATGCATTGCTGACTTGTTGCTCGTGTTCATTAAACTAGGGACGCACCGATACCACTTTTTCCCAAACGAGTACAAGTACGAGTACTCTTAATTTTGAGCACTCGTCGATACCGAGTACAGATACCGATACTGTTCTTAAAAATTCTAACTTCACTCAGTTACATTTGAAAATGCTTTTTTCTTTAATTTTGACTAAAGTAAGCAATAGTACTACTATAATACTTGCATTTAAGAGTCAACTTTAACAGCTAAGTAGCTTCTTCTGCTTTTATTTCACTTTTCTGCGCCTCTACGCCACGTTTTAACAACTCTATATGAAATATGTTGGGTTTGGATAGAGTTCGCTGCCATATGCACTGAAAAAATATTACTTTGGGTTTAAATGCGAGTGCTGTGCATAGTAAACAGGAAGCAGCTGATGCTATTGTGTGCTCGCCTTGTCTTGCTAACTCTGTCAGCTCAACAAACAAAGTTATCATCGCTGGAAATATACTGGTTTTTCACAAGATCAAGTTAGCGTTTGGTGAGGAATGACTATGACTTTGTCTTTTCTTCTCTTGTCCAATCATAAACCGGTCCACGCTAAAGCGAGCTGCACCCTCTGGGAGCTAGTACCTCTCATGGCCCCCTTCGGACCCTCAAATGGGGTGTTATGGTTCACTTTTGTTCAGTCCCGCTCCGCACTGTACCACGCTAATGGAAACATGACTTTAGTCAGTCTCATACACTTTCAGCTTTTCGCACCAGCCGCCCTCCGACTGCAGCTGCGAAGACATCACGACAGCATGAGACACATCGTAAGTGAGCATCGACCGACACAAGCTGCTGTACAATTACAATAAGAGGTATCGAGCGCCGGTATCGGGTCCTTTTCAGTGAGTACAAGTACAAGGGCCAATTTCTTAGAGTCAACCCGGAGTGGAAGATCCTCAGTGGAGAGCCAGACCATGTTACCAACCTGGTATGCAGGAGCCTCAGTTCGACGGCGGTTAGCTACAACAGAGTACCGTTGTGCAGAGCGGAGCAGGGTGTCTCGAGCCTGTTTCCAGGTCTTGTGGCAATGCTTGACGAAGGCTTGAACAGACGGACAAGATGCTTCCTTCTCCTGGGATTGAAACAGTGGCAGCTGATACCCATAAGCACATTGAAATGGGGAAAACCCAGTGGCAGAACTTTTCAGAGTATTGTGGGAATACTCAACCCACAGTAGCTGGTGGGACCAGGAGGACGGGTTTCTCGAAGCCATACAGCGCAACACTGTTTCCATCTGCTGGTTGATTCTTTCAGTTTGGCCGTTAGACTGTGGATGGTAGCCAGATGACAGGTTGACAGTGGCCCCTAAAAGAGAACAGAACTTACGCCAGAAAATGGAGGTAAACTGTGGGCCACGATATGAGACAATGTCAGTCGGGAGCCCATGCAGCCGAAAAACATGTTGCAGCATGAGTTCCGTATTTCATCTCTTTGGCCAGCGGGATGAAATGAGCCATCTTACTAAAATGATCGACGACTGACAGGATGATGGTGTTTCCGTTGGAAACAGGTAAGCCAGTAACAAAGTCCAGGGATATATGGGACCAAGGCCGATGGGGGACACTCACCATGCAGGTGCTTGGTGAGTGGGCTTAGACTGATTACAGACTTGACAGGCATTGACTAATTCTCTGGTATCTTCTTCCAGTGTGCCCCACCAGAACCTTTGCCTTAGTTCGCTGGATCCCGGGATGACAGGTAAGCTTGGAACTGTGAGCCCACAGCAGAACGTCAGACCTAAGATGCTGTGGAACATACAAGAGGTTGTTGGGACAACTGCTGGGCCCAGGTTGGTCTTCCAAAGCAGCCTTGACTCGTTCCTCCACCTCCCAGGTGAGAGTGGCCACCATGTGGGAATTGGAAAGAATAGTCTCTGGTTCTCGGGTGGTGTCTTCCGAAGTAGAAAACTGGCGGGACAGTGAATCAGGTTTAGCATTACGTGAACCAGGGCGGTAGGACAAGGTAAAATTGAATCTGGTGAGGAACAGTGCCCACCTAGCCTGTCGAGAATTGAGGCGTTTTGCGGACTGAAGATATTCCAGATTCTTATGATCTGTCCACACCAGAAACGGAACCTTGCTCCCTTCGAGCCAGTGTCTCCACTCCTCTAATGCTAACTTCACCGTCAGCAGCTCCTGATTACCTATATCGTAGCTTCTCTCTGCAGGAGCCAACCGACGGGAGAAGTAGGCGCAGGGATGTAGCTTGCAATCATCAGGTGCTCTTTGAGACAAAACAGCCCCTACTTCCACATCTAAAGCGTCGACTTCGACCACAAACTGTCGCTCTGGATCTGGCACCCTGAGAATAGGAGCAGTGGTGAAGAGGTTCTTGAGAGTCCTGAAGGCCTCTTCTGCTTTCGGAGACCATTCGTATGGTACCTTGGAGGAGGTGAGAGCTGTGAGTGGAGCCGCAACAGAACTGAACCGTCTGTAAAAGTTGGCAAACCCCAGAAAGCGCTGTAACATCTTGTGGGACTCAGGAACAGGCCAAAGGGTAACAGCTTCCACCTTAGTGGGGTCCATGGCGACACTTCCCTGACCAATGATATACCCCAGAAAGGCCACTGATGTGGAATGAAACTCACACTTCTCAGCCTTGACGAAGAGTGAGTTTGATAGCAGACGTTGCAGAACGGTCTGAACATGATGAACGTGTTCCTCCTTGGATTTGGAGAAGATCAAGGTAGACGAAGACAAACTTGTTCAACATGTCCCGAAGGACGTCATTGACAAGGGCTTGGAACACCGCAGGGGCGTTTGTAAGACCGAATGGCATAACCAAGTACTCGTAGTGACCTGTTAGGATGTTAAAGGCGGTCTTCCACTCGTCCCCCTCCCGGATTCGGACAAGATGGTAAGCATTACGTAAATCAAGTTTTGTGAAAATGACAGCATCCTGCAGGAGTTCAAAAGCGGAGGAGATGAATGGCAGGGGGTACCGATTCTTCACAGTAATGTCGTTAAGCGTTATAGTCTATACACGGCCTAAGGGTTGTGTCCTTTTTCTCAACAAAGAAACACCCCGCCCCAGCATGAGACGAAGAGGGTCTGATGATCCCCGCAGCGAGAGATTCATTGACATACTTCTCCATAGCATCTCTTTCCGGCCCAGAGAGAGAGTAAATACGACCACGAGGGGGAGATGTACCTGGCAGCAAGTCAATGGCACAGTCATAAGAACGATGTGGGGGAAGTGATGTTGCCTTGGCCTTACTGAAAACCTCATGGAGGTACTCCTCCAGGACACCTGCCAGGTCCGGTTGGGGGATAGAGTTGCCAGTAGGCAAAACTGCCGAAGTGGCTTCCTTGAGACATCTTTAATGACAGGACGGGCTCCAACCCGAGATAGAACCTGTAGACCAATCTATCTGAGGGTTGTGACGGAGGAGCCAAGGAAACCCAAGGATTACCGGGTGCTGAGGAGTTTTCAAAATGTGAAACTGGATAGTCTCATGGTGGTTTCCAGCTATTAACATATGAACAGGAACTGAGCGATGCGTTATGGAACTAAGAAGTCTGCCATCCAGGGCACTGGCTGGGACAGATGCTGGAAGAGGAACGCTATTAATCTCCAGCTGCTGGGCCAAGTTTTCCCCAGAAGCATCAGGTCCAGAGGACATGGCTCCAAACACTTTCCCGGAGTTCTCTTGCAAATGCGCCAAAAGAGGCACAAGCCGCCGTTTGGCGCTCCCATTCTGCTGTTCCCCACAGTCTAGCCCTTTCAGTAAGATGGTTGATAGCAAATGCCACCTTGGCTCTCTCAGTGGAAAAGGTGTGAGGTTGTAGTGCAAAGAGAATGGAGCAGTTTGTAAAAAATGGATTGCACCCTTCAGGGTCTCCTCCATAGCGTTCTGGTGTGCCTACTCGAGGTTCTGAAACAGGCCCAGGAGCGATTGCTTGTACTGAAGGTTGGGGCGGAGGATTAGTTGGAGCAGAAGTGACTGCAGTGAGTAGCTGGGTAACCGTGGCTGCTAGTTGTTGGATCTGAGCTGTCAAAGCAGCAATGCTTTGCTCACTAGCTGCAGCTGACTGAGAAGCTGCTGTAGTAGCTGAAGCTAACTCAGCCTGATGTTGCAGCATATTCTTCTCTAGTCATACTCCATACTGGCTAGATTGTACTATCACACTGGTAATTGGATTCAAATGCAACACAAAGAAAAGCCAAACTTAAGTACTAGTAACGTTCAACAGAAAGTGTCCTAGGACTAGGAAGGCTGCAATAGCGTCAAAGTGGGCAATATAACTCAAGAATGTATCCCTTTATTAAACTACTAAAAGATCTTCCAAAACTGGGGAAACCACTAAAAGTAAAGTCAGGCTGAATTAGAACTCAGAACAGGCTCCCACAACGGGGAAATGCAGAAACAGAAAATAACAAGGACAGATCAGATCTAAATGTAGAGCTTTAGAGTATATATAGGCTTCCTTGGGATGATTAGGGAAGCAGCTGCGGAGAGCGGGAAAACCAGGGAGGCAGCAACAGATGGACCGGAATGTCTGAGAAATGGAGTGAGGGCAAACAAGACAATAGGCAGAACTGTGACAGTAATCTTTAATTGACAGCCATTATATGCACTATTTTTCAACTTGCCATCACATGGTATAAACCATGGAATATCTATGCCTGTATATTTTCTGAGCTCTCTGGCTTCAAATTAGTGTCCTAATATTTTTCTGGATGATGGCGTCATTTTTACCTTATATGGCCAGTGGTGACAATGCATGTAATTTTAGCATCGGGGGCATTGGCACTAGCTCCTCTCAGGGCTCAGTGACATCAGGTTTGTGAGATTTGTGGAGCTACAGGAATCACAGAGAATGGTCAATGTCAAAATTATATACTATATCAAAATGGCAAAAAAATAATTAATTAATTAGTGTTTGGGAAGTGGGGAAGTGAGTATTTGAATGAGCTCCTCACCCTGTCTCTCTATCCTAAGGGAGCGCCCAGCCACCCGGCGGAGGAAGCTCATTTCGACCGCTTGTATCCGTGATCTCATCCTTTTGGTCATTATCCAGAGCTCATGACCAGAGGTGAGGGTAGGAACGTAGATTGACCGGTAAATCGAGAGCTTTGTCTTTCATCTAAGCTCTTTCTTTACCACAACGGTCCAATACAGCTCCTCCAACGACTTTCATTATGTCTTCTTTCATTATTATTATTTCATTATTAGCGCTGTAATATCAGTCTGGCCTCAAGTTAACTCTATGTGATTATCTCACCTCACATCAGTGGTAAATCAAACTAGACGCAGTGGCACCTTGGATGTCATAGTCAGTCTCAGTCCCACCTGCACCTGCTTGCTCTCGTCTCCTACTGCCTGCTCCCGCCTTCTCTGTAGTAGAGCAGGTGTAAACAGTGTATAGAGCAGTTGAACATTGTACTGCTCCGTGTGTGAAGCTACCGCCGAAGCAGCAGAAGAGCCTCAGATAAGACTCCATAAAAGAGCTCCATAAAATCTTTACTGTGGGACATGTTCTGATTGCCGCACAGGAAAGCAGCATGTTTAAACAACTTGACAGTCTTGTGTCACTAGATTTCACACGTTCTTCCTCATACCTGTCCTTCACCTGGCCCCTGGTCCCCAGACCATTTTGCCTGCTTTTACGCGTTTTGTTTTTTTTAATGGCGGAATTTGTCTCTATGCTATGGGTATAGCCATCATGAGGCAGGAGTCTGCTACGTGAGCAACTGACATCACCCAAACACAACAAACTAACTCTTAATGAATTAAATCGTACATGAATAGACTTTTAATCATCAGGCCCATCGAAGCAATTCACAAACAGTTGTTTAGTCATTCTAAACTTGTGGTGGTGTGAGACATGGCTAAACATAGAGTATAATAGAGTAAACAGGAAACTACTTCCAGTTTGTCCTCAGTTTGTCCTCAGCTTTTTCTGCATTATTGTCACTTCCCTGCAAAGCCTCTACGCCACACTTTAACCGTTCTTTATGCATTGGCTTTGAATAATGTTAAGATGCATTATACACTGGAAATGTTAAATTTTCAGTCTCAATGAACAAGAAACAGCTGATGCTATCGTGCTAGCCTTGCTTTATAAGTTAGCATCAGTGTAAATACGTCCTTAAACCCAGACTGTGTCCCTGTTCCTGGCTTTCACACGCCTCTAGACCTGAGTCCCTGGCTTTCATGTCCTTAGACCCGTGTCCCTGGTTTTCACAGGTCCTTAGACTTGGCCTGGTTTATGTGTGAACTGCTTTGATCTTTTTGGTGACTGTGTAATTAGTAAGTCCAGCTTTAGTCCAGTGAAAGGTTGCCTCCCTCTTGGCTCCACTCAGCTGCCTTTAAGCATGTAACCGTAGCGACAAGAGTAAGGGGTCACCATGGAGACCAGAGTGATGCAACGATACACATTTGTGTGGGCACGGGATTGCCATAGCAACCAGGTATCCAGGCACTTAGCATCTGTGTTGGTCCTTAGGTCCCTTTAACAGACAGCACTGACAACAAGCTTCTGCACAAATTAACATTCAGAGAGTCCAAAAACAAGCTTATGCAGTAGAGCATAAGCCTGATAACTAGAAGACTGAGTGTTCTGTTGTTTATCTGCTTCTGTTTACTTACATTCATTCAATTTTTTCTTTCATCTTCTACCGCACAAACAAGTACAGTGCAAAGAAAATATTAAGGAAAGTAAGCATTTCTGCCACTCACTGCTAAAAATCCTGAATGTTGCAATGCCATCTGCATAACCTCTATACTTAAAGTCTATGAGTCTATGAGAGGTATGATGTTTTTCTCTTCATGACTTGATTTGTTGAGATACATTTGTGGGAAAAAAGTTGAAAAAAAAAGGACAAATTATTACTGGGTTTCAGATGGCATCACACCCTATACTAATATTGTATAGGTATATTTCATGGCACAGTCCAATATGATCAATAGGAAAATCAGTCCTCCATCTAGCGCTATGAAATGAATCACATTCTTGAATCTGAAAAATACCAACAGGTTGTGTTCATGTAACATCACAACATTCCATAACCCGATGATACAGATGGAGGACAGCTAAAATGAACAGTGTTAAAATGCAGACTTTTGTTGTAATTCACTAGGTTCATAGATCTAGTCACTAGGAGACACTATCAAGTTCAACATTTGTGGATTTAAATATAAATAAATAAAAATTCTGTATTGAATATCACGGGCTGATGGAATATTGTGATGTCCTTAATGCAAAAGCTATAAGTTCTAAAATGGAATACCTATACCTAAGTCATAAATGCAGAAAATTCCAGCCAAAATGCAGAGACTATTTATGCGTAAGGAACACACTTTTTCATTTTTTTTTTACATTCATTTAACAAAATAAAGGTGTTGTCATATACTGTATGTCTATTAGTCTAACCATGACTATTGTGTAATTTGGATGAGTTTTGGCCCCTGTTTACATTATAGTTGCTACGTAACGTTATGGATGTAGGTTACATCCAGGTATGTATGTAGGTATAGGTCAGTGTTTCTCAACCACGGTATGGGACTCCTAGGGGTACGTGAGGAATTATCAGGGGGCACTTGGAATAGTTTCAGGTTTTTGAATGAAGATGAAAAGTACTTTTATTTGAATAAAAAAGTGTCATTAATTGTAAATGTAGCATTTTTTTGCCCGAAAGTCAATTTTAGGGGTACTCTGAGTGTGAAACAAAACTTGGTGGGTACTCGAGACAAAAAAGGTTTGGAACCACTGGTACAGTTAATGGAATTACCTCTACATTTGTCACATCTTCTGCCCATAGACATTCATAGACCTGAAATTCTCATCTCTCTCCCGTTGCTACAAACTTTCATCACTTGGCTACCCCACACTGCCCAGAGTTATGTCAAACCTTCCATTATATACAAATAAATGAATATACAGTATAAAACATGTTAATTTTATGAGAGTATGTAATTTTTCTGCTTTCCTCATCAGAAACATGTAAAAGAGGGTGTTTAGTGTCACTAGATCAGAAATCGAAAAGTTAGTTTGCATTTGGCTCAGATGCCAGTCTTACAATAATCATCATCTAAAATGGCTTATAGTGCGGCGGAATGGTGAAGACCTGGTTTCATCTTACTTCAGTCCTGGTTTTGGTCCTGGTCCTGAATGGACTGTAAATAAAATTTCCCACAAACTTACATTACTTTTTTTAAATTATAGATGATACGCACAATTTCACATATGTTCAAAATAACATATTTGATATTATCCGATATCGTCCACCTCTAGTCCACCTAATACTGACGCTGTTTCCTAGTTCGATGGCTGCACGTGTCCTCTCCTTTGTCTTCTGCTTTCTCTGTGTCTGCAGTGGAGGGGATGAAGGTGGTAGAGATTGAGAAATGCAGAAATGACATCAAAAAGCTTCGAGAGGAGATGGCGTCGCGGAACACCAGGTGCTCCAGAGCCTCCAAAATGTCTGTTAAGAATTCTGTAGCTGGCGTGTGTGGTGATACATGTCTGGTGTCTCATGTAGTAACTTCCTGGAGGACAGCAAGAAGCTGACTCCCCGCAGAGATGTGCCTTCATATCCAAAGGTCAGTGTGTAATATTAGCCTGTTCCTTTCCCCGGTTGATGGTCAGTCTTTTAGTTGACTAAAGAAAATTTTGGTTGACTTGAGATATGCCCTGCCTATTGATTAGTGGCGTGAAACTGGCTAAACCTCTCAAAACTTGTCAGTAGCTCTACGATTTTTTTTACCATGTATATGATCAAAAACTGCACTCACAAGACCACTACCGCACAGGAGTTCATGCATACACAACTATTTGTACAGAAAAATACTTAGAAACTGTATTTATATGTAAAAAAGACAGATTTACGATTACCTACCAAATCTTTATCTAGCTCACTTGTCCTTCTTTTTGCTGCTGTCCCATATAAATACTTATAATCTAGTTTAATAATTTAGTCAACTAACATAAATTAAAATAATAAATAAATAAATAAGTAGTCTTCCACCATTCAAACCTCTGACACCAGAATTAACCTCCAGTGAGCTCTTTTAATGTTGTTTTCCTGCTGCAGTACCATCTCTCCAAAGAGACGGTGGAGGCCCTGAGGTTGCCCACATTTGACGCATGGCAGTGGGAGCCCAATGAGGTGAGAAAGGTCACACGCACACTGTTTCGAACATCCACAACTGAATATAAGCTAATTTCTTCCATGTTATTAGAGGCTACCATTATGTTTCTCTAAAATGTGTTAACGCAAAATTTTCAATGGTTTCATCAGACCACTGTTTTGGACATCAAGACATTTCGACTTCTATCTGAAAGTAATTTTCAATCTGATTTGCAGTTTGAGCAGCTGCAATCATACTCTTCAGAGCTCTGTTTGGTTGTTGGTTATGAGGCACACACCGGGCTCAAATCGCATGCAGTCCAGTTGCAATGCAGTGACCGCAGCCGTTCCGTAACTTTAAAAGTGCATGAGAAGCTCAGACCGCACACCGTGCAGTGCGATCGTGCTGGTAGTGGTGCTGCAGCGCTCCGGATTCTTTCCGTAGGAATGAATTTTCACCGCACTGCCAAGGCCCACTGCATGCCTTTTCAGTGAAGCTGTCAAAATGAGACGAGACAAACAGGAAATTCTACAAGCGTGATCCGGCGTTTTTTCAAAATCAAACTCTATTCACTCTACAACAATTTACAACCTCCGTGCTGTAAACATTACTTTACAACCGGTGATACGGGGTCACGTGTGCTCCTCATCATATCTAATGGAGACCATCAGGAGGAGAACAGGAGCATATCATCAAAAATGAAAAGCCCTGGCACAAAATAGAAGAAGTGGATGGTGAGTTTGTGTACTTCTTGTAATCTTAACTAATAATTTAGTTATTGTGTGAACTCCCAAACTGAGCGTGAACCCCCGTGAATTCGTGGCCTCGCATTGTCAGCAGACACAGCAACAGCACCGCAGTGCTCCGCTCTCCGTGTGAGTGGCACACTGCAACCAGACCGCTCTGACACAGCAACTGCCACTGGACTGTGCACTGTGTGAGCCTAGCATAAGATTATGAAAACTGTGCAAACAAGGGCAGGGCAAATTTCAGTTCTAACTCCTCCCCTGTGGGCAGGACTAATTTGAGCTCATGAGAGTACAGTATAAATGTGGCTGCTGAAACGATTTCCATCAGATTGAAAATTACTTTTGTTTGAAAGTCGAGACGTTTTAATTTCTAAATCTCTAGTCTCTGGATTAAACCTTTGAAACCTTTTCTACCATCTAATATAATCATAGTATGTGTTTTTGCAATGAAATGACAAAATAGTGGCACAAAATCATTTTCATGTTAATTGTCAAAATATTTTAAAACAAAAAGTAGTAGTAAAAAGAAAAAGAAAAAAAAAACATGATACATCATTGTTTTACTCAAATGAGGAAAGTCAAACTTTGTCTTCATATAATTTATTCTAAACGGTTCGTTTTTCAGACCAGAGTTCGTGTGACAGTTTGGACTACCATATTTTTCAGACTATAAGTCGTTCCGGAGTATAAATTGAAGTATAATCAGTCAAAAAACGCATGATGAAGAAGAAGAAACATATATAGGACTGAACTAAAAGTTCAGTATAAGTCACAGGATCAGCCAAACTATGACTTACAGTCCAAAAAATACAGTACTCACTCCTCTTGTCTGTCTTTCTTTTTATGGTGATGGTGTATGAATGTGAGCAACGGACTGTAATGTAATTTCACTTGGGATTAATAAAGTCTATCTCTAGCTCACAGTCCTCTTCAGAGTGGTCATGTGAGGTTGCTGTGACATGACTTGTTCACACAGGTTTTGGCTTTGTATTCACTGGTTGAGGCAGGACGACAGCGCCAATTCTCGTCCGACTTCTTCAGGACTGTATCCCAGGTGTGCGAGAGTAAAAAGGCAGCCTCGTTCTATAGTCCGTACCGTGGGCATGTTTGCTAATCTCAACTACTTCCTTAATCATGCGACAGTGTTCATTGTCCTCTTTCCTTCTCTCACACTCCTGGGATACTCCCCTGAAGAAGTTGGACTACAGATGGCACTGTCCTTCATTATTAAGGTAAAGTAATTACAGTAGAAATAATATTTACAGTTAGATGGGAAAAAAAAAAAAAAATTACAGAAACCTCGTAAATCAAGGCATACGGGCATGTACTGTATATAGGCAACAAAATATTGAAACATGTACAAAAACACGACCAAAACTGTTTATGATATTTATATATATATATATATATCATATCATATTTAGTGATTTAGGAGCTTTATTATTTAAGATATTGCTTAGAGATTGAATGTTTTGTTTTTGTTTTTTTTATTAGGTTTATTTGGATAAATGAGGTTTATTTGAATTTGTGCTAATAATAAACAATTTTCTATTATTTATGATAGAAGTTTGTGATTATGTTTGAGCGATCCAAGTGAATTCTTATATCTGTTTTTTTAAATTAATGTTTGTTGTTTGGACCAGATTTCTTGTGAGCGTTTGCATAGATGAGATGTCAGAGGGTTTCTTCTTCTCTGTTGCAAAATGTTTGATTTGAGTCCATTTCTGTGAATTCTTTTCCAGTGCTACTAAGCGGCAGTATCTGAAATGGTTTAACCAAGTGGTGCACCAGTTGATGAATAGGGTATTCCAATGAGTTTCAAAGTTAGGTAAGAAATATTTAGAGATTGCAGTGTTTATTAGAATATTTATTGCTGTTGATTTTGATACTGTTGATGAATAGCGGATCTGCAATTGTGGGTGTTTCTGTTATTGATGTGCCTTCATAAGTTCATTAGACCATTAGGAATTATGAACATATAATTCAATTATTCTGAGGTGATGTTCTCTTATGTGGGCATCTTAGGAATTTGGAAGTTTGCCATGCAATAGAATGTTATTTCCATGTTAAACCATTTTGTTAAGAATATTGTTTTGTTTTGTTTTGTGTGTTGTTTTTTTATGTATTTATTTTTTATTATTCCAGATGATACATTGGTATGGAGAAAAATGTTTATTTAAAGCATAATTTCCACGCCAATAGGGCTTGTTGAGAGAAGGCACATAGTTTTAATGGAAGATTAGCAACACTGTGAAGTTGAAAAGTTCCAGTTCTCGTATTTCTTTGGAGCCAGTTAGTGTTGATCTTTTGATAAAGTGACGTTTGTACTTCCAAACAAGTAGCTACTTTACCCTGTTTTTCAATTCAATGTTGTCTTATCATTATATTCATAGAGACATAATCATTTTTACAGTCTCAACCAGGTATTACAGGAAAAGAATGGTACCTACCAGTAATTGAGTCATTTTGATCTCCTCTCAATTATGTTCAGACCTTTGATTTGATGTGTATGGACACATCAAATCAAAGATTTTTAAAAATAATTTAAAAAAAACAACAACACTCAAAACACTGAACACGACCAGAGAGAGAAGAACAAACAAGAAATAGATAACTAAGACACATGTAGCACAGGACATCCAACAAAACAGAATCACAACACATTTAAACCTACATAAAAGTCCCACCTAATCCAGTGTCCTTAAAATAAATCAATTTTTAAATTAAGTCCGAACGGTATTTTTTACATTTTTGGAATGTTAGTTATAATTCCAGTCCTTGATTAATGGTGCAGTTTGTATCAGCCATTTCTTTATGAGGGCTTTCTTCCCTGCTGCCAAGAGTATACACCAGAGACACCATCCACCGTGTCCATGGCAGGGGTTTGGAGGCACAAATTCTGAACTTGAGTGGGATTGTGAGGTCAAAAGCAGTCTGGAGTGCTTTGTTAAAGAAGATTCCAGTGTCATTGAAGTTTCTCCTCGAGTTCTGTGATGCGCTTCTCATGTATAGAGATGGTCTACTGGACACACTCTTTTTAAATCATCCATATCCTGAAGTAAAAACCTAATTTTAGTGTTGATGCTGTGAATTTACTTGATTGTATCTGTCACTTCCTGACAGAAGGCCATCGATACTTTTATTTATTATACTCAAAATATTTGCTTCTGTGTCCTCAAGGGTAAGTTCAGTTTGACCTTTTTTCGGCTCTGATGTAGAGGTTGCTGATGCAGGAAGTGATGGAGTTTCAGGACTTGTTGCTGTTGCTTGTTTCCTTGCCCAAGCTGTTTAAATCCTGCACCTTACTTCTTTCCTTTGCTTTGTGAGCAAATCTGTTCTTTTGTTCCTTCGTCGTATCCTGTCCATGTTTCTATCACTCAATCAATCAATCAATCAAATAACTTTATTTGTCCCCGAAAGGCAATTGAAAGGCCAGAGACAGCTTGTTTAAAGCACATCCGAACTCATTCCCGTATTCATCAGTTAAAGCACACACACCACAAAATAAAAAACAACAACACAACAACAGCAATAATAATAAATAAATAGTCCAGTTCATAAAAGTGCTAGACAAGTGCAGCCTGACAAGGGCATCTATCGTTCAGAGTTCAAAAGCTGAATGGCCCGGGGCACAAACATGTTCATCCTCCTCTGGGTCCTGCAGGCTGGGAGTCGGAGCCTACATTCAGAGGGAATCCACTCAAACTCTGTGGACATAATATGAGTTGGGTCCTGAAGTATTTGACGAGCCTTTCTACAAGTCTGCAGGGACAAGTACTGGAAAAGACAGGACAACAGTGTCATCAGCAAATTTGACGATATGACAGTTGGGCTGAATTGATCTACAGTTATCTGTGTAGAGAATATGTAAAAGTGACGAGAATACACCCTTGGGGTGAACCAGTTGACGTGACAAGAACATCTGACAGTAAGCCGTTCACACGCTGGGATCTGTTGGTCAGAAAATTAATTATCCACAGAGTCAGTTGGTGGTCGATGTGGAAGTGTGCTTCAATGCAAATGAAAAATCTGCATACAGTAGTCAAGATGCCTGTGGATGGTGTTCAGGAGAAATATTTTAGCATCACCTACCCCTCGGCCACGCCTATATGCGAATCCAGTGGATCCATTAGGGGGTCAGTCATTTTTGTGACGTGATCTTTGACGATCCTTTCCATGGCCTTCATAGAGGTTAGAGCAGCACTTGGAAGTGCCCTTTTTGGGAATTGGAATCACTGTTGAGTGTTTCCAAATGGCAGTGACAGTACAGGTTTTTAAGGAGCTCTGGAAGAGTTGCTGAAAAACTGAAAAACCTCTTCCAGCTGTTCAGCGCAGTACATCAAGGTCCGGCTACAGATGTGTGTACAGGTCCTGGAGCAGTTCTTATTTTTGTCCTCTTGAGGGAACGCACCACATCAGCAGTATCGAAGCTCAGTGAAGACTCACTGGGCTCGAGTGAGGAGATGGTTGATGTTTACTGGGCGCTGTTATCTTTCTCAAACCTTGTAAAGAAAATGTTGAGGATAAGTTTACACCTGGTGGAGGTGCAGTTTATGGCTGCCATGTTTTTAATACCCTGCCAAGCTAGGCGAAGGTTCCCATTAGTAAAGGACTGCTCAATTTTATGTTTGCTTTATTGACCTCATTCTTATCCATTTCAGAGCCTGTAAAATAAATCCTCTTCTTTTCATTTGGAACATTTTTCAGTTCTTTTGTCACCCATGGTTTGTTGTTAGGGTAAATGGTTATCTTCTTTTCGGGAATGATATGGTCTACAAAAAAAGAAATATATGCTGAGACTGTATCCATTTCATCATTAATGTTAGGGGAGGAGCTTGTGAGGACATTCCAGTCAGTAAACTTGAAACACCCTTTCACCCTACACACTCTGTTGTACAATGTTTGACTTGTTTGATATATTTCTCTGTCCTCCTGATCACTGGTAAGTATGCAGGAGCTAACAGTATACTTCTGTAGTCAGAAGAGCCGAGGAAGGGAGATGGCCCTATTGGCATTTGGAGCAGAGCCATGACACTTGTCCAGTATTTTTCCCAGGGAACGAACGTTAGCAAGGATCACAGAGGGAAGGACATGATATTATTTGCTCACTCCCCACTTCAGCCTTGCTTTAATACCCCCCTTCTTCCTTCCGCGCCTTGTTTTATCCTTGCATAGCAGCTTGTTCGGTAGCTGGTTAATGATACCATAGTTAGCAGTAAGTATTGCAACTGTAGCAAACTGTACTGTGAGTATGTGATCCTGTTGTAGTCCGGGATTCTGTTATTTGCAAGGAGCACAAGGAAGCCAAACACGAGGATGGTGTCCATTTCAACAGGCTGTGCTGTCTGATGCGTTAACTGTCTTACTAGCTCGTCACATACCACTCACAGAATGACTGCATCACGATCAGGACCAAAGTGCCCGTTCATCACTACACATCACCCAGCACATCACTCTTAGATCCACAGCAGGTTCACATCTATCAGATCAAACAAAACAACAAAACAAGCTCTCGGCACCGACCAGTCAACCACACGAGCAGTGACCCAGACCCATTCGTCTGCTCAAGACAGACCGTGGTTAGCCGGTTTTGGTGCAGTTCAGGAGTAAAGGTTTGAGGACCCAAGAGTCATCCACTTTTGCTGGTGGTATGACGGTGAGGCTGGTTCTTTGTTATGGGTTCATTCATAAAGAGATGCTGGTTTTAGGGCATTAAATTTCACATTTATGGTTCAGCTACATGCATGCCAAACACAGGTGGCTGCCATCTTGCAATTCACTCTCACCACTGTTGTCCTGCCTCTACCGATTGGAAGACCAACATCATGTGACCACTCTGAAGAAGACTTCATGTGAACAGTTGAAACTCTGGTCTGAAAAAGGAACTTTTAATAATACATCACTGTCTTGTATTTCATTCATAAATATGAATACGCTTGCATCTGGTTTTAATACGATATTTATTTTCAACAAACACAATATTATCTTGTTAAAGCATGATATGGCCAAAATTTATTTTGGTAGCTATAGGTTTCCATGAAACAAAAACAGGTCACTAACATTTCCCAGTTGCGTATCACAGCAGCTTGTATGTGATGCCGTTCTCCCCTGTACAGATGCTGAGCTGTCTGGAGCACATGTACCATGATCTGGGCCTGGTCAAGGACTTCAACATGAACCCCATCACCCTCAAGCGATGGCTGGTGAGAGCCCGACCCCAACACATGCCTGGTTCTTCCTGGTTCAATAGAGCTAAATACAAGCACATAGGATAAATTGTGGAGAGGGGTTAGCATCTGGATAGCTTTTTAGCACCAGCAACAATAAACATGCGTGAGACAGAGCGCTAACAGTGGCTAACTGTTTGTGTGCAGCTGTGTATCCATGACAACTACCGGAACAATCCCTTCCACAACTTCAGGCACTGCTTCTGCGTCACCCAGATGATGTACAGCATGATTTGTCTGTGCAACCTGCAGGTAAACTGGGCCAGACCTAACTGGACCCAACCAGGTTAAACCAGACCAAACTGAACTTAAACAGGATAAGGACTAAACTGGACTATAGAGGTCTGGACCCCACTAAGGAAGGCATAATGGCCGCAGTGAATGGAAACAATTCTTCGTTAAATTTGTTAAATTGTTAAAATGATTAATCTTAAAAGAAAAATATTTATCATTTTTTGTATTATCCTTTATATCTATCTATCTATCTATCTATCTATCTATCTATCTATCTATCTATCTATCTATCTATCTATCTATATATATATATATATATATATATTTATTTTTTTTTTTTTCTATTTATATATATATATATATATAAATATATATATATATATATATATATACATATACATATACATATATATATATATATAAACAATAACTGTATATGTGTTCGATCCCCACTGCATTAACTGAGCTTTGATGCCATCTACCATCTACTGGCTGCATAGCACTTACACAAACTAAAAATGTTGCTTTGGAAGGAAATGGGAGCTTGTGACTGTGACCTCAGTTATCATTAAAAAACGTCACACATCGAGGAAATTCAGCAGGGAGTGTTTTTGACGGTCAGTGGGAAAGGATTATCAAACCAGGATTTATCAAACTAGAGTGAATGAAACTAAATGCAACTCTAGGTATGTTTTTAATATATGAACGAACGTGAGAACAGGGTTAAAGCTTAAAAATGTCAATTTTGCATGATATTTGTCCTTTAAAAGATAAAATGGATAAAGCAACACAGATAAAATATTCAACAGCCCTTGGTATTCTTTTAATAATAATATATCCTGTCAATCAGAAGTTTATATATATATATATCCAAACATCTAATTCGCTTTCCTCCTAATATCATCAAAAATAGGAGATGTTTGTGAAAAATGAACTTTATCATAAAGCTGTGCACCTATAAAGTTGGATAAAATTGTGAAAACATGTTGTGCTCTATGTGAAGCTGTTGGAAATGTCAACAGGCTTATTCAGTCATGTTAAAATCCATAAAATCTTTGGTTTAACTTTATTTTGTACATTTATTTTGCTATAATCATCTTTTCAAATCAGTCAGTTATACTGTGTTTTTGAAAAAACTTTTGGGATTGTTTCTCTTTAAACCACTCTATCTTGTCAAATTAACAGACCAACTGCCGCCCCCTGGACCAAACTAGATTAAACCTGACCAACAAATACTAAACAATCATCATTGCTCTAATTAAACCAAGCCAGATCAGACCAAACTGACCAGAACTGATGAGACAAAACTCAATTTTTATGTGTGGATTCATGTGGACAAAACCTGACCAAAACACTAGAGGAGATCTAACCAACCAGATCAAAGACGTGTGCATCTAAGCTAAGACATTTTATTACATAACATAAAAGCATACCAGTACTTAACACAAGTTGTTCGTCTATTTCAGGAGAAGTTCACGCAGGTGGACATTCTAATCCTGATGACAGCAGCAGTGTGTCACGATCTGGATCACCCTGGATACAACAACACGTACGTCTCATCCTTCACTTCACCAGTTTCCTTTTCTAAAACATACCCAGAGTTATTTTTGCTTTCATTCCCGTATTGAATCATTTCTGCTGGCGTTTATTTGTGGCCTGAAAATGCATTGTTGTTCTTATCTCCTCCTACTGCCCCTAGCCCCTCCCACTTCAGGAAGCACTGACCTATTTATTTATTTGGTCGGGACAGTGCATGTTAATGAACATTCATGATACACATGCTGTAAACATGCCAGATTGTAGCCCTGGGCTAATTTCCATCTGTTGTCCCCCATTCACTGTCACAAACACACTCTCATTCATACACCAGAGTACTATTGTACATGTTTGTAGTGGACAATCACAATCCCATCTACTACTAACTGCTCTTTTTTATTGATCTAAAAATACTTGTAGGGGTAAAATGTTCTGCATCTTAGTAACTATTGAGGTTCCACAGGGGATTACATTGGGGAGATAAACAAACCTAGCTAAGCTAAAGCAAGCAGAAATGTATTATGGAGCATCTCTGGCTACCTAAACAGGATTAATGAATTAACTGTGAATTAAGCTAAATACAACTCCATGTATGTTTTTGATGAAGGTATAATGTTATAACATAGTTTAAAGCTCAAAAAAATCCCTATAGACTTGAACACATGACGTGTGGTTTGGGTGAGCAGGTACCAGATAAACGCGCGCACTGAGCTTGCAGTGCGCTACAATGACATCTCACCTCTGGAGAATCATCACTGCGCCGTGGCCTTCCAGATCTTCTCTCAGCCCGACTGCAACATCTTTTCCAGTTTCGACCCTGAGGCCTTCAAACAGATCCGACAGGTACAGGACCCAGGTCGGAGCTGGGGTAAGACTTAGGACCAAATGGGACCAAAGACCAGATAATGTCTAGACTAGACCAAACTCAGACCAGGATCTGACCAGAACTAAAACACAACCAGGACCAAAGACCAGATCCTTATCAGACCTTACCAAGTGGCACTGCACCAAGACTATATCTGTGGGTTTGTACATACAGCAGACAATCTGAGGGTAGGCCCGGTGTAGTTCCAGTATATAAGGGGAATATATAAAAACTTTAAAATTAAAACCGTAATAACAAGGAAAGCAATGTGACGTACAACATACCAACACAAAAAAAAGTTTCAGACGTTCTGTCAGACACAGTAGTGCTTTCCTCGTTTCCTCGGAGCAGATCTAAGAGTAGGACTTTAGGGACAGGATCCCCAAGACAAATCAGGTCCAACATTTAACTAAAGATGTCAACATATTTTATTAAAAATTATAAGTTATTCCTGTCCGTATAAAGCAAGCTATTTATATTGTGTTGTTGATGATTCATTAAATAAATAACAAAAATAAAATAACAAAAACGTAGGGGCCCAGTATGACAAAAACATTCAGGGAGTCCGGAATTCCTAGCTGCACCCCTGTCAGGGCTTCGACTAAAGTAGGACATCGGGACTCCAGAAGAACCACAACAGGATTACAGTTGGAGTACATCAGCACATCAGGATGAGAGTACACTTAGAGTAGTACTAGGTCTACATCAGTACTAGGTCTACATCAGGACTAGAGTAGACCCACATCAGTACTAGGTCTACATCAGGACTAGAGTAGACCCACATCAGTACTAGGTCTACATCAGGACTAGAGTAGACCCACATCAGTACTAGGTCTACATCAGGACTAGAGTAGACCCACATCAGTACTAGGTCTACATCAGGACTAGAGTAGACCCACATCAGTACTAGGTCTACATCAGGACTAGAGTAGACCCACATCAGTACTAGGTCTACATCAGGACTAGAGTAGACCCATGCTCAGTACTAGGCCTACATCAGGACTATAGTAGACCCACATCAGTACTAGGTCTACATCAGGACTAGAGTAGACCCACATCAGGACCACAGTAGGTCTACATCAGGACTAGAGTAGACCCACATCAGGACCACAGTAGGTCTACATCAGGACTAGAGTAGACCCACATCAGGACCACAGTAGGTCTACATCAGGACTTAGAGTAGGCCTTCCCGAGTCCTACCTGAGTCCAGCCTCGAGGTTCTGACTGCAGTCCTGTGTTCCAAGGGAACCATCACGCTGATCCTTGCCACAGACATGGCTCGTCACGGGGAGATCCTGGACTCCTTCAAACAGAAAGTGGACAACTTCGACTACTCGGACGAGGAGCACGTCACCTGTGTGAGTGTCCCTGTATGGCTGGGCAAAAGGATAAAAACCTGTTTGCCTATTTTTTGTCTTGTTTGATCCATCTCAATTTTCAATCCAATTTCATTGTGCCTTAGGCGAGACACTGCTTTTGTAATTCACTTAAGAAAAGGTTTTTCAGTATCTAATGTTTTCATACAGTACAACAGAAAAATGGATAGAGTCCAAAACCTTGAGAACAATCCATCAAAATCCATCCAATCTGTCCAAGATTGTAAAGTTTGGTGTGTGTAAGGAACTACTTAAGGTCTGATCTTTATGTCTCTGTGGAAGAAAATGTTATTTTAAGAAATCGGCCGTTGAAGTTACATTGTCCCAAAGAAATCTGTGGATAAAATGAAGTAATAAAAAATATTTAGGAGCAGATTGGACAATTTTCTTTATATGTGCAAACGTGAATACTTACATGTTGATATAAGTAAGCAAACTGACAAAAAAGAGCTTTGCTCGTAGTGTAGTGAAATGGATTTGAATATTAATTTGTTGAATGTTAAGGTACATCAGGTGTTTACTTGAGCTGCTCCATAGTATGAGGGTATGGCATTAAACTAGTGGTGGGCCGGTAACGGCGTTAACGTGCTGCGTTAACGTGAGACTCTTATCGGGCGATAAAAAAAATATCGCCGTTAATCTATTCTCAAAGTTGGGTTGGGAGCGCTGTTCCCTCTAAGGTGCGCGCGTGCGCAATTGCGCACAGCTCCCAGGGGCATCGCGCAGAGAAAATCTTTGTCGCGCACGAGAGAAAACGAGAGAGAAAGAGAGCGAGAGACGCGAGCTACACACACATAGCGCCAAATCAAAGGCTCGGAACTAAAGTTCTACATCCCATACGCTTTTAACTACTCTTTCTTCTGGACCAACCCGCCTCGTATTTTTCGTAGTTTTGAGAACAAACAGCTGACGAACTATTGCGTCTAGAATAGCGCAAATTACCGCGAAGATTTGCGCTCCCCATCAGGACTGAAAGTAACGTATTCCGGCCCGTTACTGCGGACCCCTAAAACATTTGGTGGTAGCACGCTGTACCAGCAGGCACGTAGACGAGCTCCTCCACCTTACGCACGGAAAAGTAGTCCCACTAAAATCATTGCCTCTGGAGTCAAACCATCACATTAGACGCAAACTTAATCCAGGGTCAGACTGTGCACTTTTGGAGATTTAATCAGTCCAACCCTGAACTCTCAGAACTCACGATGACAAACTTGATTTGAGTTCATTCATTTTGGATATGACTCGTCTCCGCGCGTCTTTACGCGGCAGCGGTGTGAGCGCCGTGAGCAGCGCGGCACAGACACACACAGACTCCTGTGTCTTCAGCTCCAGTGAAGAATCATGAACCAATCAGAGCAAACGCCACAGCGCGTCTACAAAGTTTAGCGCTTTGCACAGTTTTCGCGTGTGTTGATATGCAAATTAGCCGCGTGCATAACGAGGCGTTAAGTGCTTTATGCACAGAATAATCCCAAGTGAAAACTGGAAGAATGAAAATGAATGGCCACTGACGGAAGGTTTATTTAGGCTTTGAAGACTGTCTTGTTGTATCAGAGCTACAGTAAAGTCTAATCAATGACATCCTTAGTCATAAGTTAACTGTAAATTATCATTAGGCCTATTTGAAACATGGGCTTATGATCTAAACATGACACACAGGTTACTTTGTCCAGAGGCTTCCAGGGGAAATTTAAGCACAGAATTAAATTAATACAGAATTAAATGAATATTGCACAGAAGTGTTGCTGGATAAGAGTCAATCTTTATATTAAATGCATCAGAAAACTGAAAGCTTTGGAGGAAAAAACACCATGACTCTGATTTGAACACAACTTAATGATGATATCCTTTTTTTTTTAATTAATTCTACCTAAACCAAATTATAGCTGAGGGGCTGTGATCAGAGAGGAGGACAGAGAAACACTGACTAGAAAATTTATTTTTAAGAAGCTTCCCAATGGAAATCTCGACAAGACTAAGGTTGTTTGCACCTTGTGCAATGCGGAATTAGTTTACTGTAGGAGTTCTTCCAGTCTCAAGTACCACCTAAACGCAAAGCATCCCTTAGCTAATGCCGGGCCAAGCACTGATGTGATGAGCCCCTGGTCTAATGCGCCACCTGGCTTGAGAAACCCGTTCTCAAAGACTTACTTTTAGTCATTATTTGGGTAGCACACATATTCTGAATGTCTTCGTCAGAATTCAAATGAGCCATTTTAATCTAGATTAATCTAGATTAATTCCAAGATTACAGTGAGATTAATCTAGATTAAAAAAATTAATCTATGCCCACCACTACATTAAACATATCTATCTTGCATTTAAGTGTTTTATTGCTTAATGTAATAAATGTAAATAAAGTAAAATTTGTTTTGTCTCAGTACAGATCTGTTGTAAAAGCATCTATCTGAGTGGAAAATAGATTTGTGGTCAAGTGCTTTTAAACTCATTGTGGTGAATTATTACAATACTAGTAATGCATTAGCTAAGTTCATACACATGGACTGTGGCAATGAGTTTAAAATGAACTAGTTCTGTTTTTCACTTTTTTAAGGCCGTAAAAATCTGTACAGCACCTTTAACCCATGAACAAGTGGTGCAGAGGGCTCTGTTGTACCGTCTGCAGTTGGTTTAGGAAATTGCAAGGATCTGCCCAGAGCAAAACTATATCCAAAAGAGACCAAATCAAAAAAACACACAAATCCAATTTATATTAATGGTTCTCAAATTTTTCACTCTAAGAACGTAACATTTGGCATTCCTAGTATCACCAGTATATACTGGGTCAAACTTAAACATAATTTCAAACTGCAATGGCCTGTTGGATCATGCTCATTTGTTATAGAGGTATTCACTGACATACTTTTGGCACTGGCAGTGAGTGTCAGAGCTGTGAGCAGCACAAGTGTTCCTGTTGTTTATCTGGGTATCTACTACTGTAAATTTCTAGAATCAAGGTACAAACTATATATGTCACAGCGGAGTTGGAGCCTTGTGTTTGTTATTATTTGACTGTAGCAACTCTTTCACGTTATAATCATGTCTTTAGTTATGTCTATTCATAACACACCGTTGACACTCGACACCATTACGAGACATTTTGCTGGTGGAGACTCATTTTGGTCTATCTACAGTTTATCTGCCAATCACATTTCACTCTTCTGATTTCACTGTATTGTTCTATTTTCTAATATTATTATATATTGAAAAGTGTTGTTTTCCCCCTGTGCAGCTGAAAATGGTGCTGATCAAATGCTGCGACATCTCCAACGAGGTGCGGCCCATGGAGGTGGCCGAGCCCTGGGTGGACTGTCTGCTCGAGGAGTACTTCATGCAGGTACTCTTCAGACATAGAACCGAACCAGGATCCGGCCAGGGATAAACCAGGAAAACTAAAGCAGGACTGTCCTGGAAACTAAAGCAAGACTACACTTTAGGCACTTAACATGAATTACATTAAGAACTAAACCATTGTAGAAAAGGTTAAAGGGGTTGTCATCAAGACGTTTTGACTTCTATCCAGAAGTCATTTTCAATCAGGAGTCACTGATAATTGACCTGGCTTTGTTAGGCTATTAGTTTGCCCTGCCTAGTTTCACCTGAAACTAATCTTGTTATGATAGCCTTTTGTTCTATTGTCCTATTGTTAGCTAGCTGTTGCTCCCTCATCACTGCTGAGTGATGAGGGAGCAACAGCCCCCAACTCAATAGACCAGTAAAATTAGCATTTGACCGGTATATTGATTTGGACCAGGGTGTTTGGAGGCTGTCATAAATCTTAGCTAAATTAAATCTTAAACCCCCATTCGTATTTAGGGAAGGATTCTCTCTTTTTACAAAAATAGCTTCCTTTACTCCTCTTTCAAACCAGTTCTTCTCTCTGCTCAAAATCTTCACCTCACTGTCCTCAAATGAGTGGATTGTTGCTTTCAGGTGCAGATGGACTGCACTTTGCGGTCCCGTTGTGGCAGATCTTCTGTGTTGGTACAACCTTTTGTGCAGTGGCTGTTTGGTCTCTCCTATGTAATGTTCTTTGCAACTGTCTTCACTGCACTCTATCGAATAAACTACATTGCTCTGTTTTTATGTCGGCGTCTTGTCCTTAGGGTGGACCAGTTTCTGTCTTAATGTGTTGCCCAGTTGAAGTAAACAGGGATCTCGTGTTGTCTGAAAATCCTTTGAAGCTTCTCAGACAGGCCGGAGACATAAGGGATAGACACCGCCCTACTGCTTGGTTCTGTTTTCCTTTTGTCCTGTTTCTTGGCTCTTCTGACTTTGTTAAAGGCCCATTTAGGATAACCACAGTCTGAGAGGGCCTGCTGGACATGTTCTTTCTCCTTCTTCTTCCCCTCTTGCTGTTGGACACTTCCTGGGTTCTGTGTTGTAATGTACTGATCACACACAGCTTGTGCTGTAGTGGGTGGTTAGAATCGAAGAGTAAGCACTGATCTGTATGGGTGGGTTTCCTGTATACTTCTGTCGGAAGTCTGCCTTCCAATCAAAGGGGTCATACACGTAACGTGGCCAAAGACTTGGGGGCGTGCCCAAAAACAAGGTCAAAGCCTTCTTCTCAAACTGCTCCATGCACAGATTGGTCACGATCAGGGAGACCAGAGAACCCATAGCACATTGGCAACTATATTGAGAACTAAACCAAGACTCAAGGTGCTAAAGCATGACCATGCCAAGAACTAAACCAAGTCTACACCGAAAAGGAAACTAATCCAGAACTGTACAGAGAACTAAACCAAGATTACACTGGACAGGAAACTTAAAGTGCGTATGACGGGTTTTTATGATTTTCTAATTTTGACTTTATTCAGTGTATTAATACTTTGTGTAAATACAAATTATAGTTTTACACTAATCAGGTCGCTGTTTGTGGAGAAAAGTTGAAAAATCTGTTGACAATTACAGGAAGTAAACAAACTGATGACATCACGCTGGGGGGACAAAGGTTATGCATAATTTACACAAAAGAAACTACTTTTTTGACACTTTAAATACAAATTCAACTAAATAAAGGTGTTCACATGTGTTTCTCTTTGTCAAATGAACGAAATCTGTGACATTAGATGAGTTTAGGCCACTGTACAGTGTGGTTGCTATGGTTATTTCCTAGTGTGATGTCATACTTTACAACCAGGAAGTAAAATTTAAAACCTAAAAAACAGCTAAACTGGGGTCAGATTTGTAGAGATTTTAGTAGAAATTTGAATATATTCATCTTAACTGCATTTTAGTTAAATGTGTATTTCAACCTGTCATAGGCCCTTTAACCAGAATTTGATAGGGAACTAAACCAAGTGTGTGTGTGTGTGTGTGTGTGTGTGTGTGTGTGTGTGTGTGTGTGTGTGTGTGTGTGTGTGTGTGTGTGTGTGTGTGTGTGTGTGTGCGTGTGCGTGTGTGTGTGTGTGTGTGCATTGGGGGGTTGGGGGATGTTGTAATGGACTGTAAAGCAGTTTGTGTTGGGTTTTTGCATGAAAATAGTTTTTATAAATAAAGTTTGATTGATTGATATAATGTGAGGTAAACCATAACCATAACCATGGTCACTAAATGTGCTGCTGGCATTGCAGAGTGACCGGGAGAAGACCGAGGGCCTCCCTGTGGCGCCCTTCATGGACCGTGAGAAAGTGACCAAACCCACAGCTCAAATCGGCTTCATCAAGTTTGTGCTCATCCCCATGTTTGAAACCGTCATGAAGGTACGCCACCACAGGGTACACAATTTGAGAAGCTCTACTCTAGCCTCTGTCTGGGGATGCTTTGATCCCCAGTTTTGGCAACTATATTCTCCACTGCAATGTTGCTAACTGTGGAAGTCTTGTTAGCATTTACTTTGGTGAAGAGTGTGTGCATGTCTCTTCTCCTGCTTTATTTTTAACAACTAACTTGTTTGCGCTCCCTCTTCCAGTGTGGGCCTTTACAATGTCCATTTCAGACTCTTACTTGTTGCAGTTTTATTTTTTTCTGTGTGTGCTTCTGTTTGTGATGGGAGTGCTCCTGCTTTGAGCTCCAAGCTTTTGGCAGGTTGTGCATTGGGGGTGCAGGCTCTCGTTGAGCTAAAGTGTAACTGTTGTGTCCCTTTGCTTATTGTGGCAGCAGCCACTAAACTTGGCATACATTTTCCGTACTTCAATGTATCCATCATCTCAGGTGGTGCCCTCTTGTCCTGCTCATGCTGCTTGTGATGATTTTTTTGCTGGAGGTGTGCTTCACTCTCTTATATTGCTACGGTCTGTGGTTAACCCCACAGAACATAATTTTTCTGGTTTAGACTTTGTGCGCACACACTTTTTCCAGTTTACGATTAATGACAAGCTCAAACATGTGTCCACTGCTCCACCAAAGCCACAAAGATGGAATCTTGAAATAGATGAAATTCTAATAGGCATCCGTCACATGCTCGTTCATGTGTGCCTATATTTGTGTTTTTATGATATTTGTATTATTATTTTCATCCAAGTATCCATAGTTGTACATTTCATTACTCGTTCACTTTCACACCAGGGCTGCAGTTCGAATCTGATTTTTTTGCCCAAATGTGACCTGGATCAGATTTTTTCATGACAGTGTGAACAGCAAAACAACAACAAATCAGATTTTTTCGAATGTGACCCAGACCACTTTGATTTGTGGTACTAAATCTGAATCTGATCTTTACTGCCGTCTGAAAAGGCAAGTCACATTTATCTGACTTCTACTGCGTTGAAATTAAACAGGAGACACATGTTTTACACAAGAAAAGACAAGAATTAAACAGATTAAACGTTCAAATTTCTGCTAGACACAGCAGCGAAGCTAGAAAGGGCAAAAAAAAAGTCAAATTTCAAACTGAACTGATTTTGTTAACTGTGACAAAGACAAAATATCTACTTTTATCGATTTAAGACAAACGATAAAGATGACCATAGGCTTGTACTGACAAATGCTTCCTTATTACAGTCTGTCTCATAATGTGACAACAGCTCGACTTTTTTACCCGTTTCTTCTCCACACCAGACACTTCAGGGCTGTTTGGGTTCACCCTTAAAAACTGATTTGAGTCACATTTTATTTGCAATGTGAACTGCTTCTCCAAAAAAAAATCAGATTTGGAAAAAAATCTGAATTGAACATAAAGACCGGCAGTGTGAACGTAGCCCAGGATACAATTCTGGGAGCTTGTATTGTATTCTCTTTGGGCTTGACCCACTGCTGCTCTTTGAAGTAAAGTAGTGGTTGTAATTGTTACTTTGTACAGGTCAATGTATTGCGCTGAGTTTAGTGAGTCATGTTTGTGTTCCTCCTCAGTTGTTCCCTCAAATCGAGGAAGCCATGGTGCAGCCACTTCGAGAGTCCAGAGACCGCTACGAGGAGCTCAAGCAGATCGACGACGCCATGAACGAGGTACACATATAACACAAGTACAACACAGATACTACACAAATACTGCACTAATACTATAGTACAGTATTGTTAAGTTGTTACTAAGCCTGAATCATTCTCAATTAACTAGATGTTCCCCTATGAATTGGCGTAGTTTTTAAAAAGTGTTACCCAGTTTACAGTACCAATGCAAATTTTACTAATCGAAATCTTCAAAAGGCCTTATTGAATTATTGACTACTTCCACAAAATAAAAAACATAATCTGATAAATATTCCAAAAATATAAGCAAATTATAGACACCAATAGTGCATACTTCATTTATTTTTGTGAAATGAAGTACGCACACTCCATCCTCGTGGGTCAGTGGGTTATTTACAAGCTTAAATGATTGCACACACACACAAAAAAGAAAACATTTCCCGTCTCGGCATAAGAACGTAAAATGTTGATTTCCTTCATTAATACATACGTTCATGTTAGCGTGAGCAGTAAATGTGTAATAATATATAGGCTGGTACATTACAATCATTAGTTGTTTATAGGTCAGTGCACTTATTTAATTCATGTTTCAGATGGTAGATTCTACATTACAGATTTGATCTACAATAAATATTTACATACTTCATTTCTTGTGAATTTTAAAATATATAGGCCCGTTTCTGACCCTCAGGTGCAGAAGAAGAAGAGTGAGAACCTCACCATGGGAGGGAAGAAGAAGTGAGAGTGATGAGGTACACACTACACACACGCTCACACACACACCTACACACTGGCCGTTCTGTGCTTCTATAGAATGAACCTATGGCCAGTCCGTCCCTGGTGCAGTAGACATTAAACACAATTTTACTCACTTTTGCTCCTTTTAGATGATCAAACCTCGAAATACTACATAGTAATACTATACGTGTTTTCAACCAGGACAGGACCAGATCAAGACCGCCACAGGTCTATAAAGCCCACAATCACAACAGCAGTTGTCTTGTAAAACTTTCCAAAATTGTCAATTTTACCAGCAGAAAGTTAGAAAAATCAGACAATCAAAGTCATTGGTCAGTAATACAGAAGCAGAATATACAGAATATATTCTGAGGAATTTAGCAAATGGACAACTGCCCCACTCATCCTCTGATGCGTGGGGCAGTTGTTTTTTTTCCGTCTGTGGAGGAAAAAAAACACAAAAAGCCCTGTGGGGAAAAAAGAATAAACCTGACCAAAACTGACTGTGGAGCCAGAAACACTTGAGAGAGATAGAGGGAGATCATCCAGGCAGGTGAGGGTCATCCAGCCAGATCTACAGTTTAACTCAGGCACGGCCAACTATGACCCGGGGGCCAAAACTGACCCTCAGATCAGTTTTTGTGGGCCGTATGTTTCCTGAGGAATTGGCCCAAATGGCCATAAGCAGCACTTTTTACTTTTTTAAGTTTAAAAGCTCCACCATCTTAACTTTAGTACCAAAAGCACAGTAGCTGAGTCGAAACGCTGATAAATGAACATTTTAATAACTCACTGCATTGTAGAACTGCAGCGATTAATTGACAAATTGTGACTAGCCGTCTACCAAAAATAATCAGTTATATTTAGATAATGTAATCAATATCTGGACTGTACAGACTCTAAAATACAGAAACCTTCTATAGAAAAGACATGTGCATGTCAAAATTGTATTATTTATTTGTATCAATAATAATATTTGGTTGGAAATGTATTTAAAAAAAGTTTATGCACCATAGCAATAATGGACTGATTATTTGACTTCAGATAATCAAAGTCAAATTGACTTCCCCTCATGCTCTCGTTTGAGCTATGCACATTTGGTCCATAAGCAATTTTTCATATCAGAAAAAACATTCACATGAAAGTTTCATAGTGTTGACATTAGACCGGGTCAAAATGATCCGAAGATAACGAGGGCTATTAAAACACTTAATTACAGCCCTACTGCACTAACCTTAAAGTTTTTACAGCCTCTGTCTGACTCATGTTTGTGTCTCCACAGCACAGCGAGTGTAGAGTGAGGATGTGCCTTGTGTTGGTCCAATGCCGGGACCCAGCAACTGAGACCCAGGACCCGAGACAAGACCTGCGCTCCTCAGGACAGCCTCAGGGAAACCTCAATAAGTTTGTTTTTTTTACACTTTGTACAGATTTTTAGTGACTTGATCTTTGCTACAAAAATAAAGTTTTGTCAAAAAAGTGTTGAGTTTTGTATTTTTTGTACTTTATGAGTTTTTTACCCCATTGTAATATGGTGTTCTCTTCAGAACTATGAGTTGGTGACATTTGACACTGACATTTGAGAACTACTAAACTAATCACATGCATTAGCAGGTTACATAGAGAATAAGAAACTTTTGTTTTTTTCTTTGATCCGTTGATGCAGCATTACTACACGCTGAGGGTGCAGCTGCTGGTAGACAGAATTGTGTGTCACAGGTCCAAATGCTCCATAGAGTTCCACTGACACAAACAGCATTCACTAGTAAGGACCATAACCTCAAACTTGAATGCAGAAAGTTTATTAGCGAACGAGAACAACGATAAAATGCGTGAGAGTAGATGATAACTGCAGTTTTGGGGCTTCTAGCGATGAGGGCTGCAGGCTCCCGGGCCTCGATCCCAAACCAAGAGATAAGACAGAATAATCAGAAGAGTGTGGGAGGGAGGGGCACCAAACAACGAACGCTGGTGTGGGACCAGGAAGCTTAAATAGAGGAGCCACCAGAAGGGCGTGGATGAGGCGTGGTCCTGCTCCCCAACTTCAGAGAACAGACTTATCTCCATGTAATAGAGACTTTGTCCTCCAGGTGAATTTAAGTCAAAGCAGGGGATAAAAACTACTTCAAATCAAATAATATAAGTGGGTGTGACTATTTATATCAATTTAACTTATTTTTTGACCCTTTGTTTAATTTTCAAAAGAGCTTTATTCAAAGCCCTGGAGTAGTTTAAAATCATCAAAATGATGAATGGGTTGGACCCGGTAGTAAGAGTGATGACATAATCATGCAACAATCCTAAGAATTACATGAAAATGACTTTTTTTGAGAATACGTTCGACAAAACAAAGATCAGCAAATGCACAGTTTCTGGTACACCACCCAGCGCTCTCTCTGGACCACCGTAATGACATTTAAATGGCATATACATATACTTTGGTGGTTATTGTCACGGTGATAATGGGCAAGGCAAGATTATTTGAATTATGTGTATGTGAATTGTGCTCTACAAGAAGATTAAAATCACTTTGCAAACCAATAAAAACAAAAACAAAATTCACAAACTAGGAACTTGCTTTGGGGTTAAGGTGCAACATATAACAAGGAATAAAATAGTAGCAAAAGGCCTTATGCCCTGAGAAAACAGAGATGACTTGTAATGTTTTTTTGAAAAAGAAAACGTCAATTTGCGGACAATCCAGTTATTTTTTCATACTTTTATTTCTTCTAAATCTTGGTCATTTACTATGAATAGGCCATTAGTGCAGAGGATAAATAATGTTTTTTTTTTAATGCAGCACCCTTTCTTTCTTAATTAATTTGGTTAGAAAACCCATTACAGTCTTTACCTGAGTCCATGTAAGGTGCAAGAACAAAAACTTGATAACTAAAGATTTTAGATTAAAAAAATATGGTAGATTAGATAAGCCTTTATTGTCTCCTTATTGCTCCACACCTTTGCCAATGAGAGAATACCCCCCTCTCTCAAGTTCTACCGTCTGGTCATACCACAGTGTAACATTCTGGAACACTATTCCACTCTCAGTGAGGGTTTTCCTACTTTTAAGAAACATTTCAAATCATGGTTGAGAGCAGGGCCGCTGCTAGCTTTTTTGGTGCCCTATGCAAAATGTCTTGATGGTGCCCCCCCGCCCCGCATTAAATGACCAAACCCACAATTACTTTCATTTCATTAAATACACAATATATAGTACTATAAACACAAGATGGAAATGTAAGTTGCCAACAAAAAATATTAATAAATATCTTAAATAACTAAAAAAACTTAAATATTCAAGTGTAAAACAAATACCACCCAATAAAAGTGCAAATACGAATATAGATAGAATCATCCAACAAGTGAAGTATATGTAAACATTAACAGGCTCCTACAAATGTGTACGTCTACATTTTCTAGCTGCAAAGTTGTTTATCAAGTCATCATATGAGAGCTTCTGTGCCAATTGGTGGTGAGTTCAAAGGGTAAAAGAAACGAAATATTCGTAACTGTAAATGATTACTACTACTACAATTTATTTATTTATTTTTTTTTTGCAAAAAATGAATAAAAATAGTTTATTCAGCTTTAAGAAATGCACAGGAACTGTTGTCATTGTGAATGTATCATTGGCATGATATTTATTCACGGATTAAGTGCAATAAAAGCCCACGCACCAAATGTCCCCTAAACGCCTCAGAGTCAGACATTGGCTACAGAGGGGCAGGTAATGGGCTCCTCCGCTGACTCTCTCTCGTCTTCATCTCTCAAACTTTGCCCAGGGTCTTGGCCATCCCTGTTCTCTGAGGGAGGAGCCGAGGAGGAAAGAGAGAGAGCCCTTGGCGTCGCGGTTTTATTAAATTACGTGCATGCGCTTCACTTTGGCGAGCGCCGGAATGCGGCGCCGCTCGTCCGGCGCTCCGCTCGTCCGGCGCTCCGCTCGTCCGGCGCTCCGCTCGTCCAGCGCTCCGCTCGTTTTCGCCACAGGCGGCCACGGCACGGCCGATGTGGTGCCCCCTCAGAGCACTTGGTGCCCTACGCGGTGTGCGTTACGTGCTTTATGGAAGCGGCGGCCCTGGTTGAGAGAGACAAACATGTGATCATGTGTGAGCCCAAATATGTTCAAACTGACTCATGTGCAACATACGCTTAACTATATCTCCAAGTCAAAATGCAATGGGGATCAGTGCAATGTAAGGGTGTGTGCAATAGGGATCAGTGCAGTGTAAGGGTGTGTGCAATAGGGATCAGTGCAATATAAGGGTGTGTGCAATAGGGATCAGTGCAATGTGAGGGTGTGTGCAATAGGGATCAGTGCAATGTAAGGGTGTGTGCAATAGGGATCAGTGCAATGTGAGGGTGTGTGCAATAGGGATCAGTGCAATATAAGAGTGTGTGCAATAGGGATCAGTGCAATGTGAGGGTGTGTGCAATAGGGATCAGTGCAATGTGAGGGTGTGTGCAATAGGGATCAGTGCAATGTAAGGGTGTGTGCAATAGGGATCAGTGCAATGTGAGGGTGTGTGCAATAGGGATCAGTGCAATGTGAGGGTGTGTGCAATAGGGATCAGTGCAATATAAGAGTGTGTGCAATAGGGATCAGTGCAATGTAAGGGTGTGTGCAATAGGGATCAGTGCAATGTAAGAGTGTGTGCAATAGGGATCAGTGCAATGTAAGAGTGTGTGCAATAGGGATCAGTGCAATGTAAGAGTGTGTGCAATAGGGATCAGTGCAATGTAAGTGTGTGCAATAGGAATCAGTGCAATGTAAGAGTGTGTGCAATAGGGATCAGTGCAATGTAAGAGTGTGTGCAATAGGGATCAGTGCAATGTAAGAGTGTGTGCAATAGGAATCAGTGCAATGTAAGAGTGTGTGCAATAGGGATCAGTGCAATGTAAGGGTGTGTGCAATAGGGATCAGTGCAATGTAAGAGTGTGTGCAATAGGGATCAGTGCAATGTAAGAGTGTGTGCAATAGGGATCAGTGCAATGTAAGAGTGTGTGCAATAGGGATCAGTGCAATGTAAGAGTGTGTGCAATAGGGATCAGTGCAATGTAAGAGTGTGTGCAATAGGGATCAGTGCAATGTAAGAGTGTGTGCAATAGGGATCAGTGCAATGTAAGTGTGTGCAATAGGAATCAGTGCAATGTAAGAGTGTGTGCAATAGGATCAGTGCAATGTAAGAGTGTGTGCAATAGGGATCAGTGCAATGTAAGAGTGTGTGCAATAGGGATCAGTGCAATGTAAGTGTGTGCAATAGGAATCAGTGCAATGTAAGAGTGTGTGCAATAGGGATCAGTGCAATGTGAGGGTGTGTGCAATAGGGATCAGTGCAATATAAGAGTGTGTGCAATAGGGATCAGTGCAATGTAAGAGTGTGTGCAATAGGGATCAGTGCAATATAAGAGTGTGTGCAATAGGGATCAGTGCAATGTAAGAGTGTGTGCAATAGGGATCAGTGCAATGTAAGAGTGTGTGCAATAGGGATCAGTGCAATGTAAGAGTGTGTGCAATAGGGATCAGTGCAATGTAAGAGTGTGTGCAATAGGGATCAGTGCAATGTAAGGGTGTGTGCAATAGGAATCAGTGCAATGTAAGACTGTGTGCAACAGGAATCAGTGCAATGTAAGAGTGTGTGCAATAGGGATCAGTGCAATGTAAGAGTGTGTGCAATAGGGATCAGTGCAATGTAAGAGTGTGTGCAATAGGGATCAGTGCAATGTAAGAGTGTGTGCAATAGGGATCAGTGCAATGTAAGGGTGTGTGCAATAGGAATCAGTGCAATGTAAGACTGTGTGCAACAGGAATCAGTGCAATGTAAGAGTGTGTGCAATAGGGATCAGTGCAATGTAAGAGTGTGTGCAACAAGGATCAGTGCAGTGTAAGAGTGTGTGCAATAGGGATCAGTGCAATGTAAGAGTGTGTGCAATAGGGATCAGTGCAATGTAAGGGTGTGTGCAATAGGGATCAGTGCAATGTAAGAGTGTGTGCAATAGGGATCAGTGCAATGTAAGAGTGTGTGCAATAGGGATCAGTGCAATGTAAGAGTGTGTGCAATAGGGATCAGTGCAATATAAGAGTGTGTGCAATAGGGATCAGTGCAATGTAAGAGTGTGTGCAATAGGGATCAGTGCAATGTAAGAGTGTGTGCAATAGGGATCAGTGCAATGTAAGAGTGTGTGCAATAGGAATCAGTGCAATGTAAGAGTGTGTGCAATAGGGATCAGTGCAATGTAAGAGTGTGTGCAATAGGGATCAGTGCAATGTAAGAGTGTGTGCAACAGGAATCAGTGCAATGTAAGAGTGTGTGCAACAGGAATCAGTGCAATGTAAGAGTGTGTGCAACAGGAATCAGTGCAATGTAAGAGTGTGTGCAACAGGAATCAGTGCAATGTAAGAGTGTGTGCAACAGGAATCAGTGCAATGTAAGTGTGTGTGCAATAGAAATTAGTGCAATGTAATGGTGTGTGCAATAGGAATCAGTGCAATGTAAGGGTGTGTGCAATAGGAATCAGTGCAATGTAAGGGTGTGTGCAATAGGAATCAGTGCAATGTAAGAGTGTGTGCAATAGGGATCAGTGCAATGTAAGAGTGTGTGCAATAGGGATCAGTGCAATGTAAGAGTGTGTGCAATAGGGATCAGTGCAATGTAAGAGTGTGTGCAATAGGGATCAGTGCAATGTAAGAGTGTGTGCAATAGGGATCAGTGCAATGTAAGAGTGTGTGCAACAAGGATCAGTGCAATGTAAGAGTGTGTGCAATAGGGATCAGTGCAATGTAAGAGTGTGTGCAATAGGAATCAGTGCAATGTAAGAGTGTGTGCAATAGGGATCAGTGCAATGTAAGAGTGTGTGCAATAGGGATCAGTGCAATGTAAGAGTGTGTGCAATAGGAATCAGTGCAATGTAAGAGTGTGTGCAATAGGGATCAGTGCAATGTAAGGGAGTGTGCAATAGGAATCAGTAGTGCAATGTAAGAGTGTGTGCAACAGGAATCAGTGCAATGTAAGAGTGTGTGCAATAGGACTCTGCAGTAGAAGGGCTTGTGCAATACAGATGTGTCTTAACTGTTGTCTGTGACTCTTCGACTTGTTTCTGTTGAATGTTTGTAGTCGTACTAACATGACAAAAGCTTGTTTTTCTGTCTCTGTTTAACTGAAGTGTACTGTATGTTCTTATCTTTCTGTTAACCTGCCAGGGGGTCTGCAGATGGAAATTAGCCTTGGGCTGTAATCTGGCATATTTACATTTGTTTAAATGTTCATTAATATGCATTGTTCCCCCTTTTCCTTAAATAAATAAATAAAACAATACCCATCGTCCTCTGCAGCGTGCTTTCCTTCACAATTCCACCCGGGCTTCCCAATCTTCCTTCAAAAAGTCCTCCTTTAAATACATGTTAATTTCTTCTTGCACTCTTAATTCTCCAAATCTCGTCCCATGTTGTCCTCAAGCTGAATTGGATGACGATTTAACTGGCATTTTATTTGTGGCTGCAATATTCTCCTTTCCAACGTTTCCCCCAGTTTGTCTACTGACACTGAAAAAGAGTCTTGACTTAAATGTTCAAACGATGATAGAAATGTATAAACCCACTCTTAGTTTTTAGATAATTTATTTCAAAACTTAAAACAACTTAAATTTAAATCTGCCATGAACTATACAGAGTATATAACTAAAGGATTCCCTCTCAGGATCCATTAGCTTCTGTTTTAGTCTTGGACTCTGTTTTGAACTTCTTGAACTGGTTGTGATCCCGGACCTGATCCTCCTGGCTGGGATCCATGCTGTGGTACTTGCTCCTCTTGTGGCTCTGCTGCTCCAGGCGCTGCTGCTTTTTTTTCATGTAGTCACTCACGTTGTCATAGGTCTCCACATACAGGTGCTCCAGGCGACTGCTGCTGCGCTCACGTTCTGCACAACAACAGAACACACACATCAGAACAAGGAACTCTGGCTCACCGTCTGACACTGAAGTGAATTTGAGTCTTAAAAATTCCCTAAAAATCTAAATTCATTCTAAATCCTTTACCATTGTCTTTGCCCACAACCCCAAACGAGAAAACGTTAGACAGCAACCTCAAATCCGACTGTTTCCAACTATGTTGGCCATGCAGCTGGTTGCTCATATGCATATGGCAATAAAGTACCAGTACTCTTTTTGATGTAATGAACAGCCTAAGAAGAGACTCAAATAAGCCCATAGATGATATATTGAAGAGTCCTTTTGGCTTTAATAAGCATTTTTTTGCCGATACTGTATTGGGCCTACAAATGTAATGCTTAACCTATTATAATGGTTCTAACCATCCTAAGCCTTTAGGGGTATTTTTGAGAACATGTTCCACTAGTTTTGAAGACAGTCACGCTTGATATCTTGATGTATCACTGAAACGTTTTTTTTGACTCTCTAAATCTACTTTATAACTCTACAACTAGGGCAACAGCTAACAATTAATTTAGTATTTGCCTACTCAGTGATTATATTTGACAAAAATTCGATTGTACATCGAGTTTGACGAGTTTTTGAATACATTTTAAACCAAATAGATGTTTAAATATAGTTGTTGAAGGCTTCTAAATAGAGAATATTTATGAATAAAGTGTATTATTGATGAAACTTGTTTTTCTTTTAAATGTTTTGAAAAAAGTTTTGATAAAATGTCTTTTTGTATGTAGAGTCTGTATAGTCAAGATTAGACAGTATTTCCATTATCAAAATAAGAAAATTATAATTATTTTTATAGCTCAACTTGTCGTCTAGTCGATGACCATTGAAGCCCTCCATACAACAGAAAAATAGCAATACATTTCCTGCTAGTGCAAAGCCCCCCAAAAATATAATTCCAATTATTAATTATTGAACAACGGGCCTAACTGGGTTTAAAATGAGCTGCCGCCAGATTCCGTGTAACAAAAGTTTAATTGGGTCGAGGGTAAAAATGTATAAACTAATTTTTCTTGTTTTCAGCACAACTTAACAATTGCAAGTTAAAGGTTGAATGGAGGATTTCAGGCAACAAATCAGAATCTCATTTCCTCGTGGGTAGCACAAATAACTGGTCCGCTCAGGTGTCAATCATTCTC
The DNA here is from genome assembly GCA_019453435.1 of Rhinogobius similis. NCBI lineage: Eukaryota > Metazoa > Chordata > Actinopteri > Gobiiformes > Gobiidae > Rhinogobius > Rhinogobius similis. The sequence goes on along the minus strand of CM033633.1, from coordinate 39,302,306 downwards.
TGGTGCTAGTGCACGCCCGCAGGCTCGTCCAGGGGAAACGCTCGCTCCCTTGGCCGCGCATGTGTGGTTGATATGCTAGTGTGTTTATGTAGCAGGAGGTTAGCGGTGAGTTCCGTCATTGTAGGTCTAAACTTTCACCCGCGAAGTACCAAAATGGCTGAGGGACGAAAGAGAAAGACTGTTTTGGAGCTTTCACAGTAGAGACGAAAGTCTGCATATATATATATATATATATATATATATATATATATATATATATATATATATATATATATATATATATATATATATATATATATATATATATATATATATATATATATATATATATATATATATATATATATATATATATATATATATATATATATATATATATATATATATATATATATATATATATATATATATATATATATATATATATATATATATCTTGTTCGGCAGTCAATGGTGGCGACACACATCACATTTATAGCTTACCTTCAAGGCACTCAAAGTGCTTTACATCAAGGTAAAAAGTGTATGCCGACACTGGGGCTCACCTGAGGAAGCATCCAACCGCCAACCTTCAGATAAGAGGACGAGCACTCCACCAACTGAGCCAGTGTCACCCCCTGCTTGCTTATTCCATTAACTTACTTCAGTGCATGTGGTGTTCTTACCGCCAACTGAGTTCCAGAGTGGTCTGAGGGCTGTTGTTACCCGGGACACATCTGAGCTCTCTGTGGCCATCTAAAACAAAAAAAAATGGAAATATGCAGTTCAAAACACCACCAGAATCAGTACACCCTTTCTGTGGGGGTAGCCCCACGTCACTCAAACATAAAATAACTCGATGCTTTCTTAATAAAACAAATCTAAAATGTTCCTGAATTACATGTTGTAGTCATAAAGCCGATTTCAGCAATTAACAAAAAGACGTTTAGTAATATTCAGATTTACTTTACATACATACATTAAATAACCAAGAGGGAAATTCTTTTATTCTTTAAATCACTCCTCTGCATCCCTTTACAAAATGAGATTTAGATTATGCACTAGAAATACAATATTTTCGGTCTTGACGTGCTGTGCATAGATAAACAGAAAAGAGCAGATGCTAGCTTTGTTTAGCTAAGTCTGTCAGCTCAACAAATGCAGTTATCATCCCAGGAAATGCGGTGGTAGTAAAAGATCAATTAGCCAAGTTATTATTATTTATTTAACAGCTTTTTTACGTTTCGTTTTCACCTGAGTCAGCGTTCTCTGTTGTCTTGTCTATGGAAACAAGCCATATGGTAAAATGTGCTAAACTCAATCCCTTTTGATCTGGCTAAATTCCAGAGCATTGAGTTGAGACGAGGCAAGTGTGCGCACAAACAATACCATTTTTCATTTAAACAACAACACCACATTAATTTAATTATCATTGCATAAAGATGGAACTTTTTATTGACCTTTTATTTAACCAGGATAGTCCCACTGAGATAAGCAATCTCTTTTTCAGGAGAGTCCTGGCCCCAGAGGGAAGAAAATTCATTAATTCATTAATTTAATGCACCCAACGTAGTACAAAAGGTTTCCATGGTTTCAAAAGTGGTCACCTCACTTAATCTGCCAACTCACTCACTCAGCCTGGGTTTGAGACACTCCAGGATAGGGTGAGAGTCAGACAGCTCCAGAGAGCAGCCCCCAGAGCAGAGGAGTGTGCACTCACCTGCTCATAAGAGCCCTGAATTTGCCTGAAGACCTGCAGAGGGCGCTCCCCACTGTTCAGCAGCACCCAGAGCCGGCCCTGGGGGTCAAAGATCAGGTCCAGGGGGCAGTGGCTGAGGGGTAGGAGGCTGTGAGGTCTGAGCACAGCGCCCTCCTCAGATAGCTCCAGGCACAGCAGCTGAATCTGCTTCACCCTGAAACACACCACATCAGAAGCAGAGAGTGGACGCATCTGCACAAGAGGACAGCTCAAAAGTTGGGATGGGACAATAAACAATAATATCCATGGGCATCAGACCCACTCATTGTTTAGGAAAGGAACAATTTTAGCAAGTTTCACAGCTGCTTATGAAATCTGCAATGTTTCTCTGTCTCTCTGATCCATTTGCTCATTGTGAAATCAGCCACGCAAAAAATTTAATACCCATTAGGAATTGTCTAACTGCAGAGGTGTCAAATAAATACATATGTAAACACAGTGATTGTCTCACAATTTTATTCACCTTTTCCACCCTGCCCACTTTTGCCTCTTTTTGCCAGGTTTGTGAAAACGAAGTAACACGAGAACGACACACGGCACCATCCGGAGAGATCGTGTGAGGTTGGTCTGGTCTGAGATTCAAACCCACCATCTCCCATTAGGAGAGAGGAGCTCTAACCTCTCTGCCACCATGCGCACCTATCTACTCATAAATAGCTAATGCTAATAATAAAGAAAAATTGCAAACAGACGTACCCCTCACAGAGCACAGCCACATGACGACCATTGGGAGAGCTGCGCAGCTTGCTCACCGTCAGTCTCTGCACAAACCATGACAAGAACTGCATAAACACAGATAATATGCACTATTTGATAGATTATTGTTAAAAATTACAAACCTATTATTCAAAAGTAAGGATTAAACCTGGATTAGCTGTAATTCATTGCAGTATTTGTGATGCAAAGTGAAAGGACTGGGTTACAAAATGATTCATAGGATTGTTGAACTTTAAGAACACCCCAGGGACTATATCTAAAATCTAGTTGCAAAAGTATAGAGAGGTGCTGAAACGTCATACAGTCCCGATCAACAGTTACAGACCAGTTGATGGCAAAAGTCACATTTTACATGGTTGAATCTTAACAAGGTTCCAAGTAGAACTTCGATAATAAATGGGAGTAATACAAAAAAAAGTTTTAGAAACATTTTATTAAATAAATAAATAAATAACCTGAAATGGGCTGTTCTGCAGCTGATCAAAAGTTTAGGACCAAATGCCTTTAAAATCCCAAATTTGTGCAAAAATGCGGATTCAGTGTCATTTTCTGTCAGGTATTCACACTGTCATGATGTTATGATGGCAAAGGCAAAAAAAAGTTTTTTTTAACATGATCGGGTGTTGAGCAGCATAAAAAAGGGAGAGAGAGGTCTCCATCGCTGCTAAGGGACACCATAAGACCCTGAAGGTTATGGAACAAAAAAGTCGAAGACCCAAAAAACATGACCCCAGCACTGACAATTGTCATAGACAATACTTATTCAACTAACTTACACAAATGCTCACACTCACACAACATACAGTCGTATGAAAAAGTTTGGGCACCCCTGATCATTTTCAAGATTTTCTTTTATAAATCATTGGTTGTTTGGATCAGCAATCTCAGTTAAATATATCATATAGTAGACAAACACAGTGATTCTGAGAAGTGAAATGAAGTTTATAGGATTTACAGAAAGTGTGCAATAATTACTTAAACAAAAGTAGGCAGGTGCATACATTTGGGCACCCCAACAGAAAAAATTACATCAATATTTAGTAGATCCTCCTTTTGCAGAAATAACCTCTAAACGCTTCCTAGAGCTTCCAATGAGGGTCTGGATTCTGGTTGAAGGTATTTTTGACCATTCTTCTTTACAAAACATCTCCATTTCACAGATTTTCAGTAATATTCAGGTCTGGGGACTGAGATGGCCATTCCAGAACGTTGTACTTGTTCCTCTGCATGAATGCCTTAGTAGAATTTGTTTAGGGTCGTTGTCTTGCCTCTGCGCAACTTCAACTTTGTCACTGATTCTTGAACATTGTTTGCAAGAATCTGTTGATACTGACTGGAATCCATGCAACTGTCAACTTTAACAAGACTTCCAGTCCCTGCACTGGCCACACAGGCCCAGAGCAGGATGGAACCACCACCAAAGTTTACTGTGGGAGCAAGTGTTTGTCTTGGAATGCTGTGCTCCTCTTCTGCCATGCATACCGCCCCTTGTTATGTCCAAATAACTCAATTTTAGTTTCATCAGTCCACAGCCCCTTATTCCAAAATGAAGCCGGCGTGTCCAAATGTGCTTTAGTGTACCTCAAGCGACTGTTTGTGGCATGTGTGCAGAAAAGGCTTCTGTCACATTACTCTCCCACAGCATCTCCTGGTGCAAAGTGCGCTGAATAGTGATCGATGCACAGTGACACCATCTGCAGCAGGATCATGTTGTAGGTCTGTGGAGCTGTCTGTGGGTTGACTTTGACTGTTCTCACCATCCTTCGCCTCGGCTTATCTGAGATGTTTCTTGGCCTGCCACTCCGGGCCTGAACTAGAGCTGTGCCTGTGCTCTTCCATTTCCTCACTATGTTCCTCACAGTGGAAACTGACATCTGAAATCTCTGAGCAGCTTTTTGTTTCCTTCCCCAAACAATGATGTTGAACAATCTTTGTTTTCAGGTCATTTGACAGTTGTCTTGAGGCTCCCATGTTGCCACTCTTCAGAGAAGATGCAAAGCGGAGAACAACATGCAACTGGCCACCTTAAATACTCTTTCTCATGATTGGCTCATCTGTGTGTAGGTCAAGGGTCAATGAGCTTACCAAACTAATTTTGTGTTCCAATAATTAGTGCTAAAGGTATTAAAATCAATAAAACAACAAGGGTGCCCAAATGTATGCACCTGCCTACTTTTGTTTAAGTAATTATTGCACACTTTCTGTAAATCCTATAAACTTCATTTCACTTCTCAGAATCACTGTGTTTGTCTACTATACGATATATTTAACTGAGATTGCTGATCCGAACAACCAATGATTTATAAAGGAAAAATGATCATGGGTGCCCAAACTTTTTCATACAACTGTACGCAAGCTCTCATTGCCCCCCCTCACAATACTCATTTACAATAGTACAAATAACACTTAAAAAAGTAAAAGAGTAAAATACCCAGCAAACATTAAAATGTATAAGGGATTCAAAAATCAAAAATAGACACATTTTTCAAAAAGGGATTCAAAAACAAGAACAAACATTTTGGAGATGGCATAAAAGTGCATTTCGATAGATCTGAAACAAGGTTATTGAACGGATAGAGGCAGGAAGGCTGTTCCAGTCATGTGGGGCCTTCAAAGGAAAATCAGATTTACCAAGTTTCTTTTTGACTTGAAAAGATGGTATGAATGTCGTATGTATTATATGTATTATATGTAAGGTACAGGATGCAGATAAAGAGGGTAACTGAAATGAGCACATTTAAAAATGAACTGAAGCCAGCAATATTGTCGTCTGGCTGAGAGTTTTAGCCAGGACAGCTCATTTCACAATGGTGGGTTCTATAGGGACATCGAAGAATGAACCGACATAAGCTATTGTAAGAAACATCAAAGAGGTGTAGACAAGAGGCAGTGGAGTTCTGGTATACAACGTCTGCATAATCTAAGATTGGGAGTAATAATTGAGAAACTATTCTCTTCCTAATTTGGAGATTAAAGCAATGAATTGACTGGTATAATATTTTTAAGAGGTAGTTGAGTTTATTTGCAATGGAATGTACATGAGTTTTAAATGAAAGATCAGAGTCAAGCCATAATGACATTGTATATATGTTTTCTTCTACTCAGACAACTTTTTGTGAGTGAGATGTATTTACCTTGACATGTTTCGACTGCTAATTCAAGAACCACTGTGAAGTTGGCCCCCAACAAACGTTCAGAGGAGTGAGGCAGAGGAGGAGAAGACGGACGAAGCATGTGCATGTCAGTGCGCTGCAGATACGCACAGAGACACGCTGACATACAGACGCCTGTTACTGAGCTACAACCACAGAGTTTAAGGAGGAAATACAAATACATTCTTGCATCTGTAACAAAGTAATATGACTTTACACTAAGAGAGGGTTTATTGTTATTGCCTTTAAAAGCCCCAGACGCCCCGTATATTTTCCAGGTAGCCACTGCAGAGGGGCCGTGGGTTTTTGACCTCGGGTTAGTATTAGAAGTTGGTTTAATTTTATTTCAGAAACAGTATGGAGTATGACGTGGTTTTGTTAATGAGAAGTTTGTGCAGCAATGGTTGCTATTCAATAGAGTTAAACTGTTGCAGCGACTTTGATGTCAGATATATTTTGTTTTGAACAGTAGATTACAGTGTCATCTGTGTACAGATGAATTTTACAGTCAGAGCAGCAAAGTGGCAGGTTGTTAATAAAAAATGAAAATAATAAAGGTCCTTGAGGAATACCCCTGACTGTGATAGTGAAGTCTGACTGACAGTCCTTGTAAGACACATTGACGGCGGTCGTGGAGATAAGAAATAAACCAGAGAAGAGCTGATCTAGAGAGTCCAATAGAGTGAAGTTTATCAAGGAGTAGGTCGTGATCAACCAGGTCAAATGCTTTAGTTAGATCTATAAAAATAGCTCCAGTTCACTTATGACTGTCCCAGTTAGAAAAATGTCACGGGTAAGTTTTGAAAATACTGTGATTGTTGAAAAGTATTTTCTGAAACCTGATTGGCACAAAAACACAAAACGTCTTCAAAGACCCGGTCTCCTTGAACGCCACAGAACTGCTGCTTTGGACTTTACAACTGATCACCAAACATGGGACACTGAAAGGTGGAAGAAAGTTTCATTCTCTGATGAGAAAAAATGTAACCTTGATGGTCCTGATGGTTTCCAACGTTACTGGCATGGCAGTTCACAAATCCCCAGGACAAAGGACTTCTTCAGGAGGAGAACATCCCTCTTTTGGACCGTCCTGTGTGTTTCCCTGATCTAAATCCAACTGAGAACCTTTGGGGACGGACGGCAAGGGACGTTTACACAAATGGAGCACAGTCCAGACAGTAGATGTCCTTTATCTTCACCACTTGGAGAAATGTTCCCTCTCACCTCTTGCACTTGCATCAAGTGCCGTAAAAAAATTTTTTAAGTGAACAACAATTACGGTGGTGCTTCTCATTTTTTTTTGATCACTTCCATTGCTTATTGCTTATTGAAGCTCTGCTGTGGAGATCCAACCATTTTTTGCCAGTTATTCAACTGGTCTTAAACTTTTGATCAGGACTGTATGTACAAAAAGAGGTTTAGAAGAAAAAGAAAGAAAAAGATCTTATTAAAATAAAACGTAATAAAAAGAGAGAGTGCAAAAATGTCTGCAATTTTCTCAGAATCCTTTCAAATGAGTGCACTAGAGCAGTGTTTCTCAAACTGTGATATGCGGGCCACCACTTAGACGCTGTCACACGTAAGAGATTTTTTGTTCTGCCATACATCCAATTGCCACACTGCAGTTTTTATATTGTGCTTTTAGAGAAGCTAATTAATTCATGTCAAAATGTCATGAAATGATCACACAAACTCTAAATTTGTTCTGCAGGCTTACTCCCCCTCAATTACAAATAAATTATATAAATATTCCTTACCATTTCTTCCTTAAACTTTTATGTATTTAAGTAAATGTCAGATGAAAAGGAGGTGAAATTTAAATATAGTGAATGTTGTTTTGAAAATATGCAAAATTGTAATATCGTGCATATAATTTATAGTAAAAAAAAAGATATACAAAAAGATCTGCAAAAAAGAAGGAAAAAAAAGGTAAATGTTGTGAAATATCTCAAAAATATCTAATACCTTATTAGAAAGTTTACATTTGTCTGATAATTAAACCTCAATGAATACATTTTACCCCACATCTGTGCTGAAATGACATACGGTCAGTATGTCTTAATATCATTATCGGGATATTAGTTTCTTCAATTTCGCCCAGCCCTCTGCTTTACTTGCTTCTTCTCATATATGTACTTGGCTTTAATAGTATGTCGCTCACTGGCCTTTTCCCAATACGACTATTTCAGCTGTCAGAAAATTGACAATTTTTTATTTTGAAAGGGCCCCACGAAATGTTGCTAAATCACTGATGTCAGCAATACTTTGGTAACACATTTTGCACACACTATTTAAGTAGCAGCGCTCGAACACACAAGAGCCACTAAAATGTGCACAACGCTTCATGTCTGCTCCCAGCTCACACACTCTCCACAGCGCCCCCAGCTGGAGCAGAGACAGCAGGGGCAGGCTGGAGCTCATACCTGCTCCTGTGGCTCCTCTCTGGGCTGCAGTAGACCTCTGAGTTCTATACTTTGGAGCCTGCGACCCGTGTCCATGTCCCACAGAAGCACCGAACCGTCCTGGAGACAAACACATTACTGACTTACATTTGTTTCCTGGAGATTGAGCCAAACAAAATTACCTAACTTTCACTTCAAACCCAAACCTTAGGAATGAGAATATACATTATTTGGATAGTTATTAGCCTTAAAAAAAATACTCTTCGGTACCTGTATATTGGCATCTTGTGGTCTAGAGGTTAAAATAATGTATGTACTTAAAAAACACAACACCTTCTATTAGTCAGACACTCTCTCATTAAGATTTGGCGTTAGCACACCATCTATTGGCATCAGAGGGTAAACAAACAAATGTTAGCTTGCCTCTATTATGCTAATGTAAGCACACACGTGATTTCAGGCAGAAATGCCTGACTTCAAAACACAAAAGACTTCCTGATCTCAATCTATGTCGTAGGTGCCTTATAAAATAGATGAAAACTTTTTGTTCCCATGAAGTGCAAGTATGTGTACAAAATTTAGTCCCTACAATGTAAACCTACAATGAATACCTCCTCACACAAAACAGGACTTTCAAACACTAAATTCAAATTGGAGCAGTACTCACCCCAGAGCCCGAGAGCAGACAGCGGGGGCTTCCAGAGGGAGCCAGAAGGGTGCTCACAAACCTGTACACAAAATAAACACAGTGAACAGGAGCTCTAGTAGAAGCCCCAGTCTCCAGAGCGGGTCTGCAGGTCACACTCACTGCTGGTGTCCAAGGCAGAAGGACTGGATGCTATAAGGGGACCTGGACCAGCTCACACGTATCTTCTCATCTCTGTCACACGTCACAATGAAGCGGTCGTCCAAAGACACCGTCTGCAAAATAAAAACATGTGACTTTCCCGCCTTTAGTCCTCCACCTTTAGTTATGAGAGTATTTTCAATACTTGAGCAATTTCTACAGCAAATACTATAAGAACTATACCTTTGTATTATATATATTATCAGACACAGTACATCAGGATTTACTCAGGCAATGAAATGCAGTACTTTGACCACCTCTTTGAGCAAGACACTTTACCCACTGTGCCCATATCTCCATGAATGAGGAGTGTATGAATACAATTTTAATTGTTAAAAAAGCCAGAAAAAAGACACAAAAATCAGATTACTGCACTGGCTGTAAGACTGTCAGGAGTCCGTCCCTTGTGTGTGTTGTGAAGGGCATTCATTGGGTCCTCACCACGTCCAGCACCATGGAGAGATGTCCCAGCAGCAACTCTGGCTCCCTCTCAGGCTCCTTCACTGATACACTGTACACGTCTCCAGACTTATCTGCCACCAGTAGGGAGTCCTCCGTCCGAGTGAAGACCAGGGCCGTGCAGCGCCGAGCCAGCCACCTGACACACATGAGAGCAGAGGTGTTTCAACATGGAGAGAATCAAATGAAGATGATCTGTGTTCGAAGATAATGAATGAAATGAAACTGAGCACAAACTTGCACACTATTATTCGAAATATATATGGTATATATGGTTTTATGTAATTAGTATAGAATAGTCTTGTCTTAGCTCCTTTTATAAACTTATTTAAAAGTGTTTTAGCTTTACTAGGTGTAAATTGTAATTCTAATACTGTAATCTTAACTTTGAGGTGCTGGTGTCTGAAATGAACTTCAGAGCTAAGATAATATTGATGACGATGAAGTGTGAGTGAACGATCGAGTGTCAGAGACTGTATGAAAACTGTTGCACGTTGTCCTCCCCCCGTCCCTGATCCAGGACTGCAGATGGAAATGAGCTTGCATAGCTATAATCTGGTGCAATCATCTTTGCCCCCGAGCATAATGTCATTGTACATGGTCCTGTTAAATAAATAAATAAATAAAATAAATGTAAATAGAATATGATAATATTTATTGATAAACAGATTGGCGCATAGACCCCGGCAGGGAATAATGAGCAATGTGCAGGTGTAGAGCAGGATATCAGAATCAGAATCACTTTTATTTATCCCCAAGGGGAAATTCTTTTTGTTACATGTGCAACCAACCAGTAGAGACAGTAAAGTATTATAAACAAAATAAGATATATATAAAATAAGATAAGTAATAAGATATATAATATAAAATAAAATACAATAGATCTATAGTGGTCAACCCCATTTAACTTAACTTATAAAGTATCTTTATTAATCAACTAAACCCACGATATGAACAATTTACAATAAGCTTAACTATACTATCCTTGTCTATTTACTTATTCACATGATCATGTACAGTTTATAAGTGGACTTAATATTGCACAGTGGCCTTAATATTGCACAATGACTTTACAAGAGGAGGAATGATAGGAATCTTTCTCCAGTCAGTGCAGGAATGATACACACAAAAATCACTGTAATGAATTGAAATATCGTTTTAAAGAAGCTGTATCATATCAAATTGTTTCAATCACAACATCTTGCTGACAAAATTACAAAATTCAATTTCTCTGTAAAAACTACAAAGTGGGTTCAGGCATATTTAGCTCCCAACATGTTAGAATCCAAACACACCAATCATCTGCTCTCAGCCTCTCCACAGTGTGCTATGAGGTTGTGGCCATACCTGCTTGCCAATGCCAAAGCCAAAGTACTTGGATGGGAGCCCGCTGTTACACCAGATGCCACGGGGGGGCGACTGGAGGAAGAAATGTCGATGTGTCCTTAAGCAGGACACTTCACTCACACTGCCTAGTATGACAGTGGTGTGTGTGAATGGTTGGCCCCAGTACAATAGTAGCTAACCACCACAGAGTGCAGAGTGAATGAATAATGCAGCATCTTTCAGTGTCATGAAAAGCGCTAAATAAGTCTAATGCATTATTATTATTATTATTATTATTATTGTTAAGGTTTAATTCCGTTATTATTTTCACCATATATTAATGACCTCGGCTGCTTGTCCGGATGTATCAGTTCAGATGTGCAGATGTGCTCTACATTCATGGTAAAAGCAACACTCGTGGCTCAAAAACTCACACAGGCCATGGCTCATATCATTGATTGGTTGCAAAATTCATGTTTATAGTTAAATACATCCAAAACTGTTCTTCACCAAGTCCCAGAGCAGCTCCATCGTTGAGCCTGACATCTTCGTGTCAAGTGAATGGCTTCAAGTGGTGGAGATACTTATATTCTAGATATTTATATCTTGGTGTTGTCCTCGATAACAAACAAACTGACATTCAAGTCCCACATTAAAAAAATCTGTAACTGACACCAAACGTCCATAAGAGCAGCAAAAATGTTTATGCGTTCCATGATTCTCTCTCATATCACGTACTGTATAACCGATTAATGCACAATAAAAATGTTGGACTGTAAAGCAAACTCGTATCATTACTGTCTAATACTTCACAAATGCAACCTGCTCACCTGGGAAAACATGGTCCAATACACTCATCTGCATCTCATTTATAAAAGCATTCACGGCTTGTCATCTGCTCCTCTCAGACAGTTCATTAACATCCGGTCTACAGAGCACAACAGAACCAGAGGAGCAGCGAGAGGGGACTGTATCATCCCCCATCACTATCAGAAACATCAACACATACGCTTCTTTCAAATTTCAGTTAAAAAATGGCTCATTGACAATCAGACCTGTCAGCATTAACTCTTTCCCCTCGTGCTGCCCCCTGCTGGACTCTTGCCTTTTGATTGTTTTTGGTTGATTGTCGTTACTTGTTTGCTTTGTTGCAGCTTTTTGTTACGTGTAAGTGATCAAGGTTTGTCTGCTAACAGCTCTGTCTATTGTATGATTTTAGAGTGATGGATGTTAACTTTGTAATAACAACTGTACTTTTATTATATATAGGGTGACATTTTAATCAATCAATCAATCAAACTTTATTTATAAAGCGCTTTTCATACAGAAATGTAACACAAAGTGCTTTACAGTGCAAACATTCCCACACACGCCCACAACCCACCCAACGACCCCACTCTGACTCTGGGATATTTACATATAAATGTTGATCAATATGCATTGTCCCTGAAATAAATACATAAAATAAATAAATAAAGTGAAATTTTATTTTGTAATTGTATCATTTGGTCTGTTGTAATGATATATGTTGATGGTTGATTTGAAAATGTATCATTACACCCTGAGTTGAACACAGATGATTGCTTTAGGGTCAGACCAGGTCTTATCATCAGGGCAGTGTTTTGATGAAGCTGTAAAAGTATATAACAAGTTCTTTGGAGACGTCACTCACCTTACGCTCACTACGGTCCACGTGGGGTCCCTCCGCAGCAGGATCAGCCGTTTACTATCATCGCTCAGAGCCAGCAGCGTCCCTGAGGCAGACGCCGCTATGGCCAGGATGTGATCACTGCCCGCCTCATGCTCACCGCTGGACAGACACTGGAGGTCAGAACGGCAACTAAAGGCTAATGCTACTGCTGTGTGCTGCTGGCTGCTAGTCATACTCACCTGTCAGCCTCTCTCTTAGGCCTCTTCGCTGCAGAACCACCGTCAAACTCAAAGGGGGCTCTGTGGACATAAACCAGAGCCGCTGATTTACAATGTTACAATAATGATATTACATCAAAGTGAAGTTTAAGGTCAGATTCTGCAAGATTTGTATTTTCGGCTTTTAATCATGCTCTTGTTTTGTAACTGCTGTATGTATGTATTAATTATTTTTTCAAATCAGGTTTAAACATGTTTTTCATATGTCAGTCTATTTTTTTAATTTTTAATGTTCATCAGGTCAAGATGTATAAGCTGGAACTGATTTAACTCTGCCAGTTGACTATGTATTACTTGGTACTGGATTGAAGCAAAAATCACAAGAATAGCAAATCACAAAACCACTCTTTTGTGGTATTTCTCAACAATAAAATGAGACTGCATGTGAGACAAGTGATTAGTGGCAGTAGGAGAGGCCGTTGGCGCACCTTGGCAGCCAGTATCAAGGCACATGTGGCTACCGACTGTGCTAAATGAACAAAGAAGGTGTGAACGCGAGCTTTAGCTCATCTTTCCTGTCTCGTGTGCCCGGAGAGTGTGTACCCGGGAAGTGTCCTGTCTCGTGTGCCCGGAGAGTGCGTGTGTACCCAGGATAGTCCTGTCCTGTGTGCCCAGAGAGTGCGTGTGTACCCAGGATAGTCCTGTCCTGTGTGCCCAGAGAGTGCGTGTGCCCGGTACTGTTCTGTCCTGTGTGCCCAGAGAGTGCGTGTGTACCCAGGATAGTCCTGTCCTGTGTGCCCAGAGAGTGCGTGTGTACCCAGGATAGTCCTGTCCTGTGTGCCCAGAGAGTGCGTGTGCCCGGGACTGTCCTGTCCCGTGTGCTCGGAGAGTGCGTGTGTGCCCGGAGAGTGCGTGTGCCCGGGACTGTCCTGTCCCGTGTGCCCGGTACTGTTCTGTCCTGTGTGCCCAGAGAGTGCGTGTGCCCGGGACTGTCCTGTCCCGTGTGCCCGGTACTGTTCTGTCCTGTGTGCCCAGAGAGTGCGTGTGCCCGGGACTGTCCTGTCCCGTGTGCCCGGGACTGTCCTGTCCCGTGTGCCCGGAGAGTGCGTGTGCCTGGGACTGTTCTGTCCCGTGTGCTCGGAGAGTGCGTGTGTACCCAGGATAGTCCTGTCCCGTGTGCCCGGAGAGTGCGTGTGCCCGGGACTGTCCTGTCCCGTGTGCCCGGAGAGTGCGTGTGTACCCGGCCTGTAGCTCACCTGTCCTGGCTGCTGTGCACCGCCAGCAACCTCTTGTCACAGCTGCAGATGAACCACTCTCCGCAGAACTGCACCGCCGCCATGTCTGTTGTTTACAGCATGTGCACGTGGGAACGGGAGGAAGGAAGGCAGCTCTCGCGAGAGTTTGACGGCTTCGGTGCAGCTGTGAAGATGCTGCCCTCTGCTGTTTAATGTGTTTGACATATTCCACATAGGTGTTTTAGGAACATATCCTGTCAGAACTGTTAGACTTGCTTTTGTTTGAGTCGTCAATATAATATGCAAATATTACCAAATAACAATATTTACCTAATTTTTAAATTGGTAAATATTATTATTTTGTTATAAGTAGATCATGTCACGTGAGCGTGGAGTGGAGTCAATGAATAATGTAGCGCTTTGAGAGGCTTTGACAAGTCTGTAATGCATTACAAGATCATTAGTCTCGTATGATCATAATAATAATAATAACATGGTTACTAGGTGCACACCTGCTACCTTTGTCCAGCCAAAAATATTATAAACGCAACATTATAAACTAGTAAATTGTAAAAAAGGAAAAATCATCAGTTTAATATTTATTTTATTTTTAAATTATAATAATGCTTTTAAACTTAAAAGCTGCTCCAGATTCATTGGCATTTAAGACAGAACATTTAAATAGATTAATTAACGTTTCTTTTCATTTTCAATTCACCAGAAATCACATTTGGAGTCTTTGTGTTGTGTTTTATTTTTAATATTTGATCGCTAAAGAAAAATAAAATACGACTGAAATCTTCGTTCCTTACCGCCTGTCACGTGACGCAGCGCTTCGGATATCCTCGGTAGTTGTGGCACACGCCCCCTTTAGAAAGTACAAAATGTACACACGCGCTTCTTGACACTTTCTAAATCAGATAAAAGAGGTTTCCCCGGGCCGACACGTGAATAAAGTTGTGTAAAGCTCATACACGTCCCAGCAGCCATGTAACAACATGTTACGTGGATATATTCACCACAGACGTGATGTGCACACGGGCTTCTGTGTCAGGCATGAAGGCATGAAGGGGGCGTGTACGTGTGTTACATAAAAGGCCACTACATTGTGCACAGATATGTCCATGGCGTCGTGATCCTCCGAACATTCACAGAAAGGAGCCCGCTAACCCCACGGCGCACAGGACAGCTACGGTGAGTTCTCTCCACGTGTTTGTGTTCTGAAGGAGCGTAAAGCTTCCAGGGTGCAACCTGCTGCCCTGTCCCGTCCTGCGGCTACTCCATGCACAGACCCTGGCACACTGACTGCAGTGAATCCATGCATGTTTCATTAAGTTGTCTATATGTGTATCACTTTTGTTCGTGCAGGTTGTGATTTTGCATCACTTTTCTGACAGATTATGGCTGCCCTGCTGAGGATTGGACGACTGGGCTGTATCAAGGTAAAAGTGACCCCAAGGCCCCAACACACTTCAATATTATTTGTTCTTTTTTTTTTTTCTGATTCAGTTAGGCGTGTTCAAAGTCACTTCTAAGCTCATTTATTTTGTTTTATGGTGCAAGGCTGGTCTGTCAACTTCAGGCCTGAAGCAGCTCGGTATGTGTCAACACTTTCTATAGGCACTGGCCTATAGGGTCCAGTGAAGAGCATGTCCTTGAGCCTGAGGCCCTGTTGACTCTTAAACATGTTTGAAAAACTGACCAAAGTTGCACTCCGGCTCTTGCACAGGTGCAGTGCTGTTTGGAGCTGTACTCCATTTGCTGTCTATAGTTTCTTCTCTTTACACATGAATATGGCTGTGACTATAAGGACTTACAGTTTAAATACATGTATTGTGTGAGCTTTTTAAAAAAACGGATTATACTATATGATTTAACATTCATGTATACCATAAAGTATAAATTAATACACAACCTGCACTATTTAGTGCGTCTCTGAGGTAGACTGCAACATGTGTCCACTAGTGTTGCATGTTCTGAATTTTATCTTCTAATTGCGATGCTATCTCTAGGTGTGATTGGGGAGTCTACTTCTTCAGTTGTATTGAAATAAAGGTATTATAGTATTATAATAGTTGGTAGTATAAAACAAACATTGGCTTTAATGCCTGTCTGCTCTAAATATACTGAACTGTAGGTATACTGCAGTAATACACTTGTGGGGTCATAGTTGTTTCTTTTTTTGCACATCCCTGTACTCCCCCTCTGAGGTGGGGCGTGAACGTGACACTCTTGAATTGTATGGCCTGGTGCACGTGTGTGACTGAGATGTTCTGTGCTCAGCCTTTGCAGGCCGGGTGCTTGGCGGCCCTGAGGACTCCTGCAGCAGCGGCCTATAGCTCTAAATCTGGAGGCTCAAAAAAGATCAAGAAGAACAGTAAGTTATGAGTAAAGTCTAACTCTTGTTTGGTTTTCTCCAGACATTATAGAGATTTTCACATTATGTAACTAGATTTTTAATTAATAGCAACTCTAGAACTCTGACTTGTCCCCCACAATTTTATTTTGATGGTTTACAGCAGCATATAGGCCTATCTCCCCTTGAATTTGAGTTCACCAGTGGTGAACCATGGTCTCCAGACCTAGGCCTTCAGACACACTTATTTACAAATTTAACTCTATCTCTCGTCTCCACCTCATCACAATGCATCAGCTGATTGATACAAGCACACAAGTGTAAATGAGTCAGAACATGTGGGAGACACGTAGGTTTGTTGTCCTTTATATTATTTCCCATTGGGCCATCTTAGTTTATCCACACTTGTTGTACATGTCAGGCCATAAGGGATGTAATACAACAGTTTTCATTCTTTCAGAGTTCAATTGTTCTGTGTTCCATGGGCTTCATCACATTTGTTTTAGATGTACCAAACACACCCATCTTCTCTTTATTTCCTGCTCTTAAACTGAAGAAGTCAAACACAGATGAAACGAGACATCAACAAACTTTTAAAGCAAGTGCAAACAGTGCCATCTGCTGGCTGTACTAAACCAGTGCACTAGTGTGTGTTTCAGCCTGTACAGGGACAATCCGATTGATCGGTGCTCAAACCAGGGACTTCTCATTACAGTTCACAGGCCACGCAAATGAGTGCCAGCTCTGAACATGTACACGTACACTTACCATACCTTCAAAACAACACAAAATCAAAATGTTTTTTGTACTTTTCTGTACTTACAACATCACACCTCATTATTTACAACAGGTTTGATTTAATTATAGTTTTATAAAAAGTATGATTTAAACATATAAAATTTCACTTTTAGACCCTAAACTGTTTAGACCAAATACTCCCAAACCTAATGATCAGACGGGATTAAACAAACGACAAACCTAGAACAACATTTCATGTTCTTTACACGAAATTAATCATAGACAAAAACACCAAAACAAAGCATTAATAATGTCTTTATTAGTTAGTTATAACTAACAAAATTATTTATAATTCACATAGCATTAACTAGCCTGTTATGTGGATGATGCACTATTATTTTTGACCAAACCAGAAACTCCAAACTGAATGTGTTGAATTGTCTTCATAATATTTGTCCAAATGCAAACTAAATATAGAAAAGAAAATGTATTATTTCTTATTGGAAACCTCATATGGACATGGACATATTTAGAAAAGCTTATTCATTCAAATGGAAAACTGACAGTTCTTTATACAGATTTGTCAATAATTTTGGAAAAAAATATACTCCACTTTTAACATTATAAAGAAACACCTTGAAAAATGGATTCTTACCGAATATCTAAGTTTAAGGAAAAGTTTTCATAGTTTCAAAACTATGAAAAAATAATGTTTTGCCCTTTTTCCTTGTATTTGATTCAAAATCTTACAACTATCAAAAGAAAAGGATGGCAAGGGTTTACCCTTAAAAGTACTTTATTTCAGCTCAAATCAACCATTGTTGTACTAATATGACCCAGAGTATATAACTCTATTTATTGAGTGCAATGTGATATCAGAAGTCCCAAGGAATTTAAACAAAGCAACAATGCCCACTAAAGACGCTTTTGATTGAATATTTAATTCAGAGCTTTCTATGGGAATACTTTTAAATATTACAAATCTAGATAACCACTCTACTAGACTTATTAAGAATAAGCGGGAATAAGCAAGACATGTTGTTATAATAGACGAAGAAGGAATTTATATGCACATCTCTGTGGAAGAGCAAAAAATGTCGTCTTAAGAAATAATTCTGTAGGAAAAAAGTTGGAAAAAACACAACATGAGCCTGTTTCTATGAGTCCTTTGGTGCTGTCTGTCCCAGCCCCCTCCCTTTGTTTAGAATTGAGTCCAATTAGATTTTAGGTCTACAAATAGTTCCCAGAAGCCAATCAAACTAACTGCTTGTCTAATTATCATTTAAAGATGATCTATAAATAAACCTTTGTCCATGTGATCACCCATTCATTCTGGGAGGGGCCTAAAGTAACAGTCAGCTATAATTGCGATATTCTGTTTGATTTGTGAAGTTTTGAAACGTGACATGTTAGTCTTAAAAATAATATTTTTGTTCTTATCTGTACCAGACAAGAATTCATCCAAAACATACTTTGATATTGAGAAGCTCGTTCAACATAAGTCCTTTGAAGCGCCGAAGGCATCAGTGACTCATGTGGCTGCAGCAGCAGCAGCAGAAGCTTCCTCTAAACCAGCCCTAGGAGCAGCCCCCGAACCTGTCACAGAAGCAGCACCTGAACCTGTCACAGAAGCAGCACCTGAACCTGTCACAGAAGCAGCACCTGAACCTGTCACAGAAGCAGCACCATCTGTCGAGGCAGCCCCTGCACCTGTCATAGAAGCAGCCCCTGAACCTGTCATAGAAGCAGCTCCAGCCGCTGAGGCAGCACCTGAACCTGTCACAGAAGCAGCCCCAGCAGCTGAGGCAGCACCTGAACCTGTCACAGAAGCAGCCCCAGCCGCTGAGGCAGCACCTGAACCTGTCACAGAAGCAGCCCCAGCCGCTGAGGCAGCACCTGAACCTGTCACAGAAGCAGCCCCAGCCGCTGAGGCAGCACCTGAACCTGTCACAGAAGCAGCCCCAGCCGCTGAGGCAGCAGCAGCTCCTGTCTCAGAGAGCGTGGTTGAGGCGGCGGCTGAACCTGCCGTTGTAGAAGAAGTGGTTGTTGAACCTCCACAGGTCCCTGAGCCCAGTGTTGAGCCTGCAGTGGTAGTGGAAGCCTCAGAAGTCATTGAGCAGGCAGCTGAGGCTGTGGTTGAAAGCATCTCGGAGGTGGTGACAGAAGCTGCTCCTGTAGTGGAGGCTGTGGCTGAGCTGGTGGTGGAGGCCACTCCAGTAGTAGAGGTTGCGGCTGCTGCTGCCATTCCCGGTGTTCAGGCTGTAGCTCAGGCCATCTCAAAAGCTGCTCCTGTGGTGGACGATGTAGTAGAGACTGTGGCCGAATCATTAGTAGAATCTAAAACTGAGACAGTCCCAGAAGCGGCTGAAGCAGCAGCACCAGAGGTAGCTGTTGAGGCAGCCGAGGCTGCCCCAGCAGAAGCAGAGGTCATTCAGGCCACCCCTGCAGAACCAGAGGCCAGTCAGGCCACCCCTGCAGAACCAGAGGTCATTCAGGCTGCGCCAGCAGAAGCTGTTGAACCTGCCCCTGCAGAACCACAGGTCATCGATGCTGCCCCTGCAGAACCAGAGGTTGTCGAAGTTGCCCCTGCAGAACCAGAGGTTGTCGAAGTTGCCCCTGCAGAACCAGAGACTGTTGTGGATGTGGCCCCTGCTGTAGATGCTGCTGAAGAGCTGGTCGACTCTGCGCCGGCGGTGTCTGAAGCACCTGCAGAGGAGCTCCCAGTGGAACCATTTGATGGTAAATGCTGCTTTCCTCTGATAGAATCCTATCCTACAGCAGACCAGCACCAACATGCAGTCACTCATTGTTAAGCCGAACCCCACAAACCCCCCATTTTTTTAACTAAATAGTCTGATTTGGTCATGTTTTAGTGGTAAGTGGTGTGCTGTGGTATCATTTAAACTTTAAAAATGTGCCGCAACTCAAAAAAGGTTGGAAAACACTGCTCTAGGCTCGAGTCCGGGTCATGGGGCAAAAGTCTGCTACATAAGCATCTGATGTCATCCAAACATAACAAATGTTTTCTTAATAACATTATTGACTCTCGTGCATATGTGGCACTCACTAGCTAGAATGATGTGATGTCATCTATAACCTCGTACAGTTTTACTTGTGGTAATGCCTGTCTTATATGCTACTACTGGTCTTTGAACCCCGAGTTTGGAGGTCAGTTCTGCTTTTCAATTGTTATTTGTTTACTTCATATCTAACAGTGGACAAAGATCACAACATGTTTATGAAGTACTTAAAAGGACAGAATGTTGATTTCAAATAACATGACTTCTCTGTGTCCCAGACGAGGTCACGCTCAAGTTTTAGCTCATTACATATTTGGTGTTCATTCAATAATGATTTTTGTGGTTAAACTTACTATTACAATAACTCACCTTTCACCGCTTATTCATGGGTCACAGAAACAAAAAGACACAAAAGGGTAGTTCACTTACCCTTAGCTTTCTTCCCTATTGATGGAAGAAAGCAGTAAAACAGGAGTGGACCAAGCACCATATTTTGAGGCAGCGACGTGTGGTCAGGGGAAGCAGGTGACTTCTTAATGTCTAAAATACTAAATACATACTTAATATTTAGTTACTTATTTTTTCAGGGTGATTTCTTGTGATTTGAGACGACTTTATTGTTTTTTAAATAGCGAAATCTCCCAGTATTTGTCGATATAATGTACATTATGAGGTGAGGCTCACCGTATTCTGACAGCCTGGCCACATACGTCATGAACAGGACACGTTCACTTAGTGCGTTCACTCAGTGTTTCTCAATGCACTTTTTTGAGTGCTTTGTCACCTTTCATCAGGAAAAGCTTTTAGCGCGTTAATCTGTCATTAAACTGCATTTGTCCGTGGTTTGAACAAACCACCTCACGCTCACCTCACGCTCTGCCTCTGAACGGGGGTGGGGCTGTGGCTGCAAATTCATTAAGACTTAAGTTTATACCAGATGGTGTGAAATTTCACTGTGCAGTTTAACTGCACCTTTTTACAACCGTTTTAAAGAAATAATTAGGCTGCAAGGAAATATTTGATTGCCAATAGGCTTAGACTAGTGTTAATTCAGTTCAGAGGTAAGATAGACGGGTGGAGTAACATCTTAAATCCTTCATGTAATTTATCTCACTTGATGAGACATCCGTCTTGCTATGTAGACAACTAGGGTTCAGTCCTCCGTTGTGACATGTAGATTTTTTTTCTTACAATCACATGAACAACACAAAAAATACTGAAATGAGGATCAGTGTTTTATTGACAAACTTGAATTTTATGTTTGCAAAGAAAATAAAGGCATCTGAGAGCAATTAAAGAGCCTGTACCAGATTTTTATTTACTCTAGTTAAGATAAATTCTCTTTACATCACACATCGTTTGATAGAGGCAATTTCATGGAAAGACTTAGGGTTTGTAATGTATAATCTGTGCACATTATAAATGCACTTTATTAGGAAAAAACTAGTGCAGAAGCGTTTGCCAGGGTCACCTTTTTTAACCAATCAGGAACATTGTACACTATGAATCATGGGACTAACTGCTTGACACTATCCCAGACTGTGATTCACTGTCATGGTTCAAAAGTGCTAAAAGCGAATTGTAAGAGAGTTAGAGGAACTATATGGAAAAAAACTACATTAGACTATTCCAGACAGTCATTTCTGAGTCATGGTGCAATACTGAGTGTTCAAACAAAAACATGTTCCTGTTTCACGGTTCAAAATCAGGTACAGGCCCTTTAAGTGATCAACAATAGGCCAATTTGAACCTGCCACACTGTGCCTCACGAGCTGTAATCCTCACCACACATACACCTTCTGGATTAGAGCCAAGACAGAGCAGAGTCAGTCTATTAAAGAATTAAAAATAATGTCACTACAGACTCATTAAAGGAGTGGTGCCAGAATGGTTTATAAAGTGCACTGACTGACTGGTTTATGCTTGCTTGTCTTCTCAGCTCCGATGGACCCAGTTCAGAAGCTCTTTCTGGACGCAATCCGAAGCTATTCCTCCCAAAGCCAGTAAGTCAACCATTGAGCCAGGATCAAGGTTATCATTTATGATTATGATTTATGACTCTGCTCTCCCAGATTGGTTCACTTGGAGCTCTTTGGTCAGGGTTTTGTGTGTTTCCATGCTCTAGGCCTTGATTTTCAACAAGTGTGCCAGGGAACACTAGTGTGCCTTCAGGTTTTGCCTGGTGTGCCTGAAAAAATGTTCAGAGTTGACAGATTCACAAATGCGAATGTAATTAACTAATTTACCATTTTGGAGTGTCCTGGCAACTTATGCACCGAAAAAGAACGCAAAACCAATCACTATTGCCAAATTTAAAGAACCAGACAGTGACAGTGACATTATTTAGCATATTTTTTTAACTAAATGGTCTGATTTGGTCATGTTTTAGTGGTGCTCTACGCTCGAGTCCGGGTCATGGGGCAAAAGTCTGCTACATCGTGCACCTGAAACATGTGGCCACGCAGATTCATTATGAAATGCAATGGCTAGATTTAAATTATAGCCAACTGACCTTTTTAAATAATTTATTTTAATCTTAAATTATAAAGGATTAATTCATGAATCAGTGCTAGTTTGACCTCTGCAGCTCAGTTGTTTGTCTTTTTAAACAGTAAGAGCCTTTTAGATAATGTCTCCATCTTCTCTCTGCCTTTCAGGTCTGGTGGGGGTCTGGTGGACGCAGGGGCAGAATATGACAAAGCCTTAGCCGAGGAGGTCGCCAAACTGCAGAGGCTCTATGGAGGAGGAGACCTCACCTCCTTTCCCACATTTAAGTTCTCAGGTGAGTCCACAATGGGGCAAAAAAGTTCTGCTCTGCGCGCCACACTGAAACTCTGTGAATAAATTGGTCAATGTCAACATGGGATGATTTTCATGTCAACTTTCCAACCAATTTTTGAACCTGATCATGTGCGTAATTTTCAGTTTTACAAGTAAATAAAAGGTGTGCATGTAGATTTTAAGAATTGTATTGTTTTATATGATATCATAAAGATATTCCAAATGTCATTGTAAATCAACATATATTTGAAAGGCAGAAAATGTGAATTGTTCAGTGTGGGTTAGTTGGTTTGTACTAACTTAACAGTTTGTAATATATCTTTTTATATTTAGTCCCATTATTAATGTCACTTTGTTTATGTCACAGAACCCAAGTTTGACTGAGGACTTCTAACACGTTTAAGGACCTTCTCTTTCCTCTGTCCTCCTGCTGCTCCCGCCTCAAATGTACAGTGCTAAACATGAGGGAACGAGAGAATGAACATGAGAACATGAGCACGCTGCTTTGAGTGCCTGAGTTTGTGACTAATGTTGAATAAAGTCAGCTGAGAGTGAACCCAGTGTGGTTATTGTTTCAGTGGGACATCGCTAGTGAACACAAAGGTTAACAGCGGCACTTTGGCAGTGACTAGCATTCTTGCCTCACAACAAGAAGGTTCTACTTCGTGTTGGGGTGGGTTTCCTCCGGGTGTTCCGGATTCCCCCATCAACCCAAAACATGCACCATCCTCCAGGCTTAGGTAGTCCTGACCAAGCCAACACAAAAATCTGGAGATGGGTCCCCGGGCCGTACTTGTGGCAATCACTGCTCCTGGGGAGATGCCCCAGCGATATTGAAGGATTGGTCAAATGCAGAGGACAAATTTCCCTACGGGAACAATAAAGTGTACCTAAGTCTAACCTAAGGTATACTTAAGGTATAACCTAAGTCTGACAGATGTCACTTCACAAATCAGGAGTTTATTCATTATCCTTTTTATTTTTTTGTTTTTCAAACTAGTCTACAATAAAGTGCATGATCATAGGTTTTCATGTTTTTCCAATTATCACTTTGTTTACCGAGATAGTACCTGTGGTCAATATTTATCAGGCTTTTCAGTCAAGTGGCAGTTTGTGGGACAAAAGAAGTTTTACGTTCCAGTAACTAGCACTCCGTTCTAAAAGGGAATCCCTTGACCTTACAGTATGTCATCTATACACTAAAAACAAAACCCTTAACCCAAAATAGATTTTTCAAATTGTTTAAACATTCATTTAACAGAGTGTTGTGATATATTTTATTTGTCAAATTAAAACCATTGATTTATGGTTCATATACTGGGACTATCTGCATGAAACAAAAAACTAGCGTCATCACAAAATACAAAAGTGAAATGAATGAAAGTTAATTCAACTCCAAAGATGAGATTCTTATCAGTTCAGGAGTTTAAGTGGAGCTGATCCCAAAATACCAATACCAAACATTTGTGAATTTCTGTTATAATTTCAGTTTTTCAATTTTTTGTCAATTAGCTGATGGTAACTCCTTATGCATATACAATTCAATTGTCTGTGAACCTGGGACATCTTTTAAGTTTTTTTGAAGAAAGTAAAGATTCCACCTTAGAAGCTGACCCAGGGGACCGAAAAACATGGATTTCAACAGAATCAGTGAATGAAGCGCAAAACTCTCTTAATCTGAGGAGATGGTTGGATTGTACATACATTCATACAAGTTCATTTTCCTTCACTTGGCTCTTTGGAAATGTATAAAGACACATGCTGTGTTCGTTTCAGATATTTATGATCGTTTTGTGACATTGATTGACTTACCATGTAAAAAGTGCTCAATGCAAATCCGCGTGTACTTTGAGTGCTCCCAGTTCTTTTGGTGTTGTTGCTAATATTGCTAATCGTTGCTGTCTTCTGCCACCATCAACAGGTAAATGATAAAACGTTACATTAGGTTTACACCCTGCCTCTAAGTGCAGCCAACTGCAGCATTTCAGTTGTAAATTAATAAAATTATGGGCAGGTTTTCAAGAGTTTCCATAGATATACAGTGCTTCTGCAGTCCATTGTGGCAAAGTGGGCGTTCCTCTGAAGAACATCATGTGCAAAGGGTCAGTCGCATTCTATAGTCCAATAATATTTGATACAGATGGGGGCAGCTCAATTGAACGTTGTTTTGCAGAATTTTGTTTGTTTGTTTGACAGGGATTAGTCACTAATATAAATGATCAAAATAAAAATTTGTATTTACTTTTTGGATATTTTATGACAAATAAATATGATGAAGGGCTGTGCCCAAAATGTCAGTGGTGAGAATTCAAAAAAGAAATTTCAGACCTAGTTTTTTTTTTTTTAGTTTTCCTTTTTTGTCATTTTTACACAGTCTTTTTGATCCTGCAAATGGCAAAAGTCACATTTTCATGGTTGGATCTTAACAAGGTTCCAAGTAAAGCTTCAATAAGCAACAAGAAATGGGAGGCCAAAAAAAAAAAGTTTGAGTAAACACTTTATTGAAAACACCAATTAAACTGAAATGGGCTGTTCTGCAATTGATCAAAAGTTTAGAACTACATGCCTTTAAAAGCCCAAATTTGAGCAAAAAGGCGAAATGTAATTTTCTGTCAGGACATTTTGATGGCAAAGGCAAAAAACGTTCTCTTTTTGAACGTGGTGGGGTTGTTGAGCTGCATAAGCAGGGCCTATCTCCATCGCTGCTGAGGTGGGACGCAGTAAGAACTTGAGGGTCATGGAACAAAGACATCAAGTGGAAGACCCAAAATAATGACACAGCTCTGAGCCGGAGGATGTCCATCAAGACAATGGACGATCCTCAACCAATGTCGACACCAGTGACCACAGTCGGCCATTGCTACGCCACAGCACTGCAGCTTGGACTTTACAAGAGACACCAAACATGGGACCTTGAAAGGTGGAAGAAAGTTTTATTCTGATGAGAAAAAAAATAATCTGATGGTCCTGATGGTTTAAACGTTACCAGCACGACAAGCAGATCCACCTGAGATGTTTTCTACGCTCCACAGGGAGGGGGCGCCATAATGAACTGGGGTGCTTTTTCCTTCAGTGGAACAATGGAGCTCCAGGTGGAGCAGGGGCCCCTGGCTCTGTGCAGATGTTGCAGAGAGCATCCCTCATGACTGAGGGCCTCGTCTGTGGAACCACTGGGTTTTTCAACAGGACAACACTACAGTTCACAAAGCCCCAGGACAAAGGACTTCTTCAGGAGAACATCCCTCTTTTGGACCGTCCTGTGTGTTCCCCTGATCTAAATCCAACTTTGGGGACGGACGGCAAGGGAGGTTTACACAAATGGAGCACAGTCCAGACAGTAGATGCCCTTTATGAGGCCGTCTTCACCACTTGGAAAAATGGTCCCTCTCACCTCCTGGAAACACTTGCATCAAGAGCGGCAAAGATTTTTGAATTGAATTGAATGGGTTTTGTTGTTGTTTTTTGAGGTGTGGTCCTAAACGTATTATATTACTGTATATATCATATCATATCATATTATATTATTATTATGTGAGGGCCGAGGCGAGGGTCCGCTCGCAGCTGCTGCTCCAGAGCTCTGTACCTGCGAGGAGCACACTCCTTATGCCTGTAACACACACATGCACACACAGGGTTACTGTGCTTTTGGGACCACTGCATGAGCATAAATGTCTTTATTGGAGATCTGGGGCCTCATTTATAAAGCTTGCTTATGCACTATGCAGTGCGTGGCCCACCCTTTGCGCCATCCATGGTATCTGTAAAACTGAGACCCTCCTGTAAGCTCTACACAAAGTCTGGAGACACGGGGAGACAACGCACAGCGGCTAAACGGGGAATAAGAAAGTGCTTCACGTACTCTCTCTCCCTCAGCGGGTGGCGCTGTGCAGGCAGGGGCTATAAGGACACGGGACTGGAGCTGACAGGTGTCGAAGCGCGTGTGAGTGGGAGGGACACGGGACAGAGACACACACAGGGGCCATAGGAGAACGGATGGTGCCACGGCTGCACAAACCTGCAGCAGGTGTGATCTGTCCCTCTGTCGTCTCCACACCTTACGGCGGTGTTTTCTGCACCAAAGTTCTGTCTAGTTTGTGCCATAAAGTCTCAGAAAAGCTTCCCATGTGGCACTTTTATGATAAAAGTTCTAGCGTTTGCCACCTGCAGTGGGGTTTTATTGTGAAAAAGTTGGACCGTGAGCCAGTGCACTTCACTGGCAACAACACAGATTGAGAAAAAATATACTTTGTGTTACTTTTCTATAAATTGATAGAATTTCAGATGCTACTGACTGATGAACTGTTAAAAACAATGTTGTGACGATATTAATTATGCGAGGTGTGCGCATGTGTGTGATGGAGGTGTGTGTGTGTGTGTGTGTGTGTGTGTGTGTGTGTGTGTGTGTGTGTGTGTGTGAAGGAGGTGAAATGTGTGTGTGATGGAGGTGTGTGTGTGTGTGTGTGTGTGTGTGTGTGTGTGTGTGTGTGTGTGTGTGTGTGTGTGAAGGAGGTGAAATGTGTGTGTGATGGAGGTGTGTGTGTGTGCGTGTGTGTGTGTGTGTGTGTGTGTGTGTGTGTGTGTGTGTGTGTGTGAAGGAGGTGAAATGTGTGTGTGATGGAGGTGTGTGTGTGTGCGTGTGTGTGTGTGTGTGTGTGTGTGTGTGAAGGAGGTGAAATGTGTGTGTGATGGAGGTGTGTGTGTGTGTGTGTGTGTGTGTGTGTGTGTGTGTGTGTGCGTGTGTGTGTGTGAAGGAGGTGAAATGTGTGTGTGATGGAGGTGTGTGTGTGTGTGTGTGTGTGTGTGTGAAGGAGGTGAAATGTGTGTGTGATGGAGGTGTGTGTGTGTGTGTGTGTGTGTGTGTGTGTGTGTGTGTGTGTGTGAAGGAGGTGAAATGTGTGTGTGATGGAGGTGTGTGTGTGTGTGTGTGTGTGTGTGTGTGTGCGTGTGTGTGTGTGTGTGTGTGTGTGAAGGAGGTGAAATGCTTCTATTTGTGCCTCAGTAAAGTTTCATCTTTGCTGGATTGAAAGGCAGATGTGCAGAGTCCGCTCATTTGAATATTCCTGAATATGGATGAGCTCATTTGCATGGTCCATATACAGGTGCTGAAGGTGTGGTCAGGTGGGATCAAAGGGAGCGTGACGTCCTCACGTCGTTAGCTTCAGGTGGATCTATGAAGCAGCGATTGCAGGTGGAGTGCGCACAAAGGGTTTTATAAATCAGGATTCTAGAGGGCACTTAGGCTACGCACGTGCTCAGTATAAATCTACACAATCCGTTATAAATGAGGCCCCAGATCTAACCTCAACCCTAACCTTAACTGACCCATATGTGTTATGTGTTACTTGAATATGAAGTATTTTGAATGTGCCAGCAGGTGACAGAATTTCATTTGCTGTTTTTTTTTACCTCTATAAATTGATATCAAATAAAAATTATTTAAACTTTTTTTAAACCAAAATTAAATTATAATTTTGAATTTCCAGTGTAAAAATGCCAGTTAATCTGTTTTCCTTTTAAAATGAATGAAAAATACTTTTTTTGAGCCTCCAAATAGAATTTTAGCAAAACAAGTCTTAGAACTTAATAAATGCGTGGACACAGTGAAAAACTGATATGGGTCAGTATTTGTCCAGTAAAGACAAAATCCTTCGTCTGTTTGGTTTGGCCATCTGACACTTGCAAAGAGATAAGCTGAACATAATTGTAAAGAATGCACAAACTGATTTAATAGTAGAAAATGGTAGGTAATGTATATTCTATAAGACAAAGACAAAGGCTAAATATAAGATATTATTATGTACAATAAATAGAATATAATCAATAGAAACTGTTAAATGGCTGGGTCCACGTTGCCAAATTTTGTAATTTTTGCAGACACGTCCCTTTTGCATTGGTGACATAATAAACTGGTACCTGGGTGATCCGCACAGAAATGAGTGTGATTCTCTTGAAGCTTCTTTTTACTTTACTTCTACTATAAATACTTCCAACATTTCTCTGCTTGATTGAGTGTGTCTCATTTCTGTGCAGTCCTAGCCTTTGCCCTGCCCCTTCAGATGACACACTATATACTTACATTTGGAGGCGTTTTTGTGCCACTTGGATGTGCCGCCTCTTGTTGGTGCAGAAGTCCTCAGGGTCTGAATCTATGGAACTGAAGAAAGACTGTCTCTCTCTCTCTTGTCTCTGCTCCACAGCACGACTGTCCTGAAGAACACACGAGAGGTTCAGGCACTGTCACTGTGTCCTTAGGCAAGTCTTGCAGAAATGCAAAAGTACCTCACCAGCTCAGAGTTGGGAGAGTGCATGAATAAGGAGGTATGAACCTGTTTTAGAAAGGACTATACTATAAAGTATGTGCCTACCTTATTCTGACATTCTGGAAAGAACATCTGTTCACATGCTGGAACAGATGCTGCAGAGGGCACGAGGTAAACATGACTGAACAATGGGACAAGTCTAGATGTATATTAAAATCATTTTTGTCCTGTTGTGTAAAGCACTTTGAATTGTGTACAAATTGAGCTTTACAAATAAACTTGCCTTTTCCTTGCCTTTTCGACAGGACAGTTGTAGCGTGAAAGGGGGAGAGAGAGGTGTATAAGACAGTCAGCAAATGTTGAATCCTGGACTCAAACCCACGACTTAACTACTGCATCACTGTCCAAGCACCTGCCTGTAATTCTAAATTTGTTTCTGAAACTTTAATGATTTCTTTGGTTTGCACTAGCAGGCTTCAGTACTGTTGACTGTTGAGCTCCATTTTATTAAATTATTATTAAATTAGAAAAAAAAAAATCACTGAGCTGTTTTAATGTTGCTAAATACACAAGGAGTTGGGTGTTTGCTCAGCACAGTGAACAGCAGCTCCACCAGGGAACAGTCCCCAGATAAAGGTGCTGGGTGGTCCTGACCTCCTCTATGCGCCGCTGGATGAGGCAGGCGTGTTGGACCATGCGGCTCCTGAAGTCCTGGAGGCAGTCCTGGTACACGGTCTGAGCCTGGTCTGGATTCAGGCCTATGGTCCCGTTCAGACGCATCAGGACTGGGGCTAATACGTCCTTCTGCTGCTGCTCCAGCCAGCTCAGCTCTTCCCCCAGTAACATGACCTGGAACATTCATTCATTCATTCATTCATCTTCTACCACTTGTTCCCGTTAGGGGGTCGTGGGTGACTGGAGCCTATCTAAGTGACTTTGGGCCTTAGGCGGGGTACACACTGGACAGTGGCCAACTCGTCCCAGGGCTGACAGAGACATGGACAGACAACCATTCACTCTCACATTCATTCAGGCAATTTAGAGTTACCAATTAAACTGAACACATGCATGTGTTTGGACGGTGGGAGGAATCGATCAAATCGATCAAACTACATGTCTCACACACATAATCACACACATAATCACACACATAATTACATGTCATGTCAGCTTGCTTAATCATTGCCTTATATTTATGTAATTACATTTGTACACTATGTACGCAGTATGTTAGAGTTTGTAAGAGTTTGTGCAGCCGCTTTGAGAAATCTATTGCTCTCACTTTAAGAAAAGTTGTATGTGAGATAAAACTGGGTCAAGATGGACCTGCACACTCCTCCTGCAGGTGCAGGAGTCAAAGAGTTAAAGAGAGGGCAGGACAAGGACGTTGGGACAGTGATGTAGGGGTGACCTTGAACCAGTGGCAGTAATTTGTGCATAAAAGGTCTGTCTCCAGTTAATACCTTAAGTATCATTTTAGCTTTTTGCTGGCATTACAGATAGTGTAAGTAAAATTGGACTTGGGGCGCCTAATTTGTTTAATTAATCACTGAAAATGTATTATGTCTGTTTCATTTTTATAAAAATATGTAATACAGATGGTGGGCAGCTACAATTAATAAAAATACAGATTTTTGTTGTAATACATGAGTTCTCAGGTCTTGCCAAGAGAATATATCCGCTTCAACATTTGTGATATTTCATGGCAAAGTCCAATGCAATCATTGGCTCTTGCTCTCCAACTGAGCTATGACATCATCACATTCTAGAACACAACCTATTTACCTTATTCCGAAATTTGCATTGGGTGCCGCCATCTTTTTTTCTGTTGTACAGAAAATTAGTTCCACTCAGACTACAAAGCTGTTTTCGGGCCGCCCAGGAAACCGGTGCACTACTGACTTGTTGTTGCACAGGTACATTCTAAATTTGACACAAAATGTAAAGTGTGAGAGTGTGAGTGTGCATGTGCGTGTACATGTGTACC
This sequence comes from Rhinogobius similis, assembly GCA_019453435.1. Lineage (NCBI taxonomy): Eukaryota > Metazoa > Chordata > Actinopteri > Gobiiformes > Gobiidae > Rhinogobius > Rhinogobius similis. The sequence goes on along the minus strand of CM033633.1, from coordinate 39,271,419 downwards.
CTCTGTCTGTGCTCCTGGGCCTCAGTGGTTCCATGTGCGTGTACATGTGTACCCTCTGTCTGTGCTCCTGGGCCTCAGTGGTTCCATGTGCGTGTACATGTGTACCCTCTGTCTGTGCTCCTGGGCCTCAGTGGTTCCATGTGCGTGTACATGTGTACCCTCTGTCTGTGCTCCTGGGCCTCAGTGGTTCCATGTGTGTGTACATGTGTACCCTCTGTCTGTGCTCCTGGGCCTCAGTGGTTCCATGTGCGTGTACATGTGTACCCTCTGTCTGTGCTCCTGGGCCTCAGTGGTTCCATGTGCGTGTACATGTGTACCCTCTGTCTGTGCTCCTGGGCCTCAGTGGTTCCATGTGCGTGTACATGTGTACCCTCTGTCTGTGCTCCTGGGCCTCAGTGGTTCCATGTGCGTGTACATGTGTAACCTCTGTCTGTGCTCCTGGGCCTCAGTGGTTCCATGTGCGTGTACATGTGTACCCTCTGTCTGTGCTCCTGGGCCTCAGTGGTTCCATGTGCGTGTACATGTGTACCCTCTGTCTGTGCTCCTGGGCCTCAGTGGTTCCATGTGCGTGTACATGTGTACCCTCTGTCTGTGCTCCTGGGCCTCAGTGGTTCCATGTGCTAAAGATGATAACTTCAGTCATTATGTCCTCCAAAACATCAACTTGTATTTTAGACCCAATCCCAAGTAGACTCCTCAAAGAAATTCTCCCCCTAATTATAAATCCCATTCTTAATATAATAAATACTTCACTAGAAAGCGGTTATGTCCCTCAGTCCTTCAAATATGCAGTGATTAAACCACTTTTGAAAAAGCCTAATCTAGACCCCGACATACTGGCAAACTATAGACCTATTTCTAATCTGCCCTTTGTCTCTAAAATCCTTGAAAGAATTGTGATTAAACAGCTTTGTCGCCACCTGCAGGACAATAATTTATTTGAAGTTTTTCAGTCAGGGTTCCGTGCGTACCACAGCACTGAAACTGCACTAGTTAAAGTCACAAATGATCTGTTATTAGCTGCTGATGATGGACAGGTCTCAATCCTGGTTCTGTTGGACCTCAGCGCAGCGTTTGATACCATCGACCACAACATTCTACTGCAGAGGTTAGAATGTGATATAGGTGTCAGTGGAACCGCCCTAAGCTGGTTTAAATCCTATCTATCCGATAGGTACCAGTTTGTTAATGTAAACCAGAGATCTTCCCATGTTCTAAAGTAACCCACGGTGTGCCGCAGGGTTCAGTACTCGGTCCAGTTCTGTTCACACTTTATATGCTGCCCTTAGGTATGATCATCAGAAAGCATGGCATTAACTTCCACTGCTATGCAGATGACACTCAGCTTTATTTATCAATGAAACCTGATCAGACCCATCAAGTAGACAGACTTAGTGCCTGCGTGAAAGACATAAAAACTTGGATGACTCTTAATTATCTGCTCCTTAACCCTGAAAAACCGAGGTCATTCTGCTTGGCCCTAAGCACCTGCGAGACTCTTTATCTGACCAGATAGTTTCTCTGGACAATATCACTGTAGCCCCAGCTCTACTGTAAGAAACCTTGGGGTCCTATTTGACCAAGATCTCTCGTTCAAAGCACATATAAATCAAGCCTGTAAAACAGCCTACTTTCATTTGGCGTAACATAACCAAAATTAGAAAATCCTGCCCAGAGATGATGCCGAAAAACTCATCCATGCATTTGTCACATCCAGATTAGACTATTGTAACGCCCTGCTTATAAGCGTGTCCTAAAAGCTCTATGAGAAGCTTTCAACTGGTTCAAAATGCAGCAGCAAGATTATTAACAGGTACTAGAAAAAGAGATCATATTTCACCAGTGTTAGAGTCTCTTCACTGGCTTCCTGTTGAGTTTAGAATCAAATTTAAAATCCTCCTCCTGACTTATAAAGCTTTAAACAATATGGCCCCATCCTACCTCAAAGATGCAATAGTAGCGTACCATCCAAACAGAGCTCTTCGTTCTCAAAATGCTGGACTATTGTTAGTCCCCAGAGTCTCTAAAAGCACAGTAGGAGGTCGAGCATTTAGCTACCAAGCTCCTGTGTTATGGAACCAGCTCCCTGTTCATGTAAAAGAGGCCGACACAGTCTCTACATTTAAGACCAGGCTCAAAACGTTCCTCTTTGAAATAGCTTATGGTCAGGCCAGTTAGGAACAGAAATAAAAACCTACAGTTTTAGCTACGCTGCCCTTGGAGCAATTCTGCTGGGGGAAGTATGGCAGCTTGAACACTATCCTCTGGTTCTTCCTACTTTATCTATCAACAATATTTAATATTACTTCAACTGTTGTCTGTTCATTGCTGTTCACATGTTTGTCTTTCTCTCCACTTCCCCCGGGGAGTGGAGACTGTTTCAGACACTGCGGCTGCTGCTCCAGTGACGACCCCCCCACCCCCACCAGTCTGGACGATCTATGCGCCACCCCCCTGGACCGCGGGATTAGCCACACCACCTCTGCCTGGACGAACTCCTTCTACTTTAGATGAACTGTTCCTCATCTCCTGCTGGAGGATCTCTACACTGGTGGACTGCTCCTCGTCCGCCTGGAGGAACTCTTTAAAGCCACCTCCCTCTTGAGTGGTTCTGGCTCCACAGTCCAAGTGGATGCGTCAGTCCTAGTTCATCTGCAGCCTGTCCGTCCGTGGGAGTAGGATCTCTCCTTCACTGTGGTTCTCCCCGAGGTTTCTACTTTTTCCCATGGGGTTTTTTGTAGTTTTTCCTGAAGGAGGGTCAAAGGACAGGGGCATTCTGGGACAGTTATCTGAACTGCTTTTACCTGTGGCCCATCGAGGCAACTGTTGTTGTGATTTTGGGCATTATAAAAATAAATTGATTTGATTTGATTTGATGTGCGTGTACATGTGTACCCTCTGTCTGTGCTCCTGGGCCTCAGTGGTTCCATGTGCGTGTACATGTGTACCCTCTGTCTGTGCTCCTGGGCCTCAGTGGTTCCATGTGCGTGTACATGTGTACCCTCTGTCTGTGCTCCTGGGCCTCAGTGGTTCCATGTGTGTGTACATGTGTACCCTCTGTCTGTGCTCCTGGGCCTCAGTGGTTCCATGTGCGTGTACATGTGTACCCTCTGTCTGTGCTCCTGGGCCTCAGTGGTTCCATGTGCGTGTACATGTGTACCCTCTGTCTGTGCTCCTGGGCCTCAGTGGTTCCATGTGCGTGTACATGTGTACCCTCTGTCTGTGCTCCTGGGCCTCAGTGGTTCCATGTGCGTGTACATGTGTACCCTCTGTCTGTGCTCCTGGGCCTCAGTGGTTCCATGTGCGTGTACATGTGTACCCTCTGTCTGTGCTCCTGGGCCTCAGTGGTTCCATGTGCGTGTACATGTGTACCCTCTGTCTGTGCTCCTGGGCCTCAGTGGTTCCATGTGCGTGTACATGTGTACCCTCTGTCTGTGCTCCTGGGCCTCAGTGGTTCCATGTGCGTGTACATGTGTACCCTCTGTCTGTGCTCCTGGGCCTCAGTGGTTCCATGTGCGTGTACATGTGTACCCTCTGTCTGTGCTCCTGGGCCTCAGTGGTTCCATGTGTGTGTACATGTGTACCCTCTGTCTGTGCTCCTGGGCCTCAGTGGTTCCATGTGTGTGTACATGTGTACCCTCTGTCTGTGCTCCTGGGCCTCAGTGGTTCCATGTGCGTGTACATGTGTACCCTCTGTCTGTGCTCCTGGGCCTCAGTGGTTCCATGTGCGTGTACATGTGTACCCTCTGTCTGTGCTCCTGGGCCTCAGTGGTTCCAGTGGTGGTCCAGGGCCATGTCTCCAGCTGCACATCCTCCTGCTCCTCAGCTCTGCACTGCACCAACGACTGCACCTGTCCACAGCAACACACACATGAGAACAACAATAACACACACACACACACACATGAGAACAACAATAACACACACACACACACACATGAGAACAACAATAACACACACACACACACGCACGCACGCACGAGAACAGCAACACATACAGATGAGAACAGCAACACACACACACACACACACAAGAATAACGACAACACACACACACACACACAAGAATAACGACAACACACACACACACACACACACACACACACGAGAACAGCAACACATACAGATGAGAACAGCAACACACGCACACACAAGAATAACGACAACACACACACACACACACACACACACACACGAGAACAGCAACACATACAGATGAGAACAGCAACACACGCACACACACAAGAATAATGACAACACACACACACACACACACACACACGAGAACAGCAACACACGCACACACACAAGAATAATGACAACACACACACACACACGAGAACAGCAACATACACACACACGCACACACACACACGAGAACAACAACACACACACACACACACACACGAGAACAGCAACATACACACACACGCACACACACACACACACACACACACACACACACTCAAGAACAACAACACGACATAAATTATTAGACGTGACGTTCGATACTCATACAGTCGATCATTTAGCAACTCGGCTAGTGTGGAAAGGTTTGAGGGGCTCCGGAACCAGTCGCATTTTTCTTCTAGTGCAAAAATAGTAAGGTCTGAATAACCTGGAGTGTTTGGCCTGGTACCGACCCATGGACCACTATTAGGACAAAGTCTCATTAAAAGTCATTGTTGAGCGTGTAAACCTTTTGCCGTTTTATTTTAGATGATAATTAGTGTGGAAAACTGTCATCTGCCATCAACTAACTTTTAAGTTGAGACGCTATAAGAATCTAGTGATACTATACATCCTCTTTTACATTTACTCTGAGGAGAGCAGATAAATAAAATTAATATTATGAAATAAACATGTTATACACTTTAATATGAAGTTTGGCTTCATTTGGGAATGTTTGATTTGACATAACTCCAATTATCATCGGCCAAGCGTAAGTGTTTGAGCAATGGGCAGGAGACAATTGCACATCTATGAGTGTCTACGGAGGAAAAGTGCTCAAAATGTTGCTCAGGTGGACAGGTGGTGAGCTCATAGTGGACAATAGAGGACATACTGTATGAATCATATCTGACCATCCGGAGTTCAAATACTTTCACACTGTTTTTGTGACTGAATATCGCTCTATTACATTTTGTGGTGGACTGGAGACCGTACCGATCTCTGGGAGTTCCTGATCTGCGAGATGCTCTTCTGCTCCTCCTTCATGAGCGTCAGAAGGAGCTGGTGCAGCTGGGGTAGTTTGAGTGGCTCTGCCTGAGGATTCACCTGGAAACCAGCAGCAGAGAGGTTAGCCCACATCATGTATTCTTTGTATTGTTAATGTCCTTTTAACATGCTTTTGTACTTTTACTTTGGCATCTCATGTTTTAGAGCTTGAAATAATGTATCTAAAGAAAGCATACACTTAGAACTCCATTTACTGAAGGGGGAATTACAGAGGATTCAAACAAACCTGCTTGGCCTGACATGCTAATGTAGGCTAGGAGTCTAGCGCTGATATATGGCAGGGCTGTTCAACTTTATTTTAAGTTTTTCAGATGGTTTTGTCCTCGGGCCCAGAAACGTGTCCAGTGCTTTTGAAATATGAAACAAATGTAATACGAAAGACTTTAACAACATCTGCAGAACTGAGCCAGGACTAAACCAAGCCTAAACCAGGAGTAAACTAGGCCTAAACCAGGTCTAAACCAGGAATAAAATCAGGACTAAACCAGTAACAAGAGGGTTAACCCATGAAATATTTCCTATATTTTTCTCATGGAGGGCCTGGTTTGGCCTACCACCTACCAAGCTCTACCTATAACATCAATAAACCAGAATATTCAGAACCAAATGGAGAGAACTTAAGCACACTCACACATGCAGCTTGACCTGGGAATTTACCTACCATTTTGCCAGAGCAGGGTCCTGTGTGAATAAAGCCAGGAATTATTTCTAGGCACAGGTCAGTTTCTCAAGTTAGGATCTAAGAAAATGACTGGGACAGTTCAGAGCACAGAGAGCCAAATGTCAGGTTATGTGTGAACAAAGCAAACCCAGCAATGTTCTGAGAGTGAAGTGTGATTGAGGGTCAGAGTGTTCAGGAAAACTGCACCTGGCAATGTTTTGGGAATTATGTGTGAATGGATCAATGAAACAAGCTTGAATGAAGCCCAATACAACTTAATCTGGCCTGGAGGCCTCCCTCGGGAGGTGTCTGGGGTAAAGAAAGTCTGTGAGTCCCTGCTTAGACTGCTGCCCCCGTGACCCGGCCCCGGATAAGCGGAAGAAGATGGATGGGTGGATGGACAATTTAATCTATGTTTTTGATGATGAAACAATTATATAACATGGTTCAACTGTATCGCCCCCCGCGCGTTTTGAGGTCCGAGGGCCAACTCCAGCTCGTGGTGCCTAAGACCAGACTTAGAACCAGGGGGGACAGGGCTTTCTCTGTGGTCGGCCCCAAACTCTGGAACGCTCTGCCTCCCCACGTGCGAACAGCCCCCACTGTGGAGTATTTTAAGTCTCGTCTTAAGACCCACTTTTATTCTCTGTCTTTTAACACCGCGTGAGTCGTGTGGTCCTCTGTGTTTTTAGCATTTTTAAATGTATTTATTCTATTAATTTATTTCTATTTTATGGTTTTATCATTTGGCTTGGATATGATTTTACTGGTTTTACAAGCAGTAGGATCAAATTGAGTTGTTATTTTATATTGTGTTTTGCTGTTTTTATGTTGCTATGTGCTATACAAATAAAGTGGATTAGGATTTGGATTTGGATGGTTAAAAGCTCAAAAAAGTTGAATTTAGATTAATATGTGTCCAATGACGAACAGAGTTAAGAGAGAGCACCTGAAACGTAGAGACCATGTCCTTAGTGAAGTCTCCTGCCTTCTGTGTCTTGGTGGACTCTGTGGGTTTGTCAAAGCCCCTTTTGGCTGCGATGAAGGTGTTCTCTTCCAGGTGGTAGGTCACCTCGATGCGCCTTTCAGCCAATAGAAACACACGCTCAGCGATGTCCTCACTCGCAGCTTTGGATGGGTCTCTGTGGAACTGCTCCACCACTTTCTATGGACACAGTGTTCAACCATGTTTTAATCTTTTATGGACACATGGATTTGTAGTTCACCATTTGTAGTTTAACATTGTAGGAAATAATCAAAGACATAATCAAAGAAAACAAAGCAAAAAAAAAAAACAAGCCACCATGTTGAGTCTTTTTTAAATCATTTTAAAGTTTAGGTACACTTTATTATCCCCATAGGGAAATTTGTCCTTTGCATTTGACCCATCCTTCAGTGCCGCTGGGTCCTCCTACAGTGGCCCCACAGCGCAACGCCCAGCGACCCAACTCCAGATTTTGGTCTAGTCTTGGTCAGGACCTTAGCAGGAGTATTTTATCTTTTTATGGTGCATGTTTTGGGTTGATGTGGGAGACCAGAGGAAACTCACCCAGACACAGGGAGAAACATGTAAACGCCACACAGAAAGGAACGGTCTGGACTGGGAGTTGAACCTGTGACTTCCTTGCTGTAAGGTAAGAGTGCTAGCCACTCTGATACAGGGGACGGAGCTGACTGTTAGGTCTGGACTGAAATATCTTTGGAAATTTACAAAATTTGCTTTTACTTTGAGCTTGAAAATTGACAAATTTACCAGACACTGGGACAGTTGGGACCGGTTCCTGTGCCTGAACAATTTATTTGGTTTGGTTTTTTTGCACTATTTATTTTTAATTAGACTGTTTGCTCTCTGGTCTTAATAAAGGCTCTGAAGAGGGGCACACACACATAAATAAAACAAAACTGCAGGGATGTTTCACCACTGATTACCAAAATGAATTGGGTGTTCAACAATATTCAGAGGATATTTTCACAATGCAGTGCAATGAAGTTCAAACATTCTGGGTTCTATAGAACACTCAGTTCACCCTTTAAAAAAAAAAAATCACACACATTTTGTGTCCTCTAATTTAAGTGGCTATAAAATCACAAAACATTCATATTCATATTCACGATATAAATATGAAAACCTCAACATAGTCATTGGACAAATTATAAAATGTTAAATATTTTCCACAAAAGTGTTCCAAATTGTAAAATGTTTAAATGTTTATGAGCCCCTGGAATAGGTGAACGATTCATGGTAAAACAGTCTTTTTCTGTAGCAGCAGTTAAAAAAACAAACAAAAAACCCCCAAAAAACTCATGGTCCTTAGAAGCCATTTTGTGTCCTCTCCTTTAAATGGCTATTAAATCACTATACAATCACATGTTTTCCTACTTCCTACTTTCCTACTTACTACTAAAAACTCTAAATCATAGAACTATTTTGACTTGATACAGACATACGAAATATTTATCATATTTAGAATTTGTTATTAACCCTTTATTGGCCAATATAAATACAAAACCCCTCAACATAGCTATTATTGGAAAATATAGAAAATCTTAAATATTTTGCACAAAACCGTTCCAAATTGTAAATTCTACCTAATTTCATGAGGCCATAGGTGAATGATTCACAGTAAATATATATAAAATTCCCTTCTCACCCTCCGCGGTTGGTCTCATCCATCTCTGAGCTTGAGTCCACCAGAGGCCAGGGAGGTTGAGGGTTCGGTGCAGTATCTGCGCTTTTCTGCACTGAGATGTCTGATGTTCCTCCAGGAATCAGATGTGTACCTGTGGAGCCATGATGAATGACTCCTTCAGTCCGGCCGGCCCTCGCCACTGGTAGGATTTCTTGATATCAGCCACGATTTATCACAAACTGTAAGCCTCGGACTCACCACTGTGAACTTGACACGCGTGTTGGCTGGCCAGCACTGGACACTCGTAGGCTGAGCTACTGGTACATGTTTATTTACAAAGGAATCACGGGTCTGCTCCCTCCGTATCTCTGTGTATATATTCAACAAAAAACAGATGGACAATATTCTCTGCGTTCTCAGGTTTCAGTGTTACTTTCTGTGCCTAGAGGCTGGTAAAGAGGCATTTCAATATTCCGCTCCCTCAACAATGGAATTATGTACAGAAGGTCTGGAAATTAAAAGAACTGATTTCAATAGGTCAGTTTAAATCTATGCTTAGAGGTCTGGAAATTAGAGCTATCATTTGTATCTGTATTTAACGGAATTTGTTTAATGTGATTGTCTAAATTGTCAAAATGTATGTGACTGTAAATTTGTGCTGCCGTCTTGGCCAGGACTTCTTTGAAAAAGAGATTAGTAATCTCAATGAGACTTTCCAGGTTAAATAAAGGTTAAATACTTTTTTTTTTTTAAGTTCCGGTGGTACATCCTCTGTTCCCCATTGCCTGAGACATTCACTGAGCACATCATCATCTGGGGCCTTATCCTTGATGTACTTGTGGATCTTGGATGTTTCATCCTGGATAGTGGCTCTCACACTCACTAGTCCACGGCTTCTTTCCTTACGGCTAGTGTACAGTCTCAGGGTGCTGGATTTGGGATGGAACCCTCCATGCATGGTCAGGAGCTTTCATGTCTTAACACCTGTGGTCTGTATCTCTTCCTTTGGCCACTTTATTATGCCTGCAGGGTATCTGATCTCTGGCAGGGCGTAGCTGTTTATAGCCCGGGACTTGTTCTTGCCATTGAGCTGGCTTCTTAGGACTTTCCTTATATTTGGCTGGAGGTATTTGGCTGTTGCTGCTTTCCTTGTTGCTTCTTCGAGGTTGCCATTTGCCTGTGGTATTTGTATCATCCTCAATGTCTGCTATTGTTCCTTCTGGGAGTGAGACCCCTTCTGTGTAGACTACCTTCCCTCTCTTTGTTACCATCCGACTGCACTTTTCCAGCCCAAATGACATCCCGATATCAGTGCTGTAGATCCTGGTGGTGTGGATCAGTGAGTCGATTTCTCGCTCACTCTCAGCATACAGATTGATGTCATCCATGTAGAGGAGGTGACTGATTGTGGCCCAATTCCTGAGTCGCTTTCCAAAGCCAGTTTTGTTGATTATCTGGTTGAGGGTCCAGACTTATGCAGAACAGCAGTGGGGACAGTGCATCTCCTTGGTATATGCCACATCTGATGGACACTTGTGCAAGTGGCTTACCATTGGCCTCGAGGGTGGTCTTCCACAGCCTCATTGAGCTTGCTATGAAGGCCCTTAGCGTCCTATTGATGATGTACATCTCCAAGCATTCAGTGATCCATGTGAGTGGCATTGAATCATAGGCTTTCTTGTAATCAATCCAGTGCACAGGTCAGTGTGTCGGGTTTTACAGTCTTGGGCGACTGTTCTGTCAACCAGGAGTTGGTGTGAAGTATCTGCTGTGAGAGACAGCTGTGAGAGATACTTGTAGAGATAAGTATTTATTCAGTTTATTCAGTCTAGGCTGTGGGGCCAAAAGGGGTCAGGGGTAATTATAATCCAAAATTAGGGCGTTTGACCATAAACTAAGAGTCTGCAGGTTTGGGAATATTTATGAGGGGCAATAAATAAACATTTGGGAGAGGGTTTTCATCTAAAAAGGGCATTGTTTCCTTTGAAGGAGCAGTTGTTCTACCATATATAAGCATATGTTACACTAGAATCGGGGAGATCCTAGATTTGGCCACAGTGGGACTCCCAGACAACTCGACTGTCTGTATGTGATGCTGCTCTCTGTAATAAACTTCCTTTAATATTCAGAAGTTAGTGTCCACGAGTCTTCTTCAACTGATTGGCACACCGACCAACATCTTCAGAGACCACAGGTGTTTAGCTCCTCTGGTGTCTTTGCCTATGCCCTTCTCTGCTTTGCTCATGTATTGATCCATGTGCCCACTTATCTTAGCCACAAGGATGCCTGACATCAGCTTCCATGTTGTGGAGAGACAGGTTATTGAGCGATAGTTGGATGGGACTGTACCCTTGGAGGCATTCTTCATGATCAGGATCGTACGCCCTTCGGTTAGCCATTCAGGGTGAGTCCCATCCCTCAACAGCTGGTTCATTTGTGTTTCTAGGCACTCATGGAGTGCAGTGAGTTTCTTTAGCCAGTATACGTGGATCATGTCTGGGCCTGGGGCTGTCCAATTTTTTATGCCTGAGACTCTTTCTTGGATAACTGCCACTGTGACTGGATTCTGTTCTGGGAGGTTGCTGTGGTCCTCTCTCAGAGCCATGAGCCACTTTGCATCGCTGTTGTGTGATGCCTCCTTTTCCCAGATATTTTAACAGTACCTTTCTGTTTCCAGCCTTGGTGGGTATGCTCTGCTGTTCTTACCCTGCCATTGAGAGTACACTTTCGCAGGTTGAGTTGCGAACAGCTGGTTTATTTGTCTGGCTTCATGATTTTTCCTGTATCTCTTTAGGCGGCTGGCCAATGTTTGTTTTGGCAGTTTTGAGTGCTTCAGGTATGGGTATCAGGCCGTACTTCTTAGGCACTTGCTTCTTCATTGCACCTCTCTCGGCCTCAGTCAGCTGACTCACTTCTCTCCGCGCTATCTTGATTTTTGCCTCCAACCGTCTTTTCCATGGTGGTTATTGTCTCTCATGGCTCCCATGGTTGCTCCTATAGCCAAGCATCTCTAGGATCACTGATGCTGAAGTGTATACCAGCTCATTGGTTTCAGTGATGGTCGTGGTAGGGATCGCACACAATGCTGCATTTACATTTTCTAGGAAGCTTTCTGATGGTACTTCACTAAGCCGATGTAATTGGCGTCGGGGTTATCTTTCAGGTTAGTCTCCCCCCCAGCCCCCCTGTTGTACCTCGTCAATTTCGTCAAAGTAGTGATAGCAGTTGCCATTTGTGGATGTTGGAACACTGAGCTACTAATTGTTTTGCTGTGAGCCTTGATTGTGGGTTTCGTAAGTAACCATTCATCCCTCATCCTTTGCATGTAATCTCTCTGAGTAGGGTTACTCAAGTAGTAGCATTTGAACAGAGGCTTGTTCTCGCATCTCGCCCATTTGTCATACCTCAGCTCATTATTAAACATTCACACTCCAGCTAAGCATTCTGGTCCAACAGTTATCTAAATCTCTCTGTTCCTACAGTCCGCACATCCTTTGGTCGCTCCTCATTTCAGTTTTTCACAGCATGTGACTGGAACCAATTACAACAGACTTTAAAACTCAATTTGTGCCTTTCTCTCTGTATTCAAAAAACTCAATTCATAGTATTTTACAGGATCAATGCACATGTTTTAACACAGTCTTATTTTCTTCTTTATTACAAAGTGTTTTAATGGCTAATGATTGAATGATTGTGTTGTTTTGTACTGCCTTTTGGGCAGGTCATCATTGTAAATGAGAAAGTGCTCTCAACTGACCTACCTGGTAAAACATTGCATAAATAAGTAACTCAGGCGGCATTAACATTGTGGCAGCATTAAGCCTGCAGCTACCGGTGCAATTCTTGGATAACTACCTAAATTTGGGCATATCTGTATTTGGTACAGTATAACTCATAATGGTAGTGCAGCGGTAAACGCTGTTTTTGTGTGGCATTTGAATGTTCTCCTTGTGTCTGCAAATGTTTCCTCCAGGTGCTCCAGGCAGTAAGTGATGTATGAATGAGAGTGTGTTTGTGGAATGGAAATTAGCCCATGGCTACAATCCGGCATGTGAACAGCATGTATATGCAAGTAAAATAATAATAATAATAATAATAATAATAATAATAATAATAATAATAATAATAATAAAGACAGCATTTGCTCTTGGAGTTTTCAACAGTGACAGACAGAATTAATGGATTGCTTCCTCCACAGTGGGCCATTAATGTGCGACAGTATATATTCTCTCCATATCTCCAAAACAGCAATTACGATATTATCTCTATTTTGATAGAACTACTACTTCTAGTCAGAGACCCTTTAAAAAGTGAAACAGGAGAGAGAAAGAGTGTGTAGTACCACAATGGGCCGCATGTCAACCCAGTCCTCCCTGTGGTCTGGGACTGCGGGTCGTTTAGATTCTGAGGGCAGGTCAAACAGCGTATGGCGTTGGAACAGGAAATCTTTGCGCTTCTCAAACGTCTCCATCATCTGGTTCCCTCGCTCCAGCCTGCGCACCAACCCATCCACGCGGAACGGTCCAAAGCACATCTCCCTCTCGGGGGTCACACCAGGGGCAGAGGGGGCTGGGCAGGCCTCGGGGACCGATGTGTTGAACCTGTGAACTAAAGAGAAATGAAAATACATTTCATTTTAGCTTTACTCATGGTAATGTCATGCTAATTTAGCTCATTATTATTCAGTTAGTCAAACAAAATATTACTATCCAGATGTCATATTGCAGTCTTTTTTACGAGCAGAGTTATTCCTTAAAAGTTGTATGGTTTTGAGTGAGATTCTATGAGATTCTACAGTTTCTTATCAAAATAACTTGATAACTTTCAGAATTTATACAGATAAAAAAGACACAAATTTAATATATTTGGAGGGGGCCACTGCTCTGGCCTCACAACAAGAAGGTCCCAGGTTCTGTCTGGAGTTTGCATGTTCCTTCCTGTAGCCATCCTACCTTCCTGGTCAATGCCAAATTTCATCAGGGTTGTACAGAAGAGCATTGTATTTACATTATAGATATGATCTCATAATAACATGGTCATTTTTTGGTGCTAACACCAAATTCTCCGCTTGGACTGGCTGTTATGCCTGTTCACAGACAGTAAAACCTCTACATGGATGACATCAACAACAAACATGGACACTTTCCATGTCATTATCAAGTAATTACAGAGATATGAACATAGGTCAACAAATCCACAATCTGACAGCAAATTCCATCATAGAAATCTGACCTGTCTACTGGTGAATTTTAAACTATTGTAGAATGTGAAAAAAGACTGATATTTGTGTGTACAGTATGTACGATGAAAGAGAGAAGCGTACAGATGAGGTGTCTGCCCCGGCCTGGTCCAAAACGCTCTGTGGTGAAGCCTTCTCTGGTCTCCCTCTCCATCAGCAAGTCCACTCTGTTCTGGAACCACTCCTTCAACGTCTGCACCTGCGTCTCTGGAGGTCACACACACACACACACTCTCCCGTTACAACGCCTCTGTACAGAGGCGTTGTAACGGGAGAGACTTACTGTGTGGGTCCTGGTACAGCGTCAGCCGCGTCACCACTCCGTCCGGGCAAAAGAACGGGATGAAGTTCTCCATCAGAGCCTTTTTGAAATGAGTCACTTTGAATCCCCCAGGCCAGCACATCTCCAGGTCTGAAACGCACACCGGATTGGGAGGAAATAGTTAAAAAATAGTTAACTTAGTTGTCTAACCTGTTATGACAGTCTTAGCTACTTTTCCCTAGTTTGACAATGTTGGTGAAGTGAGCAGCAGATGTGATATTCTAGACAAAGGTCATCCCACAACCTTGTAAAATTGACTACTACAATAGTTATTGTGTATATGTCAGATAAATGTTCCTTTTGCATGAATTGTCCTGCATTTTGGGTGGAATTTTCTGTGTTGCTGACATAGACAGAGGAACCTTTTCAGAACTTAGCGCTATTTCCAGTCATTTTCAACTTGTTTTTACAACTTTCATTCACAAATATTATTCACAAACCAATCTGTGTGAAATTCACTTTTGTAGTGAATTAGAATCAAGCAAATCATACACCCAGAAACAATAACCTAAAGCAAATTTTCTACCTTTATCATCGTTAATAGTTATTTTTCTCAGCACGTTCACATGTGTGAGCTGTACCTCTGTCAGTGATGTGGATCATGGAGCACCAGGACTGAGGCATGTCAAAGCTGTACACAGGACCCACCTCCTGTAAACACAATTTTACATAAAACCAACCTCACAACACACATTTGTTCACATGTTAAAGTCAATGATCAGCAAGTAGCTTGTTTGAGGTCATTTTCACACAGCCACTAGTAGGAGGTCGACGTTAAAGAGCTTTTGATACGTGAGTGTCCTCTGTGTGCCGCTCAGAGAGATTTTTCCAGCACACTGCACAACCTGTCCCACTTTTCTGTTTAAAGTGGTCTCTCTCATTGTGTATGTTCATCGACATGCACTGTCCCCACCCACATTTGATTTACTATTTCATCCATTATCATAACGTTTTCATCATCATTATATCATCAGAATCAAAATCAGAAGCGGTGTATTGCCATTGTCAGTGAAATTCACAAACATAGGAACTTGCTTCGACGTAGGTGCAACATAAAGCAATGAATAAAATATAAAAAATATATAAAAAGGCATGCATAAAATTAAGAATAAAATAGACTGAGACTATATACAGAATGTACAGTTGGCAGATAGTGCAATGTGCAAATGTGGTAGTGCAAATAGATAGTTCTTATATAATTCATTCATTCATTTCATTTTCTACCGCTTATTCCCGTTAGGGGTCGCGGGTGACTGGAGCCTATCCCAGTGACTTTGGGCCTTAGGCGGGGTACACCCTGGACAGTGGCCAACTCGTCGCAGGGCTGACACAGAGAGACAGACAAGGACAGACAACCATTCACTCTCACATTCATACACTATGGGCATTTTAGAGTTGCCAATTAACCTACACAGTCATGTGTTTGGACGGTGGGAGGAGCCGGAGAACCCGGAGAGAACCCACGGTAACACGGGGAGGACATGCAGACTCCAGCCAGAGAGATTGTGTGATGTTAGGGTGGTTCAGGATTCGAACCCACAATCTCCTTATTGAGAGGCAGAAGCTCTAGCCGCTCTGCCACCGTGCACCCCAGTTCTTATATAATATATTATTAAAGTGGCAGGTGTTACAGAGTGTTCATGAGTCCAACGGCAGAGGTTGGACTCATTGAGACGGTTTAAATGTTAGTAAACAAATACATTCTAAATTTAAGAATAGATGAAGTGGAACATAATCTGATTTCTCTGATACATAAGTGATCTCAGAGCTGCTTTAAACACATTCAACATTGTTTTTTACTGCATTACTGATTATTTATTAGATTATGATTTTTGATCATGACAAAATGCTGATCTTAGATTTTACTGGCCAAATACTCAATGAACCCACAATAGTTTTTCATTTTAACTACAGATACAGTAATTACTTCAGAGCCTACGAAGTGCCGTTAGACATTTAATAAAACAGGGGTCTTCCTCGAGCTTCTGATTTAGTAAGTCGCACTACCTAGTTTATACGTTGCGCTCCCGAGTTTGTAATTCACGCTCCAGAGTTTGTAACTCGCATGCATATGAGTTTGTAAGTCGCACTTCCGAGTTGGTAAGTCAGGATCCTGAGAAAAAGCATGTGCATGCATATCATCTCAGCTAACACAACACAGCTCTGGGTCTGATCTGAAGTGTAGTTAATGTAAAACGTTTTATTTAGGCAGCATAAGCTAAGTAAAATCTCACCACTGTAGCCTTTATATGCCCAACTGTTTGTAACTCTGTTAAATGGTTAGAAATAAGCATCAGAACACTGTGTAAATCATCCAACATTCATTTGTATCTAAATGAATGTCCATAGTGCACAGAGCGGGACATCAGTGACCACTGACCAAACGGTATATCTACTGTACATGTTGCTCTTTACTCAGGGCAGGGCTGTTGCATGCTGGACCTATACATGGAGAGCACTGGATCTGTCTATTCAAGCCCCAGTCCAAAAGTACAGAAGACGCAGTGCCAGGTGCACACCACTTCTCCGTCATCCCAGACTGACACCAACCGTCAGCTGCCTCAGGAAGTAACATCAGCTGATAAATGACATGTCACCACCAAGACCGGTCACAGTTCTGAAGATTGCTCACAGATAGCAGCCGAAACATGTCAAGGTACATACATCTCACTAACAAAAATTTGTCCAACTAGACGAAAACATGCATGCAAAACATACAATGACACCAACCCTGTGGGTGCCAATGCCACTCTATAAAATAAATACTTTTGGATACAATGGGCAAATTACGCACAATGTTTTGCTGCTTATGCTTTATTTCTATCCATTTAGCAGACATAGTTAGAAAACAGTTGGACATATACAGGCTACAGTGGTGACAATTTGAGATTTCATTAATTTTAAGTTATGCAGCCTCAATAAAAGGATTCAAATTAACTACACTTCAGATGTACTTTCTCTGGAACCTGACTTACAAACTCGGGAGCACGACTTACTAACTCTGGAGCATGACTTACCATCTCAGGAGCATTACTTACTAAGTCAGGAGCACGAGAAAGATCCCTATTTAAAATCCCCTATTTAAAAAACAATACTTTGTGGGCTCGGTATATTACAGACTTTAGCACAAATTATACTTTTTTGTGAAGTGCAAATACATTGTATTGTTCCCCTCTTTTTTATTGTAGAAATGTAGAAACAGTAGAAACAGAAAGACAAACAAAGTCATATTTTTACCAAAAAATTCAAAATTGACTTAAAAGATGTAAAATCATTAGCACTGCTTTCTTTTGCCTCCAGTCGCCCCTATTCTGGAATTTAGAAAATTCGGGTGGCATAGTATTTTTAATAGTTTATCTACACGGAACTGAACATTCCCATTTTACTGACCTCATCTTGGTCCAGCTGGAGGTCAGTCTTAGTGATGCCATGTCTCTTCAGCATCACCGCCTGCAGCTGCTTCCTGGAGGTAGTGCCATGGACCAGAGGCTCCCAGTAAATCTGGTCCTCAGGGTCCCACACCAGGTCCTGCATGGGGGACAGTCACACACAAGACAGGAAGAGTCTAGACCTGAAGAGGCACCTAACTTTTAGTGTCACAGATATTGATAGGTATTCTGCTTTTCTTAACCAATCTCGAACAACCCAAGGATACTTTACAAGAAAACAATATGTTTATATAAAAAGCCTATGATTCTTCTACAAGGTTTAAATGACTTGTTTTTCACACATAAACTATATAAATTAAATCAAATGTTTACATACATTTACATTTACATACATACATAGTTGGCTCCTTAAATTGAAATTATATATTTATTATTCCATGTCCAGTGAAGTTTTCCCTTGATTCAAACAAACAATTTTGATCCCAAAGTGTAAAAGACATTTAAAGGTCCCATAACATGCAAAATCGACCTTTCAGAGGTTTTAACCTTCCTACAGTGCTATTTGGGCCTCGTATGTGTGCCCAAAGTGGTTTTTTGATTGATTCCCGCATGTTTTCACTAGAGAACTGTCTTTTTTGTCCCCCTCGGCTGAGCAGGCAGACGGGGGCTCATCCCATGGATGACGCGGCTTCCCATGGATGACGCGGTGTTTAAGCCATGCCTCCTGGAAGCGCGCAGCCGCAGAATAAAAACAGCTAATGCTAATGCTACACAGTAATTACACAATGGATACGACAGATCGAAGAGTCAGCTTGTTATTTACCAAACGGCAACGTCCGTCGTCGAGGTACTGCATGATTGTCAAACTCCAGGTCAGATCCAGGACGTAGGACTCAGCACGACGCACCGTCAGGACGGATAAAAGGTTTATTCCCGTGTTTGTGTATCGCTGTTTACCGGAGCACACGGCGCATGCGCACTATCTCCGCTCTAGGCTTCGGCACGAGTTGGGAGGGGGAGCTGCGCAGGTTGGGCGGGGGAGACAGCCTGCTCTCTGTTCGGGGGGGTCAGATCTCAGAGTGAGCCGTTTGCTTTTGCAGGAGGGGGGCCAGTCCAAGAAATGGGTGTTTTTTGGAAACTGTTATGTTATGGATATTGCACAACGAGAAAATGTATCAACAAAGCCCTTAGAATAGACTGTGTAAAGGGGAAAATAGCAGAATATGGGACCTTTAAGTATAGTCGGTTAGACACAGCTAAACGGGTAATTTAACTTCTACATTCTCAACATGTTACAGATATATTTAGTTTGTTGTCATATCAGTTTGCCAATATTGTGATACTGATACATTTACTAATATTAAATAATTTTGTTTTTATTTGTAAATTTATTTTTTTTTAATGTGTGCTTCTTGCATCTCTTCTTCAGAAGAGATGCAAACAATAGTTTTCAATTCAAATTATAAATCGAATGCTATGCCGAGACAGTTACTCTTACAATTCCTCTTGATTAAATACTCAAACCATTAAGCACTGTAGTAAGCCCAGTCTGTTAGAGCAGTGTTTCCCAACCAGGCGTACAGGGACCCCTAGGGGTACGTGAAGAATAAACAGGGGACACTTGGAATGGTTTCAGGTTTTTAAATGAAGATGAAATGTACTTTTATCTGAATAAAAAAGTATAAAAGTATTTAAAAAAAAGTATAATTAAGTATCTTGGAACATAAATATAATGAAAACAAAAATATAAGATTTAAAATTTGTATGAATATATATATATATATATATATATATATATATATATATATATATATATGTGTGTGTGTTAGAGTGTGAGTGTGCTTGAGCTTACCTGACACCCGCCAGCACAGTCCTGCATGTTAACATACACATTGAGCTCATTCCACACGCTCTCCACACCCAGGAAGTGTGGGTGCTGCGTGAGGAAGGGGTTTCCGCTTAGGGGCTCGATGAAGAAGTCTTGCTCCACACTGCGACTGCCCGCCAGCACCAGCACCCAGAAGTGAACCCTCAACCCACACAGCGGGTCAGGGGCCAGGGCGGGGCCAGGTTCCTGCAACACAAGCAAGCTGATGGGCTCGGAACACATCACAACCAGCATTAAACCGTTTCACACCCTGAACTGTTGTTTCTTGTTTGAGACAAACCCAATTAGGCATCAGCCAGGATTGTTTATAGGTTGTCGATTTGTTTCCAGTGAATAATTTTATACCATTAATTTCCAATTAGACAGGTTTGTGTCAGAGCACGGATAGGAGTTACACTGTGTCAGGTCTGTGTCAGAGCACAGGCAGGAGTTACACTGTGTCAGGTCTGTGTCAGAGCACAGGCAGGAGTTACACTGTGTCAGGTCTGTGTCAGAGCACAGACAGGAGTTACACTGTGTCAGGTCTGTGTCAGAGCACAGGCAGGAGTTACACTGTGTCAGGTCTGTGTCAGAGCACAGGCAGGAGTTACACTGTGTCAGGTCTGTGTCAGCACAGACAGGAGTTACACTGTGTCAGGTCTGTGTCAGAGCACAGGCAGGAGTTACACTGTGTCAGGTCTGTGTCAGAGCACAGACAGGAGTTACACTGTGTCAGGTCTGTGTCAGCACAGACAGGAGTTACACTGTGTCAGGTCTGTGTCAGAGCACAGACAGGAGTTACACTGTGTCAGGTCTGTGTCAGAGCACAGACAGGAGTTACACTGTCAGGTCTGTGTCAGCACAGACAGGAGTTACACTGTGTCAGGTCTGTGTCAGCACAGACAGGAGTTACACTGTGTCAGGTCTGTGTCAGCACAGACAGGAGTTACACTGTCAGGTCTGTGCCAGCACAGACAGGAGTTACACTGTGTCAGGTCTGTGTCAGAGCACGGATAGGAGTTACACTGTGTCAGGTCTGTGTCAGCACAGACAGGAGTCACACTGTGTCAGGTCTGTGTCAGCACAGACAGGAGTTACACTGTGTCAGGTCTGTGTCAGCACAGACAGGAGTTACACTGTGTCAGGTCTGTGTCAGAGCACAGGCAGGAGTTACACTGTCAGGTCTGTGTCAGCACAGACAGGAGTTACACTGTGTCAGGTCTGTGTCAGCACAGACAGGAGTTACACTGTGTCAGGTCTGTGTCAGCACAGACAGGAGTCACACTGTGTCAGGTCTGTGTCAGCATAGACAGGAGTTACACTGTGTCAGGTCTGTGTCAGCACAGACAGGAGTCACACTGTGTCAGGTCTGTGTCAGAGCACAGACAGGAGTTACACTGTTGGGTCTGTGTCAGCACAGGCAGGAGTTACACTGTGTCAGGTCTGTGTCAGAGCATAGGCAGGAGTTACACTGTTGGGTCTGTGTCAGCACAGGCAGGAGTTACACTGTGTCAGGTCTGTGTCAGAGCACAGACAGGAGTTACACTGTGTCAGGTCTGTGTCAGAGCACAGACAGGAGTTACACTGTGTCACGCCTGTGTCAGCATAGACAGGAGTCACACTGTGTCAGGTCTGTGTCAGCACAGGCAGGAGTTACACTGTGTCAGGTCTGTGTCAGAGCACAGGCAGGAGTTACACTGTGTCAGGTCTGTGTCAGAGCACAGACAGGAGTCACACTGTGTCAGGTCTGTGTCAGCATAGACAGGAGTCACACTGTGTCAGGTCTGTGTCAGCACAGACAGGAGTCACACTGTGTCAGGTCTGTGCCAGCACAGACAGGAGTTACACTGTTGGGTCTGTGTCAGCACAGACAGGAGTTACACTGTGTCAGGTCTGTGTCAGCACAGACAGGAGTTACACTGTGTCAGGTCTGTGTCAGAGCACAGGCAGGAGTTACACTGTCAGGTCTGTGTCAGCACAGACAGGAGTTACACTGTTGGGTCTGTGTCAGCACAGACAGGAGTTACACTGTGTCAGGTCTGTGTCAGCACAGACAGGAGTTACACTGTGTCAGGTCTGTGTCAGCACAGACAGGAGTTACACTGTCAGGTCTGTGTCAGCACAGACAGGAGTTACACTGTGTCAGGTCTGTGTCAGCACAGACAGGAGTTACACTGTGTCAGGTCTGTGTCAGCACAGACAGGAGTTACACTGTTGGGTCTGTGTCAGAGCACAGACAGGAGTTACACTGTGAAAGGAGGTAGGTCACATACACTGTGGGTCTGACTGGGCTGCTGCTTCTCCACTTTCTTCTGTTGTTTTAAAACAAAGTCACTGTGGATTTTCTTCTCCTTTTTCATGTTGTACTTGTTTCCATCATCCTGAGTCTCCTGGACCGGATCCTGAGAGCAGAGCAACAACAGACAAAAACAAATCTATTCGATATTATATACTAGAACTATAAAAGTAAAGAGAATCTTCAGCAAGATTTTGAGGCACAACTATAATAAATACAGTGTGACTTTCAGCCTTTAGTCGTTTAGCCAATGGAGTCTTAGTCAACCGACATCTTTATTTGTCAACTAATTATTACGGAAAAAAAAAGGCGGAGGCGTCTGTTTCTTCATCAACAGCGCTTGGTGCTCCGATGTGACTGTGATCTCCAAACTCTGCTCTCCTGATCTGGAATATCTCTTCATTAACTGTAAACCATTCTACTCTCCACATGAGTTCATATTTGTCAACTAATTATTTTATTGGGATTAAAAGGATGTACATGGGTCACATGAGAAGGAAGGCTTGTTAAGAGTTAGCTGTAGTTTTGAAAGAAAATCACGAGTTTCTTCTTCTTTTCTTTTACAACTGAATGTGCTGTTACTAATATTTTTTCTGTTTAAATAGATGCTGTTTTTTCATGAATTCCTTTAAGATTATGTTTTACAATAGTTTGACAAATTTTTGTCCACTAATTGAATCACAGAGTCTTTCTTAAGTTCAAATCAAATCAAATCAAATTAATTTATTTTTATAATGCCCAAAATCACAACAACAGTTGCTTCGATGGGCCAGCAGTTCAGATAACTGTCCCAGAATGCCCCTGTCCCTCCTTCGCGGCGAGGAAAAACTACAAAAAACCCCATGGGAAAAAGTAGAAACCTCTGGGAGAACCACAGTGAAGGAGAGATCCTACTCCCACGGACGGACAGGCTGCAGATGAACTAGGACTGACATCCACTTGGACTGTGGAGCCACAACCACTCAAGATGGAGTTCGTCCAGGCAGACGAGGTGTGGCTAATCCAAGGTTGAGGGATTTTCCTCCAGGAGGGTGGTGCATAGATCATTCAGTGTAGAGATCGATCCTCCAGACAAGTTGATTCCAGCCCTCGGATTTATATGTGAAAGCGATATCTACCTGGAGCAGGAGGACAAGCGGTCGACACAGGCGCCCGGAAATGTGCGTGGGTAAAGGCAGAGGCAACGAGAAAGGGGGGGGCGCTTAAATTCCACCAGCCCACGCTGTGCGGGGCACCAGGTAAGCACACCCTCCACACAGGCTCCATCAGCCATCCTGTATAGCCATCTCACATATACATTTGGGCATCTTAGAATGAGTTAGCTGAAGATTTGGGAATGAATTGTGAGTTTAATCTGTCTTTTTTGCAAATAAATCTGCTGTTTGTTTGTAGTTTTCAGTATTTATTTATAATTCTGTGAACTCCTGCAATCTTTTAGAGATGTCTTTGGTCAGATACAGGTTCTAAAGTTTTGCCAGCACCATGCATCAGTCACTACCTTTTAGTCAATTAACTGATTCTCGATTTTTAAGTTACAAAGAGCTAGACCCACTTCCCTGTGTCTATGCTACACTACTTGCTGTAAGATTGCAAAGACTTCCCCATGAATTCAGTACAAATCAGGGAACGTACACTGGAATTGAATTTAAAGAACTTTTCTGACATCCTAGCCAAGCTTAAAGTCCCATGGTGTATCCGAGCTCCTGACTCCAGGCTATAATGACTGACCTTGTGTGGTTGCTCCTGCAGGGGGCAGCACTCCTGGCTGCGATCCAGCTCACACAGGTGCTTGGAGGCGTAGCCACTCACACAGTAGGCATTGTAGTTGAGCCCCAGCAGCAGACTGCAAAGGAGTGTGGCATACTCAAGACTGGTGCCCCGCTGACTGCTCAGCACCGCCTGGGGAGAGCGCAGAGAGCTGGGCTGGAGACAAGAGCCACAGCGGACACAGCACATCACAAAACATCATTATGTAGTGTATTAGTGCGTAACAGGTTGTTCATTTGGTGGGATAATACCTGTAAATCTAAATGATAAACGTTTGTAAAGAAAAGTTGAAAAATCTGTTGAAAATGACAGGAAGCAGACAGCAGTTTATTAATCATTATGGAGACGTGACTAGCTGCATGCCAGACATTAACATTTACCTGGCTTTTCTGGACTGAGATGTCTGATGTTCCTCCAGGGATCTGCTTGCTGCTGAGTTCTTGGTATTTCTCTAGTTTCTCATGTTCCTTTTTCCTGCTGTTGCCACTTGGTGATGCCACGTCAACCACAACGGCCTTCCTTTACTCTTTATCCACCACCACAATGTCTGGTTGGTTTGCCATTGCCATTCTGTCGATCTGTATTTGGAAGTCCCACAGGATCTTCGCTCAGTCATTCTCTACCACCTTTGGAGGTGTTTTTGACTTTGGGGTTTCCAGTCCATACTCCGCACAGAGTACAACAGTTTACTCCAGTTTTTTTAGCGTCTGCTGCAGATTTGGCGCTAGTTTTGGCCAAGAGAGTGAGATGCCACAGAAGAGGAAAGTGTGCAGGGGCTCTCGTGCGCCTTCGGAGACGTGGTGCGCGTACGCCCTTATCTGGGATTTTCCTCTCCGACGTCCGCTCACTCAGCAACAAGATAGACGAATTGGCGCTGCTGATGAATAGAAATAGAGACTCCTCATCTCCTGTTTTGTGCTTCACAGAGACGTGGCTCAGCGAGTCGATCCCGGACTGCGCGCTGCATTTGGAGGGATTCCAGCTCCTCCGCACTGACAGACAAAGGGATCTCTCCGGAAAAAAAAAAGGCGGAGGCGTCTGTTTCTTCATCAACAGCGCTTGGTGCTCCGATGTGACTGTGATCTCCAAACTCTGCTCTCCTGATCTGGAATATCTCTTCATTAACTGTAAACCATTCTACTCTCCACATGAGTTCGCTTCATTCATTCTGGCCGCTGTTTACATCCCGCCAAGCGCGAACGTGCAGGAGGCACAACGCATGTTGGCGGAGCGGATATTATGTGCGGAGCGGGACTTTGCAGACTCCTTGTTAATTATCCTCGGGGAATTTAGCAAGGGAAATCTCAGCCAGAAACTACCAAAGTACAGACAGTTTATTAAATGCCCGACCAGAGAGCAGAACACACTGGATCACTGTTACACTACAGTGAGTGGGTCCTTCCGTGCGATTCCTCGTGCTGCCCTAGGGCTCTCAGATCACGCCATGATCCACCTGATCGCCACGTACAGACAGAGGCTGAAGCTCTCCAAACCTGTAGTGAGGACTTCTAAGAAGTGGCCCAGCGAGGCAGTGGAGGAGCTACGCGCGTGTTTGGACATTACAGACTGGGATGCGTTCAGAACTGCCACGGATGGTTTGGATGAGTACACGGACACTGTGACATCATACATCCAGTTCTGTGAGGACAGTATCATTCCCACACGCACCAGGGTGATTTATAACAACGATAAGCCCTGGTTCACACCCAAACTGAGGCAGCTAAGGCAGCAGAAGGAGGCAGATTTCAGAGCCGGGGACAGAGAGAGCTACAACCTTGTTATTTAGCAAGGAGGTGTCAAGAGCTAGATCTCTGTACAATACACGCCTAAGGGACACTTTCTCTGCCAGCAACTCTTCTGCTGTTTGGAAAGGGCTTAGGCAGATCACCAACTACAAGCCCAAAGCCCCCCATGCTGCCGATGACCAGAAACTAGCTGAACAGCTAGCTTCCTTCTATTCATGATTCAAGATCTCAATCCCCTCCCCCACCCATCTCACTACAATGGACATTTCTGCCAATACCACCCTGGGTCCCAACACCTCCCCCACCAGCCTCTCACTACAAAGGGACGACGTAAGAAGACAGTTTCAGAAGTCCAATCCCCAAAAAGCTGCTGGACCAGACGGTGTCCCCTCCGCCACCCTGAGACACTGTGCAACCTGGCCCTCCACTTCATCCTGCAGCATCTGGACTCCCCGGGAACCTACACCAGGGTCCTGTTTGTGGACTTCAGCTCTGCATTCAACACCATCCTCCTGCTCTGCTCCAGGACAAGCTCTCTCAGCTCAACGTGCCTGACTCCATCTGCAGGTGGATCACTGACTTCCTGACGGACCGGAGGCAGTGCGTGCGGGTGGGGAAGAATGTCTCAGAGACTCGGACTATCAGCACAGGAACTCCACAGGGCTGTGTACTTTTTCCTCTGCTCTTCTCCCTGTACAACAACTGCTGCACCTCCAGCCACGACTCTGTAAAACTGATCAAGTTTGCGGACGACACCCTCATCGGACTCATCTCGGACGGGAATGAGTCTGTCTACAGGAGGGAGGTGGACCGGCCGGTGTCCTGGTGCAGCGACAACAACCTGGAGCTTAACGCCCAGAAAACAGTGGAGATGATTGTGGACTTCAGGAAAGTCTCAGCCCCCCTTTCTCCCTCGCCCTGACAGACTCTCCTACCACCACCGTGGACTCTTTCCGCTTCCTCGGCATCAACATCACTCAAGACCTCAAGTGGGAGCCAACCATCAGCTCCATCATCAGTCAGGCCCAGCAGAGGATGTACTTCCTGTGGCAGCTGAGGAAAGCCAAGCTGCCGGCGCAGATGATAGTGCAGTTCTACACGACCATCATCGAGTCCATCCTCACCTCCTCCGTCACCGTGTGGTCCATCCTCACCTCCTACATCACTGTGTGGTCCATCCTCACCTCCTCCATCACCGTGTGGTACAGGAGCCACCGCCAGGGACAAACAGAGACTACAGCACATTGTGCCACTGCTGAGAAGGTGATCGGCTGCAGCCTTCCATCTGTCCAGGACCTGTACATCTCCAGGACTCGGGGATGAGCAGGTCGGATCACAGCTGACCCTTCTCACCTTGGACACGGACTATTTGAGCCCCTCCCCTTGGGCAGGAGGCTACGGTCCATCCGGACCAGAACCTCTCGCCACAAGAACAGTTTCTTTCCCTCTGCTGTTGGACTCATGAACACTTTATAACACCTGCCACTTTAACAATATATTATTTAAGAGCTATCTATTTGCACTGCTACATTTGCACTGTCTGCCAACTCTACATTTCTGTATATAGTCTTAGTCTATCTTAGTCTATTTTATTTTATCTTATTCTTAATCTTAATCTTATGCATGCCTCTTTTATATATTTTATTATATTTTATTCATTGTTTTATGTTGCACCTTACGCTGAAGCAAGTTCCTATGTTTGTGAATTTTGATCACTGACAATGGCAATAAACCGCTTCTGATTCTGATTCTGAGATGTTTCTGTGCACTAAGCCAGCGACGTGGTTATGGCATTCCATGTATGCTTTCCCTGCCAGCATCTTAAACCCTGCGGTTATGTGCTGGACTGTCTCAGGAGATGTTTTCCATATATACAGAGAGCGCACAACAGAAAAGATACAGTATGTCATATTTTGTGATATTCTATCTCAGTTTCTCCATTGAAATCACACTATCTTCCACTTCACGTTTGCCTCAATTCCATAGGAAGTCTTGATATTGTGTTGGTGATAGTTACCAGCTCAGTGGGCTGCTCCAGCGGCTGCAGGGTCAGATAATTGGACACAAAGCGAGCACACTCCTGCCATGTGAAGAGGTCCACCTGCCCGGGCAAGGTGGGACGCAGCGTAGTGGTCACCAGCTTCTGTAAGAGGAGACATGACAGCTTTCTACTCAGAATTAACGAATATGACTGAGAATTATGTGTAGTAAAACACTGAAATTGACCCTTTGCACCTACATCACATGGTCACGTGGGAGCGCCATGTTGGATGGCAGAAAAGCGTGAACACAGCATTGCAGGGAGGGCAAAACTGACAGAAACTCAGTCATTGCAATTATTTGTCAATTTTGCGACGACTTCTTCTGATTGTAGCATGAGGGGGTGATAACTCATGTTTTTTTTAACTTAACCATAGCAGTAAATTAAATAACAAAATCCAACAACGCCACTGGGTATAACCCTGAAAATAAAATAAGGACACACAGGTCCGTTGCAATCATTAGGAGGCATAGTATAATTTAGCCAATTTATTGAATAACCATTTAACATTAGTTGATTGTTGAGATTCTTAAAAACATCTGTTCACAGCTGTTCACAATTGCACATTTTCACATTCTTTTTCAATTGCACATGATGCGCTCATTGCACCATCCCCAAATAGCGTGGTAGAATAATAAGAGCAGTAAGAACAGGTGACGTGACAAACTAAGACAGAATCCAAACAGGGCCGAGGCAAGACAGCGGTGTGCCACAGCTTGACCAGCCCCCTTTACCTGGATGGTTTAAGATAATTATTAAGATAATCAGTAATTAGACACTGAAAGACTTATGATTGAACCCACTTCATTTTAGACACCAGTTGACGTGGACCCTGGACAGGTAATGGATTACAGGCTCGACTCAGGCTGGCTACAACACGTTCGGACCCCAACTGCAAGGTTGCCAGACGCCAAAGCACAGAACAAGGCTATACAAGCGCTGACTCATGGGGCTGAGAGCCACACCGCGGCACTGAAATAACACAGGCATTAGTGCCCTAAAAAATGTAAATATTGCAGAAAACCATGAATGATAGCTACCTGAAGTAGCAGAGCATGGGCATAACACGCCTAATGGAGGCAGAAATGCACAAGTCAGAGGGTGAAGAAGAGCCAGAGAAAGGCTTTTATAGTCTAAAGCTCTAACCTACTGGACATAATTTACAATGGCAGAAACTTGTACTGCCACATTCACCCCTCCAGTTTTGTCGGCGTCCCAACGACAACTAGGCAAACATACAACTCACACGTAGCACTTTCACTCATTCTAAACAATTGGAAGGGGCCATGACGCACGATCTCCCACATTCAAAATGGCTTTAAGCTTCACTGCCTAAAGGCCTCGGTAAAGCTGGCCTAGGTGGGTATGAGTCACAAACAAGACCCAGCTTGGTCTTCTTAAAACAGTAAAAACAAACATCAGTGGCTAGCACTGGTATCGATGCAAAGGAACTACCTTATCTGGCCTAGGTGGGTATGAGCCACAAACAAGAGGGTATGAGCCACAAACATGAGCCACAAACAATACCCAGCTTGGTACACTTCAAACAGTAAAAACAAACATCAGTGGCTAGCAATGGTATTATCGCACACCCATAAGGGCTGGATAGGGGACTCTGAAGGTTAACCGTCCATTGCCATTTAAAACAAGCTTGGGCAACCTGCTACACACGGCTTGTACTCAGTGACTACACAGGTGACTGGGTCACAGGAGCCACAACAGACGCCACAGTGCAATCTGCAAGTTCTGAGAAGCAGTGACCTTGTGCAGTCCCACCTTATCTACAGTACATCCGGTGCTCCACCACCGCTGTCTTGCCTTATAAAACAAATTCAAACAGTTATTTACAGTACATGCATAATGCATGGGCTATACATATGTAGATTTAGCAGATTTTCATATGCCAGGCAAATCTTGTTACTAAAACCCCATTCTCAATTTTGAAAAATGTGCAAACTCATGAAGTAAAAACACACAATTACTACTTCTGACAACTAGGCCTCCAGTTTACTAGATTGCATCCTGCCAAAACAACGCCTGATTGTAGCACGGGGGGGTGATAACTACTGCTTTTTAAAAATTTAACCTTAACAGTAAATTAAATAACAAAAACCAACAACGCCATATATAACATAACCCAGAAAATAAAATACGCACACACAGGTTTGTTGCAGTCATTAGGAGTCATAGTATAATTTAGCCAATTTATTAAATAACCATTTATCATTATGACTAGCCCCCTTTACCTGGCTGGTTTAAGATAATTAGTTAATTAGTCTAAAACACCACCTACCGACATAATTTACAATGGCAGAAACTCATACTGCCATATAATGTATATTCAGTTCTGCTGTGAGTGAAAGTAGGGCACTTTTTGACTCAAGGGCCACATTGGATTTTTATACTTGCCCCGCGGGCTGGACCATTTACAGTTTGGAGGTTGTTAACTACAGTATATTACACACATACTATTGCACATAGATATAATGCCTAAAATACACAAAAAACTACAACAGAAGAACAAAAATCATTACCCTTATTTATTTAAGTGGGAACAGTGCCGTTGGTCACTCTTTTTAATGCATCAAAGTTTGGTGTTATTCTAGTGGTGGCTATTCTCAAAACTGCTCTTAAGTGTCAGTGTGGCAAACATAGGTGGAGACGAATAACACAAGCGTCTTTTGTGCTATGTCCCGGGGTTTGGAAACTGTCCCTCTGTTAAAAACGCGTAAAACTCGTTAAGTCTAATAGAGTTGAACATCTCCTTTAACCACTGGTTATTATTTGTGAAGAAGACAGTACTTGCCACTTGGCCATTGTTTTTGGACTGTGCCCTCTGTTGGAATCACCTCGCCTCAATTATAGTGAAAAGGATGAGGGAAACAATTCCATCTAATGAAATGAACAAGCAACTATAGTCTCAGACAACTATAAAATGACAAATGTGCCATACTTAACTTTGCAAACATTCAATGGAGTTTCCATAATTTTACCGTGTACAGACAGTATTTCTGCCGTCCATCATGGCAAAGTGGGCGGTCCTCTGAAGAGCGTGACGACACGAGCAAAGGGTCAATAGCATGCCAGAAACATGCTTAAGCTCTAAAAATGTCATTATTTAAGTTTTCAACCATTTATAATATTGTTTTCTGATAAATAGTACACCTGGATTATATCTTTCTTGTCTTCTGTTATTGTATCGTTTTTATTTTTTCTTGGACTTAGAGTGTAGCAGGTACTTACATGTATGGTTTTCATTTGTCAAAACCACATTGACTTTGTTGAGTTTTGCTCACGGTTGCTTTACATATTAAAGGCACACCAAAGCCATGGTTTTAGTGCTTCGCTTTGGAGTGAAAAGTGTCTCCACTGTCTTAAGTGAACCCCAGTGGTCCGTTTAAGTAATCTAAAGTGGACCCTGTGAGGTACTAGCAGTCTCGCTAGTTTTGGCTCCTGTTACACTTTAAGATAAGGCACGCCCCCTTTTTCCGTGAGCCAGATTGATTGGTGGACATGCAAGGTATTGCAGCCCCATGGGCCCAGCCTTTTTGTATAATTGTATATTATAATTGCAGACAGTACTTAATTATTTTCAGTATTTTATTGAAATAGAACGAAATGTTCTTTATAACTGTAAGAATTTTTTTATATTAAGTAATGTCACAGTAAACAAGTGCGAGTCACGTGAACGAGTACGTCGAATGATAGAAACAAAACAAAATTAATGCGGAAGAAGTGAGCACACACCATAGGGATCAATAGAGCACCATTTTGAATTCATCTTCCAGATTTTATTATAGTTCTATGCTTTAACCCCTTATGACTTGACAGGTTTTTATGATTTTCTAATTTTGACTTTGTTCAGTGTATTAATACCACCTGTAAATATAAATTGTAGTTTTACACCAATCAGGTCACTATTTGTGGAGGAAAGTTGAAAAATCTGTTGACAATAACAGGAAGTAAACAAACTGATGACATCACACTGTGGAGACAAATGTTATGCATAATTTACACAAAATAAACTACTTTTTTAAGCCTTTAAACATTAATTCAACAAAATAAAAGTGTTCACGTGTGTTTATCTTTGTCAAATGAACTAAATTTGTGACATTAGCTGAGTTTTGGCCAATGTACAGTGTGGTTGCTATGGTCATTTCCTAGCATGATGTCATACTTTACAACCAGGAAGTAAAGTTTAAAACCTAAAAAACTGCTAAAATGGGGTAAAATTTGTAAAGATTTTAATAGAACTTTGAATATATTTATCTTAATTGCATTTTAGTTAAATGTGTATTTCAACCTGTCATAGGCCCTTTAAGCCTATTTCACCTAAAACACATGACTAAAATAAGCCCCAATTCAAACTGAAGCTGTTTCTGAACCCTTTGTACAAACAAATGTCTGAACTATCTGAAGCTGATTTACTCTAATTTTAAGTAACAAATTCTACACAGAGGAATATTAGATTTTAAAATCCGCCTTGTTTTTCTTTGGAAAATATGAGGAGTAGAGCTGGTGTCTGGAGGATGCTCTGATTTAGACCAGTTTGGAAAGAAAAAAGATTTGAGAGACTTGTAATAAAGTAAAGAAAAAAGCTGTTGCTCTCCAGAGGCGGATGGTAGGCAGGGTAGTTTTACCTTGACTCCACACTGGTTCTGGGGGCAGAGCAGCAGAGGCCTCCTGTCAGGATACAGCAGGCTGAAGTGTCTCTGGAAGCTTTGAGCGATGTACAGGAGGTGCTCCTCCTCTGCGCTGTTCTCAGTGTAAGACCTGGGGAACTGCCGCCCGGTGTCCACACACCTCCTGAAGAAACACCAAAGTCAAGGGACAAATGACCACCGGGTCTATATGTGCTTCTATACAAATACAAATACATTATCAACTAAATCAGTTTTCTTCCGCTTATTTGGGGCCAGGTCGCAGGAGGCAACAGTCTGAGCAGGGAGGCCCTCCAGCTCCTCCAAGGGGATCCCGAAGCATTCCCAACAACATGACAACATAATCTGCAGACAGCAGAGATGAGATCCTGTGGCCCTCCGACCCCTGAGAAGTTCTGTCCATAAAGACAAGGAAAAGTGACAAAGGGCGGAGTCCAACATGCCCTGGGAACAGGTCCGACTTATTGCATTGTGACCACAGCTCCTGCTCTGGTCACAGGGCGTACTCCCGGAGCACCCCTGACAAGGCACCATGAGGCACAAAAAAATGAAATTGTTCAAAATGTCATGACTGTGTGGCACATGTGACTATAGCACCACTTTTTTTCCGTCAGAGGCTTGATTAATAAAAGGTTTTTTTTGGTCCTACAACCAAATGGGGCCGTAAAGGCTCGAATGAAATTAATAGTATGAAAAAGGTAGCAAAATAATTATGTATGAGGCGGCTAGCTCCCGGACTAACATACATGCAGTTTCCCCACAGTGTGATATCATGCTTATCAATAGTCTATGGTGTAGTTTTGTGTTTGTTTCGTGACTCACATGAAGTCCTCCACGTCCTCAGACCGCCCCTCTGTCTCCATCTGTACACACACACAAACACATACAAACACACACAAACACACACACTCCAGTCAATCAAGGATGTTATAAAAGTTTAGATTTCATTCATAAAAAGGTTTATTTTATTATTTTATTGTCTCTGTACTCTGTACTGTACTAACTTTTACGTCTGGTGTCCATGGACATGTTACTGTTTGCTTGAAATGTTCCATTAAATTAAGCTATTCTGCATGTATTCAGTTACAGGTGATTTTATTGCACTAAAACTACTGTGAAAAAATGTGTATTCTTACTGTGGAGGTATGGAAACCCACTCAATGTAATGGCATCATATGTTTTCCCGAACATTTTAACAATAAAAACTATTGTAATTTAATAAATATCAATCAATAAATATCAATAAAGATCAATCGGTTTAATGCATAAAATGGGTCCATTCCATGCAAAAGAATTGGCTTATAACGTC
>CM033633.1:39189465-39238154 GCA_019453435.1 Rhinogobius similis | reverse complement strand
CTTTAGGTGCAGTTTGGAAATGTGAACGCATATATCACTTACCGCTGTGTTTTTCGCTGTCCTCGCGAAGTGAGAAGCAGAAAAGTTCTGGTAACAGTTAAATGTCTGAGAACTGTCTGGAACCATAAGGGCCTTTACCTTTTGTTAAACAACGTTTGTAGTCGTTGCCCGGGAAACCACGCGGCCCGAGCTCAAGCAACGTGACGACTCGGGCCGCGTCCCATTCTCACCTTCTTCACTTGTCCTAGTCTCCTATCTCCTGTCTGTTCGTCTCCTAACCCCTGTCTGCTCATCTCCTAACTCCTGTCTCCTCATCTCATAACTCATTTCTCCTAACTCCTGTCTCCTCGTCTCCTAACCCCTGTCTATTAACTCCATTCTCAACTCCTAACTGTCTCCCATTCACAGAGGAGGAAAAAGCAAAAGGTTTCGTTTTCAGACGATAAACATCGTCAGCAAACTTCCTGAAGTAGCTTAGGTCAACAATACTTGCAAAATTGTCGGCCTATCTTTGTCATTATTCATTTATGTATTATTTATTTCTTTGGTACTCAACTGTTTTGTTTAATGTACACACCAGGCTGCAGCGAGGACGCTGCTTTTCTTCGGTGGTTGGTTAGGGTTGAGGTCTACTGTTGAGGTGCGCAGAAAAAAATCTATGTACCAAGATTAAATAAATAAAGACAATCAATCAAATGATGAGTTTAATATGTCATCAAATTTAAATGGGAAATAAAATTGAAAAATACTAAACGTGTAATTAATTAAATAAATATAAATATATCTATGTAATAATAATTATTAGCCAAATTTAAATGCATTTTGAAAAGAATACTTGTACCAATAAATAATCACATGTTAAAAAATAAGTGTATTTATTGAATTATTTCTATTTACTTCTATTTACTTTCTTTTCTGCATTTGACCCATCTGTTTTCCATCATGGATCTATGCATGTGTTAAAGAATGATGAGAATTTAGGACCATTGCCAGGGCTCTCAAGTCTCACGCATTGACCGTGAGACACACGCATTTGGGTATGTTCACACGCTCACACGCCACACTTCATATTTCTCACGCTCAAAACTAAAGACGCCATAAAATAAAATAAGGCCATGCTCCGTGTTGAAATATGTGAAATGGATGTGCAGCCGTATTTTGTACATGGAACTGTGTTACTGTAACGAACGCACACTGTCCAATCAGGTCAGTCCATCTCTCTCTCTCTCTCTCTCTCTCTCGCGCGTTACGCTCGTCACGCTCCAGCTCCTCTAAATGTAAACACTGGCCAGTGAATTTAAAGCGCAAAATTCACGGGCTTAATTTCCCAAAATTAAAGTGATTCTGATTCAAAGTCCGCGCTGTTACATTTGATGAGCGGGACTCAGCGCTCCGAGAGTGAGGCGCGAGAGCGCTTCTGCTGCTCTCAGCGCCTTTTCCATGCGCTCCCTGTCCACATCCTCCAGACAGTTCAGAGAAAAGTCCCACCTGAGGCTGAGCCTCATGGCTCCGTGTCGGTCCACGCCTTTTACTCTCTCTCTCTTCACAAAATCACAGAGTGCTCTGGCTCACTGCGGCGCCGAGAAGGGCTCAACCTCTAACTCATCCTAACTAATTCATCCTAACTGATTCGTCCTAACTAATTTGTCCTAGACAAGGACCGAGATGTGTCCAATATTAATTTTCTCTATAACCTGCGCAGCCTCAAAACTGCAACTGCACCTCCAGTTTTATCTTCATTCAAAGTGTTTTAGTTAATGTACATTATAAGTGTATAGTTGATATTGAAATCTGTCAAATGCAGAGATAAGGCAGTCAAAACCCACCGTCCCTGATCAGGGACACTTTCAGAGTTTTTACACACATGCGTCATTCATTAAAAACAAATGTTTTCAATACAGACATGTTATATGTCATTTGAAAGTTTAGAGTGACCACTAAACGTCTAAAATGTTCAATCCTCGCTAAATCACCTCTCAAAATACTTGTAAGCTATCAAACTATAACATAACCAAACTGTTCATCTCACATTTCTTACCTTTCGTGGGCTCCTCCAGACGCAAACAAAATCCAATCCAGAAGTGTGTGCACTCTTTCTGCCCATCACAGTCCACAAAATAAGAATATCCAGTTGTTATTTCAAATAATATAATCCATTTGTTGATATCCACCCGTAAACGCATCTTCTTCATTTGACAGTAACACAAAAGCAATAAAAACATAACTGTTACGCATCACTTTGCAGAGATATCTTCGAACTTGAGCGGTTCGGCTTGAGTATCGTTTTCCTCTCAGTCTTGTCTTCAAAACGAGCCTATCCCATAGAGTCTATGGCCTATCCCTGCAATTTTCCGTCTAGTACTTCTAGAGGGAGAGCCCTTTGAGCAAAGCGAACGAATCCATTTTGACACGAGAGGAGCGTCCAGTCTGTCAGGGCGCAGTAAAAACGCTGGGCTGCCACAGCCTGGAATGCCATTGGTGATTCATTAAGTCAATCACAAATTCTTCTGACCAATTGCCACAGCTTTCAAATGAGGGGCGGGACTTGCAGGTTCATTGAGTGCAGGAGCTGATTTTTCCGTGCGTAAAGAGACGAAGGCACCATTTTACGCACCATTTACGCAGCGGTCTTTACGCACGACCTGCCTTTGATTTGAGGAAGTTTATGAAAAAAATAATCTATAAGGGATATTTATAGTCACCAAAATGACCAAATGTGGTTTTCAGGGTCATTAGAGGCAAAATGCATGAAAAGCAGTTTGGCACATTTGGCACAGAGAAGGACCTCCTGTTCGGATTAGGGTTATTTCATACAAAAAGCTGCTCAACATCAAAATGGTTGGACCTAGAAGTCAGAAATTTCACACAGTTGTTGTCAACAAGGTGGACAACTGCTGTGGGGAGTTTCAATAGCACAGCATGAAGTATGTCTTCAGGAAGACATTTTTGTTTTCTCTTTTTTTTTCAGAGACCAAAAAAACGACTTTTGGGGTGTGTTTGAACAGGTGTACTGCCGGTTGTGTTTCACTCAGACAAAGCACAGCTTCTGAAACTAGAAGGTCTTAGCTTTCAAATGACACATCATACAAGCCTATAGACTGTAAGTTAGTCATACAATAAGCTTTTTCATTTGGGTATGTACTTTTCGAGAAAAACTGCCAAAATGAGGTGGGTCTTAACAGGTTAAGTGCAAGTGAAAGTTAGTTTACTGCAGCGGTATCCGTGCTTCTTCAGGGACTGTCAGCAAATTACTGCACAGTGAGGTAAAGAAAAATCCTACAGTGCATTTTTTTGTTGTTGTTGTAGGGCATTTGACCCAGTGACCCCAAACCACTTAATAATATGACTTTATATTTGGTCAGTGGTTCTCAAACTATGGGTGAGGATTCAAAAATTTCAAAAAGTATAAAATAATATTTACTAATTTGTTCTTAATCAAATGAAACATTTTTATAAAATGCAGTGGGTGACCAGCTCCGTGATGATTGGAAAAATCTGTAAATTCTTTTTTTTTTCATTTTTGGGACAGTAATATTGTAATACAAATATATCAGGTGTTTAGCTCTGTAACTAGTGATATATAATTTATTACAATTTTTACTTTTGTGTTTTAAATTCTATCCATCTATCTATAATACATTGCATTTATTTATTTTTAAACGCTGGTTGACGAACATTAAACATAACTAGATAATAGACCAGTTTGCAAAGATGAAATCTAGAAGGTACAATCTCATGATCCTACCTTCTCACAAGTAACAGTTTAACAAGTAACACAATGACAGTCAACGGAGTTCAAAACAATAATTGTTGTTTTGTAATAAAAGACTCATGTGTGCCTACAAAAAACTTTTATTTTTTAGTTGCTCAAAACCTCTTAAAATGCACCAGAATACAAGAAATAAGTCTCCCTTGGGAAAAAAAATTCTGGGGGGGGGACCCCCAGACCCCCCGTCAGGATTTCAAATGATGACTTAAAGAATACACCGGACTAAGCCAAATCCTCAGCAAATCCTAGAAACGCCCCTGGTCTTTCTTACGTTTTGAAAACATGAATGCTGCCAAGCTAATGGTCCGTGTTGCCTGCCTCCTTGTCATTTGATTCGTTTTGAAGCCAAAAATCCCAAATCCGAGAGTCAGCCATTATTTACTTTCACCCTGTAAATCAGAATTATTTGCCACTTTTTCTCGGGTAGCGACCCTGAAAGCGCCAGGTACATTTACATGTTTTAAGTTCAATTTAAACCTATTTAGTAGTTATTAGTAAATTAGTCATGTTAAATGAAGATGTTAAAATATATATGACAGGTTAGACTACATATTTCACTAAAATGTAGTGAACATTATTATATTTATGGTGGGACACTACAGGTGAATTGGAAAAAACCTTACATTTAAAGATATCAATTGTAAACTTGTAAACTGTAGTAGTCCACATAAATGTAAGAAAAAATGTATTACAAGTTTTTCATTGTAATGTTTTCATGTAGAAATAAGATATTTTATGTGTAAAAATGGCTAAAATTACATATTTTTGTCTTTCAGTGTTCTTTTTGATTTATTACCCTATTGTTCGAGTAAGTTAGATCATGCAGAAAAAACAAAGAGTCTGTTCTATGCTCCAAGATACTTTTCAACTCACTTTACTCCGCCTCCGGCCAAAATCTCACTCTAAGCTCTGATCAAAACTTGAGAGCCCTGACCATTGCCAACGATTAACATTTGAAAACATAATATTATATTTTTTGGATGAGAAATAGTCCACAAAATAAAAAAGTCTCCTTCTGACAGTACAGACCAGTGCACAAAGTAGGAATCTGAAACAGTTGATAATGGTTCATTATGGTTCACACCAACTGGCTCATTTTTACTGGGGATGTTTTGGAGAGGTTGACAGTAGTTGCATATACTATATTTTAGGGCTGCACAATGCATCGCAAAAGTATTGATATCGCAATATTGGCTAACGATATCTCAATCAACAAAATATATCGAAGTAACACCAAAGTCTTCCATCTGATAAAAACATTCTGTTTTTTAAAATGAAAACATTGAAAAGGGAAAATCCTGAATAAAATGCAGCTTTTTCAAACTAAACTAACCTCAGCTTTAGACATTATTGCATCAGAAATAGTAGAATAATCGCAAAAAGTTGACTATAAACAATAATTGCAGTACTATTTTGATGATGGTCATTGTTCTCTGGACTAAACAAACTCTAAAACACAAGACTTTTATAACAAAGACAGTGACATTATAAAAGAAAAATGGCAAAAAAGAATCGACAATTTCTGATATGCCTCAATTACATACTTTTTTCATAAATATTCTCTTCATTCACAATATTTCAACATTTATCTGGTTAAAAATGTTTAGTTTATTCTCATTCTGAATTTAAACTCAATCTACAATAGAAATACAGACAAGTTGACGACTAAAATAAATGTTAGTTTCAGCCTTGGACAAAAAGTGTATTTAAATTTCGAAATAATATCAATATGGCAGATATATTAGCCATAATTTATGGCTAATAGCCACATTGCATATCGCAATAATTTCCAACATTGTGCAGCCCACTATATTTCTATTGTTATTTGTTTGAATATTCATTCATTCATTATTTTTTTGCTGAAGTCAAAAGTACATTCCACAGGTAGCCGATCCATGTATCGTTTCCATTGCTGGTGTTTTACGTCCTGCTCCCAACAGACCACGCCCCTCCCTTCGCCGCGCATGAGTCCAACAGTTGTTGTAGTTCCTCCGTGTGCCGCTGGGGAGCAGCAGCAGCAGTAGCCCGGTACACCGTGCTCCTGTGCCCGGGACAGCGCGACGAGAGAGAGCGCTTTGGACCGTTGCTGCTGTGGACTTTTACTGCGGACATTACTCTTTTGACCCTCTGGACGCAACCTGCAGTACTCACCGGAGGCAGCCACCCAGTGCGCGGCGGGAGAGGTGAGTCTGCAGCCTGGGCACACTTTTGGGACGTGCACTCGTGTTACGCAACGGGACAGGGCTCGAATTTTGCCAGGTGCGACTCCGATAGAGGCTTGTGATGGTATAACTGCGTGGATGGACGTGGGTTTTTGTCAGTGCCCAAAGACCACGTCGTGTCGCGCTCCTGGCTTCTGCAGCTCCACGGTTTAAGGAATGTAGTTTGTGTGGTGCAGTTTGGAACTTTGAATATGCACCTGACGCCGCGGCTCATCTTTGCGTCGTTGCCAGGAAACAGCGCGTGTGCAGTAGCCAAGTTAGAATGGCATCAGAATGTTCAAAAATTCCGGAATGGAGCTAACTGGAGGTGAAACGAAGTAGACCTTAGTCAATTATCAGGGATGACATCAGATCTAAATGCTAATGGTTTTAAAGGAGAGGTTATTTTTTGTGTGCATTTGGTATTTAACGAGGCTGTGACATGCATATGTCATTATTTGACATTTTATCCACCGTAAACCCTATTATTGATTTAAAAACCGCTTAGTTATAGAAACATGTCCATTAACCTCTTTTATAACTGTAGAACTGTAATGCCCTGCCTCTTTATTGTAGAATTTCAACTTAAATAATTTGTATGTATGTTTTTGAAAAAGAAAACTCTACATATAGGACCTAGAGTCTGGATTTTTTGAATAATTGAAACTAGGGCTAGGCAAAGTGGCAAAAAATTATTGTCACGATTTTCTTGGGTATTTTTCAAATTCACAAATTTGTTCAAATTCACATTTAAAACACTATTTCATCACTTTTAGTCATGTTTTTGTCACATTCAATTGTGTTTCTCATTTTTAACCACGTCTTTGTCACTTTAGTCACGTCTTTGTCGTTTTGAATCATTTTTAG
This sequence comes from Rhinogobius similis, assembly GCA_019453435.1. NCBI lineage: Eukaryota > Metazoa > Chordata > Actinopteri > Gobiiformes > Gobiidae > Rhinogobius > Rhinogobius similis. Next base: position 39,231,317 of record CM033633.1, on the reverse strand, counting down.
TGCATTGAGTTGCGCTTGTTGTTTGTAGGTGCGTTTTTGTCATTTTTGAACACATTTTTATTGCTTTTGGTTGCGCCTTTGTCAATTGTTTGTACAAATCCAAACTACAGTGTTACCAGGTTTTATTCAAATCAAAGCAAACCATTTTTGTTTGTGGAAGAAATTATTGCACTTCAATTCCAGCCTTTGTGATTTGCTAATTGCGATTTTGTGTAGATTTTATGTAATTGTGCAACCCAAACCTTTAAGAGGTAAATAAAGTCATCTGCTCTGAGGCTAAACAACAGGAGAAAAAGTGTGTTTGAACCAGTTACTAACAAAATAGTCAGTTACTTTCAACACCAACAACATTGTTTAGGAAGAGAATAAACCTTCTGCAGGAATCAGCCTGAACAAGGAACATGTTTAATGTTCTCAAAGTGAAAAACCCATGGGCCTGACTTCTACTGTCAGAGAAACACCCCAGAGTCAGAGAAACACCCCAGAGTCAGAGAAACACCTCAGAGTCAGAGAAACACCCCAGAGTCAGAGAAACACCTGAGAGTCAGAGAAACACCCCAGAGTCAGAGAAACACCTGAGAGTCAGAGATACACCTCAGAGAAACACCCCAGAGTCAGAGGTACACCTCAGAGTCAGAGAAACACCTCAGAGTCAGAGAAACACCTCAGAGAAACACCTCAGAGAAACACCTGAGAGTCAGAGAAACACCGGAGAGTCAGACAACCACCTCAGAGAAACACCTGAGAGTCAGAGAAACACCCCAGAGTCAGAGAAACACCTCAGAGAAACACCCCAGAGTCAGAGAAACACCCCAGAGTCAGAGAAACACCTCAGAGAAACACCTGAGAGTCAGAGAAACACCTCAGAGAAACACCTGAGAATCAGAGAAACACCTCAGAGTAAAAACAACAACCTCAGAGTAAAAACACCTGAGAGTCAGAGAAACACCCCAGAGTCAGAGATACACCTCAGAGTCAGAGAAACTCCTCAGAGAAACACCTGAGAGTCAGAGGAGAAACACCTCAGAGAAACACCTTAGAGTCAGAGAAACACCTGAGAGTCAGAGAAACACCTGAGAGTCAGAGAAACACCTGAGAGTCAGAGAAACACCCCAGAGTCAGAGAAACACCTGAGAGTCAGAGAAACACCTCAGAGTCAGAGAAACACCTCAGAGAAACACCTGTGAGTCAGAGAAACACCTCAGAATCAGAGAAACACCTCAGAGTCAGAGAAACACTCTCAGAGAAACACCTGAGAGTCAGAGAAACACCTGAGAGTCAGAGAAACACCTCAGAGTCAGAGAAACACCTCAGAGAAACACCTCAGAGTCAGAGAAACACTCTCAGAGAAACACCTCAGAGAAACATCTCAGAGTCAGAGAAACACCTGAGAGTCAGAGAAACACCCCAGAGTCAGAGAAACACCCCAGAGTCAGAGAAACACCTCAAAGAAACACCACAGAGTCAGAGAAACACCTGAGAGTCAGAGAAACACCTGAAATCAAAGAAACACCTGAGAGTCAGAGAAACACCTGAGAGTCAGAGAAACACCTCAGAGTCAGAGAAACACCTGAGAGTCAAAGAAACACCTGAGAGTCAGAGAAACACCTCAGAGTCAAAGAAACACCTCAGAGTCAGAGAAACACCTGAGAGTCAAAGAAACACCTGAGAGTCAGAGAAACACCTCAGAGTCAAAGAAACACCTCAGAGTCAGAGAAACACCTGAGAGTCAGAGAAACACCTGAGAGTCAAAGAAACACCTGAGAGTCAGAGAAACACCTCAGAGTCAAAGAAACACCTCAGAGTCAGAGAAACACCTGAGAGTCAGAGAAACACCTCAGAGTCAGAGAAACACCTGAGAGTCAGAGAAACACCTGAGAGTCAGAGAAACACATCAGAGTCAGAGAAACACCTGAGAGTCAGAGAAACACCGGAGAGTCAGAGAAACACCTCAGAGTCAGAGAAACACCTCAGAGTCAGAAACACCTGAGAGTCAGAGAAACACCTGAGAGTCAGAGAAACACCTGAGAGTCAGAGAAACACCTCAGAGTCAAAGAAACACCTGAGAGTCAGAGAAACACCGGAGAGTCAGAGAAACACCTCAGAGTCAGAGAAACACCTGAGAGTCAGAGAAACACCTGAGAGTCAAAGAAACACCTGAGAGTCAAAGAAACACCTCAGAGTCAAAGAAACACCTCAGAGTCAGAGAAACACCTGAGAGTCAGAGAAACACCTCAGAGTCAGAGAAACACCTGAGAGTCAGAGAAACACCTGAGAGTCAGAGAAACACATCAGAGTCAAAGAAACACCTGAGAGTCAGAGAAACACCTCAGAGTCAGAGAAACACCTGAGAGTCAGAGAAACACCTGAGAGTCAGAGAAACACCTGAGAGTCAGAGAAACACATCAGAGTCAGAGAAACACCTGAGAGTCAGAGAAACACCGGAGAGTCAGAGAAACACCTGAGAGTCAGAGAAACACCTCAGAGTCAAAGAAACACCTGAGAGTCAGAGAAACACCTGAGAGTCAAAGAAACACCTGAGAGTCAGAGAAACACCTCAGAGTCAAAGAAACACCTCAGAGTCAGAGAAACACCCCAGAGTCAGAGAAACACCCCAGAGTCAGAGAAACACCTGAGAGTCAGAGAAACACCGGAGAGTCAGAGAAACACCTGAGAGTCAGAGAAACACCGGAGAGTCAGAGAAACACCCCAGAGTCAGAGAAACACCCCAGAGTCAGAGAAACACCTCAGAGTCAGAGAAACACCCCAGAGTCAGAGAAACACCTGAGAGTCAGAGAAACACCCCAGAGTCAGAGAAACACCTGAGAGTCAGAGATACACCTCAGAGAAACACCCCAGAGTCAGAGGTACACCTCAGAGTCAGAGAAACACCTCAGAGTCAGAGAAACACCTCAGAGAAACACCTCAGAGAAACACCTGAGAGTCAGAGAAACACCGGAGAGTCAGACAACCACCTCAGAGAAACACCTGAGAGTCAGAGAAACACCCCAGAGTCAGAGAAACACCTCAGAGAAACACCCCAGAGTCAGAGAAACACCCCAGAGTCAGAGAAACACCTCAGAGAAACACCTGAGAGTCAGAGAAACACCTCAGAGAAACACCTGAGAATCAGAGAAACACCTCAGAGTAAAAAAAACAACAACCTCAGAGTAAAAAAAACACCTGAGAGTCAGAGAAACACCCCAGAGTCAGAGATACACCTCAGAGTCAGAGAAACACCTCAGAGAAACACCTGAGAGTCAGAGAAACACCTCAGAGAAACACCTTAGAGTCAGAGAAACACCTGAGAGTCAGAGAAACACCTGAGAGTCAGAGAAACACCTGAGAGTCAGAGAAACACCCCAGAGTCAGAGAAACACCTGAGAGTCAGAGAAACACCTCAGAGTCAGAGAAACACCTCAGAGAAACACCTGTGAGTCAGAGAAACACCTCAGAATCAGAGAAACACCTCAGAGTCAGAGAAACACCTCAGAGAAACACCTGAGAGTCAGAGAAACACCTGAGAGTCAGAGAAACACCTCAGAGTCAGAGAAACACCTCAGAGAAACACCTCAGAGTCAGAGAAACACCTCAGAGAAACACCTCAGAGAAACATCTCAGAGTCAGAGAAACACCTGAGAGTCAGAGAAACACCCCAGAGTCAGAGAAACACCCCAGAGTCAGAGAAACACCTCAAAGAAACACCACAGAGTCAGAGAAACACCTGAGAGTCAGAGAAACACCTGAAATCAAAGAAACACCTGAGAGTCAGAGAAACACCTGAGAGTCAGAGAAACACCTCAGAGTCAGAGAAACACCTGAGAGTCAAAGAAACACCTGAGAGTCAGAGAAACACCTCAGAGTCAAAGAAACACCTCAGAGTCAGAGAAACACCTGAGAGTCAAAGAAACACCTGAGAGTCAGAGAAACACCTCAGAGTCAAAGAAACACCTCAGAGTCAGAGAAACACCTGAGAGTCAGAGAAACACCTGAGAGTCAAAGAAACACCTGAGAGTCAGAGAAACACCTCAGAGTCAAAGAAACACCTCAGAGTCAGAGAAACACCTGAGAGTCAGAGAAACACCTCAGAGTGAGAGAAACACCTGAGAGTCAGAGAAACACCTGAGAGTCAGAGAAACACATCAGAGTCAGAGAAACACCTGAGAGTCAGAGAAACACCGGAGAGTCAGAGAAACACCTCAGAGTCAGAGAAACACCTCAGAGTCAAAGAAACACCTGAGAGTCAGAGAAACACCTGAGAGTCAGAGAAACACCTGAGAGTCAGAGAAACACCTCAGAGTCAAAGAAACACCTGAGAGTCAGAGAAACACCGGAGAGTCAGAGAAACACCTCAGAGTCAGAGAAACACCTGAGAGTCAGAGAAACACCTGAGAGTCAAAGAAACACCTGAGAGTCAAAGAAACACCTGAGAGTCAAAGAAACACCTCAGAGTCAGAGAAACACCTGAGAGTCAGAGAAACACCTCAGAGTCAGAGAAACACCTGAGAGTCAGAGAAACACCTGAGAGTCAGAGAAACACATCAGAGTCAAAGAAACACCTGAGAGTCAGAGAAACACCTCAGAGTCAGAGAAACACCTGAGAGTCAGAGAAACACCTGAGAGTCAGAGAAACACCTGAGAGTCAGAGAAACACATCAGAGTCAGAGAAACACCTGAGAGTCAGAGAAACACCGGAGAGTCAGAGAAACACCTGAGAGTCAGAGAAACACCTCAGAGTCAAAGAAACACCTGAGAGTCAGAGAAACACCTGAGAGTCAAAGAAACACCTGAGAGTCAGAGAAACACCTCAGAGTCAAAGAAACACCTCAGAGTCAGAGAAACACCCCAGAGTCAGAGAAACACCCCAGAGTCAGAGAAACACCTGAGAGTCAGAGAAACACCGGAGAGTCAGAGAAACACCTGAGAGTCAGAGAAACACCCCAGAGTCAGAGAAACACCCCAGAGTCAAAGAAACACCTGAGAGTCAGAGAAACACCTGAGAGTCAAAGAAACACCTCAGAGTCAGAGAAACACCTGAGAGTCAGAGAAACACCTGAGAGTCAGAGAAACACCTCAAAGTCAGAGAAACACCTGAGAGTCAGAGAAACACCTCAGAGTCAGAGCCTCTCAGAGCAGTGTGTCACATCTTTTGAGACAATTTCACTACTTACTTGAGGCAGTAACTAAGTAATGTAATTAGATTTTTTTTTAAAGTAATTAGTAATCTGTAACTAATTTCTTTTTCAAAGTAACGTACCAACACTGGTTTGAACTGACAGCTGCATTAAAGAGACAAACAGTGAATCACTATACAACGATTTCACAACAATTGCAGATTGTCACAGGGACGAGCTTTTGTCACCATATCGTGCAGCCCTAATTGAAACTAAGTTCAGAGCAATAGGTGATGACAAGGGGAAGGTGAAAACAGGACAATACAGGATTACTTAAACATGCAAGAATCAATCAAAATATAACTTTGAGTAAACTAATGACTGTTGTAACAAGGTTAACATTTGAATACATTTGCATTTTAGTTTTCTTCTTGAGAATCAATCACTTGATTATCTGATCAAATATTTTTTTTCTTTTCCTGGCAAGTTCAACAGTATGATGTAAACTCATCTATGTTTCATTTACACTTTTGTTCTGCACTGGGAACGAAGCCACTCGTGTACAGGAGACACCCGCAGCACTATCTGCTGAGAGGCAGAAATACGCTGAAGATGAAAAATATAAATTTGAATCAATAATATTGCTTATATTTTCACGTTACTGGCACTTTGGACATCAAAAGGCTGAAAGGTTAGCCTCCCTCAACAAAAAAGTCACACTCTGCCTATGGTTAACTGTCATAAGCCCTCATAATCACCTATTTAATAAACAAAACTATGTAAAAATACAATTGTAACTAGTGTACTTATTACATTTTGAAGCAATAACTAATGTGTGACTAAATACTTTTTCAAAGTAACTCCCCAACACTGCACGTGGACATCATTGTCATTAGGGCTGCACAATACATCGCAAAAGTATCAATATCGCAATATTGGCTGACACAATAACAATATTGCAACAGACAAAATATATCACTGTAACACCGAAGTCTTCCATCTGTTTTTAACATTAAAATATTAGAAAGGGAAAAGACTAAACTGACTGTAGACTGTTGTATTTGTTGGTTTTTATTTTAACAGACAATCCTGCATCCAAAATAAGGCTGTAAAAATAGGTAAAATAATCATGACTAGTCGACTATAAAGACAGTGACATTATTTGAGAAAAATGGCAGAAAAGAAAAGACCATTTCTGATTTTCCTCAATAATACACTATATTCATAAATATTCTCTATCTAGAAGGCATCTTTCACAACATTTAGATGGTTAAAAATATTACTTTATTGTGTTGTTGTTATAGTGTTGTCGACTTATAAGTCTACAATAGAAATAATTGCTGACTAGTTAAAATAATTGTCTGTTTCAACCTTAGTCAAAAAGTGTATTTACACTATATTGATATTGCAGATCTTAATAGCCATATCACATATCGCAATCATTTCCATTATCATACAGCCCTAAGTCCTTCCACCTCGGTTGCGTAGGCTGAGCGTATACGTGGAGTATGGGGCCATGCATGTATGAAACAAAAGAGTTTAAAACATTAGACTAAGATTCTCAAGGACTCAATGTCCGGACTGTACACATGCACGGAGAAGCACAGGGCTCTGACAACCAGGAGAAATCTAAAACGAGTGTCAACGGATCATGATGCACCAGGAGTCATCTGGTCCTGTGGTGGGCGGGGCTTAGGCAGGTTAGAGGTCAATCAGCTGTGTGTACCTGTGACGTGAGCTCAGCCTCTTGGAGCGTGCTTGTTTCTGGAAAGGGCTGCACACTTTATTTATTTTAGAATATTGTCGCCCTAAAGGCTTTATTAGAGAGGAGAGTTGTAGATTGAAATAAGGAGTGAGAGTATGGACGGCACATGATCAAGCACTGGAATGGAACCCATGACACCGGGTGGCATGAACCGCACAAGTGCAACAACTCTATCCACTGCACCACCAGCATGTGTTGAAATGTATTTATTTGTTAGAGATTAAATTAACAAACTTTGTTTTTGTTTTAATATTCAGATATGTGACTAGATAATGCCACTACTCTCTGCAACTATTTAGAGGTCATTTTACTTAAGTTAATTCATGCTGTCAGAAAAGATGTTGAACTTGATGCCAGTTTTTGTTTCATGTGGATAGGCCCATAATTACAGAAACACAAACCATTAATCAGGTCGACAAATATGCAATCTGCAAATTTGACCTAAGAATCCTGTCTCCAGCTTAGTCTGAAACTAAGGGAACCTAACCTGTTGTAAATTATATTATTTATCAAATCAAATCCAACTTTATTTCTAAAGTGTCTTCTCATATATAGAATGTAACACAAATTGCTTGACAGTGCATTAAAATCATTCCTACATGTCATATATACTGTATATCATATACAGTATATATCTACACTGAAAAAGTGTTGCTTTCATCAAAAGCACGAAAATGATTTAAGTGGTTTCATTGTCCTAACTTTGTCCTGTCAGCTTTTTCAGCATTTTACTAACTACCAAAGCATTTGAATTACTTTGGCCTTTGCCTCCCAGTAAGGAGATTGTGGGTTCGAATCCCAGACCACCCCAACATCACACGATCTCTCTGGGTGGAGTCTGCATGTCCTCCCCGTGTTACCGTGGGTTCTCTCTGGGTTCTCCGGCTCCTCCCACCGTCCAAACACATGACTGTGCAGGTTAATTGACAACTCTAAATTGCCCATAGTGTATGTGAGAGTGAATGGTTGTCTGTCCATGTCTCTGTGTCAGCCCTGGGACCAGTTGACCAGTGTCCAGGGTGTACCCTGAACCCTAAATATATATATATATATATATATATATATATATATATATATATATATACACACACACACACACACACATATATACATACATACATGTCGTATAGATAGATATAGATATAAATGTATGTATGCATGTATATTCCTTGCACTTGAAGCTCTTGTTGTTCTTCCTCAGGAGGTGGTGGAGTGGAGTCTTCCTGGTCCAGTGAGGGGAGGGACCAGAGGAGGGGAAAGATGCCCAAAACGGTAAGAGCACACATTGCTGGGAGCCTGTAGGCAGTAGAGCATTTACTTCTGTTTGAGAAGACACAGGTCTCCAAGGAGGAAACAGAATTCAGAACTCTAGCTCTATGAGTTTGTCTGGAGCTCATACGGGCTTCACTATTGGCTTTAACTCAAGGCATGAACATCAAGAAGAGCCTGAGAAGATCAAATAATAAAGACTAGCAATGTTGTCCTGCTCTGTCCCATGCCCTGTCCCATGCTCTGTCCAACTCTTTGTCCTGCTCTATCCTTATCTGTCCTGCTCTGTCCCATGCCCTGTCCCATGCTCTGTCCTGCTCTTTCCCCTGCTCTGTCCCCTGCTCTGTCCAACTCTTTGTCCTGCTCTATCCTTATCTGTCCTGCTCTATCCCATGCTCTGCTCCATGCTTTGTCCTGCTCTTTCCCCTGCTCTGTCCTGTCCTGCTCTACCCAACTCTCTGTCCTGCTCTGTCCCCTGCTTTGTCCTGCGCTGTCCAACTATCTTTCCTGCTCTGTCCTGCTCTGTCCAACTATCTGTCCTTTTCTGTCCTGCTCTGTCCCCTGCTCTGTCCATCTATCTGTCCTTCTTTGTCCGTCTCTGTCCTCTGCACTGTCCAGCTCTGTCCCATGCTCTGTCCTGCTCTGTCCTTCTCTGTCCTGCTCTGTTCTGTATGTGGAGGTGTGTAGATGGGAGCAGAGCAGTCCTGAATTATTGAAGCCTGCGGCGTTTGGCACATGTCGCCCGCCAAAGAGGAAGTCCCCCAGGGGCCCGGGCAGTGAGGGGGTGGGGCCACGCTGCCAGTATAGAACCCATTAATATTTCATCAGCAACTTTTCATTTGTGTAATGAAAATTATCCAAGTGAGTGGAGGTAATTAGAGAGTGGGTGTGAAGGAGAGCGAAGTCTACTCTGCAAGACCAGGTCTGACACCAGGCACTTTGAAACTACACTGGATTTACACTTCACAACTTAAAGGTGCAATCTATAACTTTTCTAGTGGAAGGTTAGTTTACTGTTAGTTTACAGTATTTGACATATATGACATAACATGATTTACATGCCGTAAACACATTGGATCATGGGTTCATTTCCATTTGTTGGTCCACATTCATTCTCACAAACACACTCTCATTCATACATCTGGACTTGGACTTGGTGATGAAGTGCATTGCCCAAGGACACTACAGTATTGTAGCCCTTGTCATTCCATGGTGGCACCTGGTATTCCCAGTGGTCTTCCATCCAATAATGAGGCCAACCAGGCTTAGCTTCTGAGATGTGACGAGACCAGTGACTTTCAAGAGGGTAAGCCTAGAAAGTTCCACTGTATGGAATTACTTTTAAAACTTTAAAAATTAAAACATGTTTATCGCTCAAAATCCACACTGTGGAAATGTCCTGATTGTAAGTAAAGAAGGTTTATTTATACAGCACCTTTCTCAGACGAAGCAGTCACAAAGACAAGGGAGTTGTGAAGCACATGGATTTTGTGTGAGCCTCCTAATTCATTAAAGACATATTAGAGAACCGACACTGAAACTGATGCACATCAAATTATATCAGTTGATGTCATTATTTTGAGCATGTAAAAAAATGGGCCTAGAGTTTAATGGAAAAAAAAAATACTATAATTTATATCTAATAATGAGAGGAAGACCAGACTTCACTGATTAGTTTTTATTTTGGGAAACAGCTTTGATCAAAACACTGGAGCAGGTTCAAATCACCAAAAGTCCATAATAATGAACAGTGCTGGACCCAGCTCGCTCAGGTCACGTCTCGTCTTCACCACACAAAACTGTTAAGTTAAAGTTAAGTGGAGGTACACTTTATTGTCCCTATAGGGAAATTTGCCCTCTGTGTTTGACCCATCCTTCAATGCCGCACGAGCATCTCCTCAGGACCCATCTCCAGTTCTTTTTGCTAGGCTTGGTCAGGACTACTCGAGGAATTTTACCTATTGTGCATGTTTGGGGGTGATGGGGGAAACTGGAGATTTCTGAGCTGCAGAGTTTTGATGTTGATGTTGGGTTTCAGCTAAATGTACGCGTGACCACCATGGATGCGGAGCTGGAGTTTGCCATCCAGCCCAACGCCACAGGCAAGCAGCTCTTCGACCAGGTGAGGCAAGTCCATTCTTGACCACTCTCACAGTCAAGGCTTTTGTCTTCTTTTGTCTTGTAATCCTCTACACAAAACCTCTACACTAAAATAAACCATGGTTAATGTCAATTGCAAAGTGTGCATTTATTAACAGGCTTTAAAGAAAATATAAAATAGCTGAATTACCTGGTTTTCAAAATAAAACAACAAAAGGAGAAAATGTGCATTCCTAGCTCTCACAAACCCTTTGGCACATTGATAATATTCACATGCAGGAATTTTCAGGCGCAGCTTTTTTCAGACATCAAGCTCTAAAATGCTTCAATTGTAGCTAACATATTAACAGTGCACAGTGGCCAGTGTGGTCATCTATGCTGTGGTCTGCTGGGCCAGTGTGGTCATCTATGCTGTGGTCTGCTGGGCCAGTGTGGTCATCTATGCTGTGGTCTGCTGGGCCAGTGTGGTCATGTACGCCGTGGTCTGCTGGGCCAGTGTGGTCACGTACGCCGTGGTCTGCTGGGCCAGTGTGGTCACGTACGCCGTGGTCTGCTGGGCCAGTGTGGTCACGTACGCCGTGGTCTGCTGGGCCAGTGTGGTCATGTATGCCGTGGTCTGCTGGGCCAGTGTGGTCATGTACGCTGTGGTCTGCTGGGCCAGTGTGGTCATCTATGCTGTGGTCTGCTGGGCCAGTGTGGTCATCTATGCTGTGGTCTGTTGGGCCAGTGTGGTCACGTACGCCGTGGTCTGCTGGACCAGTGTGGTCACGTACACCGTGGTCTGCTGGGCCAGTGTGGTCACGTACGCCGTGGTCTGCTGGGCCAGTGTGGTCATGTATGCTGTGGTCTGCTGGGCCAGTGTGGTCATCTATGCTGTGGTCTGCTGGGCCAGTGTGGTCACGTACGCCGTGGTCTGCTGGACCAGTGTGGTCAAGTACGCCGTGGTCTGCTGGGCCAGTGTGGTCATCTATGCCGTGGTCTGCTGGGCCAGTGTGGTCATGTACGCCGTGGTCTGCTGGGCCAGTGTGGTCATGTACGGTGTGGTCTGCTGGGCCAGTGTGGTCATGTACGCTGTGGTCTGCTGGGCCAGTGTGGTCATGTACGCTGTGGTCTGCTGGGCCAGTGTGGTCACGTAAGCTGTGGTCTGTTGGGCCAGTGTGGTCACGTACGCCGTGGTCTGCTGGGCCAGTGTGGTCATCTATGCTGTGGTCTGCTGGGCCAGTGTGGTCATCTATGCTGTGGTCTGTTGGGCCAGTGTGGTCACGTACGCCGTGGTCTGCTGGGCCAGTGTGGTCACGTACGCCACGTGGTCTGCTGGGCCAGTGTGGTCACGTACGCCGTGGTCTGCTGGGCCAGTGTGGTCACGTACGCCGTGGTCTGCTGGGCCAGTGTGGTCATGTACGCCGTGGTCTGCTGAGCCAGTGTGGTCATCTATGCTGTGGTCTGCTGGGCCAGTGTGGTCACGTACGCCGTGGTCTGCTGGGCCAGTGTGGTCATCTATGCTGTGGTCTGTTGGGCCAGTGTGGTCATCTATGCTGTGGTCTGTTGGGCCAGTGTGGTCATCTATGCTGTGGTCTGCTGGGCCAGTGTGGTCATGTACGGTGTGGTCTGCTGGGCCAGTGTGGTCACGTACGCTGTGGTCTGTTGGGCCAGTGTGGTCATCTATGCTGTGGTCTGCTGGGCCAGTGTGCTCACGTACGCCGTGGTCTGCTGGGCCAGTGTGGTCATCTATGCTGTGGTCTGCTGGGCCAGTGTGGTCATGTACGCCGTGGTCTGCTGGGCCAGTGTGGTCACGTACGCCGTGGTCTGCTGGGCCAGTGTGGTCATGTACGCTGTGGTCTGTTGGGCCAGTGTGGTCATGTACGCTGTGGTCTGCTGGGCCAGTGTGGTCATGTACGCCGTGGTCTGCTGGGCCAGTGTGGTCATCTATGCTGTGGTCTGCTGGGCCAGTGTGGTCACGTACGCTGTGGTCTGCTGGGCCAGTGTGGTCATGTACGCCGTGGTCTGCTAGGCCAGTGTGGTCATGTACGCCGTGGTCTGCTGGGCCAGTGTGGTCATGTACGCCGTGGTCTGCTGGGCCAGTGTGGTCACGTACGCTGTGGTCTGCTGGGCCAGTGTGGTCATGTACGCCGTGGTCTGCTGGGCCAGTGTGGTCATCTATGCTGTGGTCTGCTGGGCCAGTGTGGTCATCTATGCTGTGGTCTGTTGGGCCAGTGTGGTCATGTATGCTGTGGTCTGCTGGGCCAGTGTGGTCATCTATGCTGTGGTCTGCTGGGCCAGTGTGGTCACGTACGCCGTGGTCTGCTGGACCAGTGTGGTCACGTACGCCGTGGTCTGCTGGGCCAGTGTGGTCATGTATGCCGTGGTCTGCTGGGCCAGTGTGGTCATGTACGCTGTGGTCTGCTGGGCCAGTGTGGTCATGTATGCTGTGGTCTGCTGGGCCAGTGTGGTCATGTACGCTGTGGTCTGCTGGGCCAGTGTGGTCATGTACGCTGTGGTCTGCTGGGCCAGTGTGGTCACGTACGCTGTGGTCTGTTGGGCCAGTGTGGTCACGTACGCCGTGGTCTGCTGGGCCAGTGTGGTCATCTATGCTGTGGTCTGCTGGGCCAGTGTGGTCATCTATGCTGTGGTCTGTTGGGCCAGTGTGGTCACGTACGCCGTGGTCTGCTGGGCCAGTGTGGTCACGTACGCCGTGGTCTGCTGGGCCAGTGTGGTCACGTACGCCGTGGTCTGCTGGGCCAGTGTGGTCACGTACGCCGTGGTCTGCTGGGCCAGTGTGGTCATGTACGCCGTGGTCTGCTGAGCCAGTGTGGTCATCTATGCTGTGGTCTGCTGGGCCAGTGTGGTCACGTGACGCTGCGGGTCTGCTGGGCCAGTGTGGTCAACTAAGCTGTGGTCTGTTGGGCCAGTGTGGTCATCTATGCTGTGGTCTGTTGGGCCAGTGTGGTCATCTATGCTGTGGTCTGCTGGGCCAGTGTGGTCATGTACGGTGTGGTCTGCTGGGCCAGTGTGGTCACGTACGCTGTGGTCTGTTGGGCCAGTGTGGTCATCTATGCTGTGGTCTGCTGGGCCAGTGTGCTCACGTACGCCGTGGTCTGCTGGGCCAGTGTGGTCATCTATGCTGTGGTCTGCTGGGTCAGTGTGGTCATGTACGCCATGGTCTGTTGGGCCAGTGTGGTCATCTATGCTGTGGTCTGCTGGGCCAGTGTGGTCATCTATGCTGTGGTCTGTTGGGCCAGTGTGGTCATGTAAGCTGTGGTCTGATGGGCCACTGTGGTCACACGCACGCCGTGGTCTGCTGGGCCAGTGTGGTCATGTACGCTGTGGTCTGTTGGGCCAGTGTGGTCATGTACGCTGTGGTCTGCTGGGCCAGTGTGGTCATGTACGCCGTGGTCTGCTGGGCCAGTGTGGTCATCTATGCTGTGGTCTGCTGGGCCAGTGTGGTCACGTACGCTGTGGTCTGCTGGGCCAGTGTGGTCATGTACGCCGTGGTCTGCTAGGCCAGTGTGGTCATGTACGCCGTGGTCTGCTGGGCCAGTGTGGTCATGTACGCCGTGGTCTGCTGGGCCAGTGTGGTCACGTACGCTGTGGTCTGCTGGGCCAGTGTGGTCATGTACGCCGTGGTCTGCTGGGCCAGTGTGGTCATCTATGCTGTGGTCTGCTGGGCCAGTGTGGTCATCTATGCTGTGGTCTGTTGGGCCAGTGTGGTCACGTACGCTGTGGTCTGCTGGGCCAGTGTGGTCATCCATGCTGTGGTCTGTTGGGCCAGTGTGGTCATCTATGCTGTGGTCTGTTGGGCCAGTGTGGTCATGTACGCTGTGGTCTGCTGGGCCAGTGTGGTCATCTATGCTGTGGTCTGTTGGGCCAGTGTGGTCATGTACGCTGTGGTCTGCTGGGCCAGTGTGGTCATGTACGCCGTGGTCTGCTAGGCCAGTGTGGTCACGTACGCTGTGGTCTGCTGGGCCAGTGTGGTCATCTATGCTGTGGTCTGTTGGGCCAGTGTGGTCATGTACGCTGTGGTCTGCTGGGCCAGTGTGGTCATGTACGCCGTGGTCTGCTAGGCCAGTGTGGTCATCTATGCTGTGGTCTGTTGGGCCAGTGTGGTCATGTACGCTGTGGTCCACTGGGCCAGTGTGGTCACGTACGCCGTGGTCTGCTGGGCCAGTGTGGTCACGTACGCCGTGGTCTGCTGGGCCAGTGTGGTCATGTATGCTGTGGTCTGCTGGGCCAGTGTGGTCATCTATGCTGTGGTCTGTTGGGCCAGTGTGGTCACGTACGCTGTGGTCTGCTGGGCCAGTGTGGTCACGTACGCCGTGGTCTGCTGGGCCAGTGTGGTCATCTATGCTGTGGTCTGCTGGGCCAGTGTGGTCATCTATGCTGTGGTCTGCTGGGCCAGTGTGGTCATGTACGCCGTGGTCTGCTGGGCCAGTGTGGTCACGTACGCCGTGGTCTGCTGGGCCAGTGTGGTCATCTATGCTGTGGTCTGCTGGGCCAGTGTGCTCACGTACGCCGTGGTCTGCTGGGCCAGTGTGGTCATCTATGCTGTGGTCTGCTGGGCCAGTGTGGTCACGTACGCCGTGGTCTGCTGGGCCAGTGTGGTCATGTATGCCGTGGTCTGCTGGGCCAGTGTGGTCATGTATGCTGTGGTCTGCTGGGCCAGTGTGGTCATCTATGCTGTGGTCTGCTGGGCCAGTGTGGTCACGTACGCCGTGGTCTGCTGGGCCAGTGTGGTCATCTATGCTGTGGTCTGCTGGGCCAGTGTGGTCATCAATGCTGTGGTCTGCTGGGCCAGTGTGGTCATGTACGCCGTGGTCTGCTGGGCCAGTGTGGTCACGTACGCCGTGGTCTGCTGGGCCAGTGTGGTCATCTATGCTGTGGTCTGCTGGGCCAGTGTGCTCACGTACGCCGTGGTCTGCTGGGCCAGTGTGGTCATCTATGCTGTGGTCTGTTGGGCCAGTGTGGTCATGTACGCCGTGGTCTGTTGGGCCAATGTGGTCATGTACGCCGTGGTCTGTTGGGCCAGTGTGGTCATGTACGCCGTGGTCTGCTGGGCCAGTGTGGTCATCTATGCTGTGGGCCAGTGTGGTCATGTACGCTGTGGTCTGCTGGGCCAGTGTGGTCACGTACGCTGTGGTCTGCTGGGCCAGTGTGGTCACGTACGCCGTGGTCCACTGGGCCAGTGTGGTCACGTACGCTGTGGTCTGCTGGGCCAGTGTGGTCAAGTACGCCGTGGTCTGCTGGGCCAGTGTGGTCACGTACGCTGTGGTCTGCTGGGCCAGTGTGGTCACGTACGCCGTGGTCTGCTGGGCCAGTGTGGTCACGTACGCCGTGGTCTGCTGGGCCAGTGTGGTCACGTACGCCGTGGTCTGCTGGGCCAGTGTGGTCACGTACGCTGTGGTCTGCTGGGCCAGTGTGGTCATGTACGCCGTGGTCTGCTGGGCCAGTGTGGTCACGTACGCTGTGGTCTGCTGGGCCAGTGTGCTCACGTACGCCGTGGTCTGTTGGGCCAGTGTGGTCATCTATGCTGTGGTCTGCTGGGCCAGTGTGGTCATGTACGCCGTGGTCTGCTGGGCCAGTATGGTCATCTATGCTCCGGTAGCATGTTGGGCCAGTGTGGTCACGTACGCCGTGGTCTGCTGGGCCAGTGTGGTCACGTACGCCGTGGTCCACTGGGCCAGTGTGGTCACGTACGCTGTGGTCTGCTGGGCCAGTGTGGTCATGTACGCCGTGGTCTGCTGGGCCAGTGTGGTCACGTACGCTGTGGTCTGCTGGGCCAGTGTGGTCATGTACGCCGTGGTCTGCTGGGCCAGTGTGGTCACGTACGCCGTGGTCTGCTGGGCCAGTGTGGTCACGTACGCCGTGGTCTGCTGGGCCAGTGTGGTCACGTACGCTGTGGTCTGCTGGGCCAGTGTGGTCATGTACGCCGTGGTCTGCTGGGCCAGTGTGGTCACGTACGCCGTGGTCTGCTGGGCCAGTGTGGTCATGTACGCCGTGGTCTGCTGGGCCAGTTTGGTCATCTATGCTGTGGTCTGCTGGGCCAGTGTGGTCATCTATGCTGTGGTCTGTTGGGCCAGTGTGGTTATGTACGCTGTGGTCCACTGGGCCAGTGTGGTCACGTACGCCGTGGTCTGCTGGGCCAGTGTGGTCATGTATGCCGTGGTCTGCTGGGCCAGTGTGGTCATGTATGCCGTGGTCCACTGGGCCAGTGTGGTCACGTACGCCGTGGTCTGCTGGGCCAGTGTGGTCATGTATGCTGTGGTCCACTGGGCCAGTGTGGTCACGTACGCCGTGGTCTGCTGGGCCAGTGTGGTCATCTATGCTGTGGTCTGCTGGGCCAGTGTGGTCACGTACGCCGTGGTCTGCTGGGCCAGTGTGGTCATCTATGCTGTGGTCTGCTGGGCCAGTGTGGTCATCTATGCTGTGGTCTGCTGGGCCAGTGTGGTCATGTACGCCGTGGTCTGCTGGGCCAGTGTGGTCACGTACGCCGTGGTCTGCTGGGCCAGTGTGGTCATCTATGCTGTGGTCTGTTGGGCCAGTGTGGTCATCTATGCTGTGGTCTGCTGGGCCAGTGTGGTCATGTACGGTGTGGTCTGCTGGGCCAGTGTGGTCACGTACGCTGTGGTCTGTTGGGCCAGTGTGGTCATCTATGCTGTGGTCTGCTGGGCCAGTGTGCTCACGTACGCCGTGGTCTGCTGGGCCAGTGTGGTCATCTATGCTGTGGTCTGCTGGGCCAGTGTGGTCATGTACGCCGTGGTCTGCTGGGCCAGTGTGGTCATGTACGCCGTGGTCTGCTGGGCCAGTGTGGTCATCTATGCTGTGGTCTGTTGGGCCAGTGTGGTCATGTACGCCGTGGTCTGCTGGGCCAGTGTGGTCACGTACGCCGTGGTCTGCTGGGCCAGTGTGGTCATGTACGCTGTGGTCTGTTGGGCCAGTGTGGTCATGTACGCTGTGGTCTGCTGGACCAGTGTGGTCATGTACGCCGTGGTCTGCTGGGCCAGTGTGGTCATCTATGCTGTGGTCTGCTGGGCCAGTGTGGTCACGTACGCTGTGGTCTGCTGGGCCAGTGTGGTCATGTACGCCGTGGTCTGCTGGGCCAGTGTGGTCATCTATGCTGTGGTCTGCTGGGCCAGTGTGGTCATCTATGCTGTGGTCTGTTGGGCCAGTGTGGTCAAGTACGCTGTGGTCTGCTGGGCCAGTGTGGTCATCCATGCTGTGGTCTGTTGGGCCAGTGTGGTCATCTATGCTGTGGTCTGTTGGGCCAGTGTGGTCATGTACGCTGTGGTCTGCTGGGCCAGTGTGGTCATCTATGCTGTGGTCTGCTGGGCCAGTGTGGTCATGTACGCCGTGGTCTGCTAGGCCAGTGTGGTCACGTACGCTGTGGTCTGCTGGGCCAGTGTGGTCATCTATGCTGTGGTCTGTTGGGCCAGTGTGGTCATGTACGCTGTGGTCTGCTGGGCCAGTGTGGTCATGTACGCCGTGGTCTGCTAGGCCAGTGTGGTCACGTACGCCGTGGTCTGCTGGGCCAGTGTGGTCATCTATGCTGTGGTCTGTTGGGCCAGTGTGGTCATGTACGCTGTGGTCTGCTAGGCCAGTGTGGTCACGTACGCCGTGGTCTGCTGGGCCAGTGTGGTCACGTACGCTGTGGTCTGCTGGGCCAGTGTGGTCATGTACGCCGTGGTCTGCTGGGCCAGTGTGGTCATGTACGCCGTGGTCTGCTGGGCCAGTGTGGTCATGTACGCCGTGGTCTGCTGGGCCAGTGTGGTCACGTACGCTGTGGTCTGCTGGGCCAGTGTGGTCATGTACGCCGTGGTCTGCTGGGCCAGTGTGGTCATCTATGCTGTGGTCTGCTGGGCCAGTGTGGTCATCTATGCTGTGGTCTGTTGGGCCAGTGTGGTCATCTATGCTGTGGTCTGCTGGGCCAGTGTGGTCACGTACGCCGTGGTCTGCTGGGCCAGTGTGGTCACGTACGCTGTGGTCTGTTGGGCCAGTGTGGTCACGTACGCTGTGGTCTGCTGGGCCAGTGTGGTCATGTACGCCGTGGTCTGCTGGGCCAGTGTGGTCACGTACGCTGTGGTCTGCTGGGCCAGTGTGGTCACGTACGCCGTGGTCTGCTAGGCCAGTGTGGTCACGTACGCTGTGGTCTGCTGGGCCAGTGTGGTCATGTATGCTGTGGTCTGCTGGGCCAGTGTGGTCATCTATGCTGTGGTCTGTTGGGCCAGTGTGGTCATGTACGCTGTGGTCTGCTGTGCCAGTGTGGTCACGTACGCCGTGGTCTGCTGGGCCAGTGTGGTCACGTACGCTGTGGTCTGCTGGGCCAGTGTGGTCATGTACGCTGTGGTCTGCTGGGCCAGTGTGGTCACGTACGCTGTGGTCTGTTGGGCCAGTGTGGTCACGTACGCTGTGGTCTGCTGGGCCAGTGTGGTCACGTACGCTGTGGTCTGTTGGGCCAGTGTGGTCACGTACGCTGTGGTCTGTTGGGCCAGTGTGGTCATGTACGCCGTGGTCTGCTGGGCCAGTGTGGTCACGTACGCCGTGGTCTGTTGGGCCAGTGTGGTCACGTACGCCGTGGTCTGCTGGGCCAGTGTGGTCATGTACGCTGTGGTCTGTTGGGCCAGTGTGGTCATGTACGCTGTGGTGTACGCTGTGGTCTGCTGGGCCAGTGTGGTCATGTACGCCGTGGTCTGCTGGGCCAGTGTGGTCACGTACGCCGTGGTCTGCTGGGCCAGTGTGGTCATCTATGCTGTGGTCTGCTGGGCCAGTGTGGTCATGTACGCTGTGGTCTGCTGGGCCAGTGTGGTCATGTATGCCGTGGTCTGCTGGGCCAGTGTGGTCATCTATGCTGTGGTCTGCTGGACCAGTGTGGTCACGTACGCCGTGGTCTGCTGGGCCAGTGTGGTCACGTACGCTGTGGTCTGTTGGGCCAGTGTGGTCATGTATGCCGTGGCCTTTTGGGCCAGTGTGCTCACGTACGCCGTGGTCTGCTGGGCCAGTGTGGTCATCTATGCTGTGGTCTGCTGGGCCAGTGTGGTCACGTACGCCGTGGTCTGCTGGGCCAGTGTGGTCACGTACGCTGTGGTCTGTTGGGCCAGTGTGGTCATGTATGCCGTGGCCTTTTGGGCCAGTGTGCTCACGTACGCCGTGGTCTGCTGGGCCAGTGTGGTCATCTATGCTGTGGTCTGCTGGGCCAGTGTGGTCACGTACGCTGTGGTCTGTTGGGCCAGTGTGGTCACGTACGCTGTGGTCTGTTGGGCCAGTGTGGTCATGTACAATCAAACGGGGTTTTAGTTGATATTAAAACTGATACATTGTATTTTTATTCGACTGTGATACAAATATTTTATTTGGCATCTCAATATCTAGTCTTATTTTTGAGAACTATTTTCTTCTGCTGTTTGATTGCATGTCTGAAACGAAAATAATATCCCCATAGGGAGAAATGAAAGTAATTCTGATTCTGATCTTACTTTGATTCTGAGATTGCAGGAGGACAGCACTATACAGTAAAGGACCTGCTTTACACATCTGTCTTAACACCACTTAGAAACTTCGATAAACAGTTGTGCCATGGGCTCTCTGGTCTCATTCATCTTGGCCAACTTGAAAACCTCTTTTTCAGACATTCCTCCTAGTCTTTTGTACTGCTACATAGATGACAGCTTTGTAAAGATGAATTGTTACTTCTGCACACATGCTAGAGTGGATGTGTAACGGTGGTTGTGTGTTGCAGGTGGTGAGGACGGTGGGCCTGAGGGAGATGTGGTTCTTTGGGCTGCAGTACATCGACAGTAAAGGCTACATCACCTGGCTCAAGAACAACAAGAAGGTACGCTTCAGTAATACTTCTGCAGTACTGTGTGTAAATAAGTATCAGGCTACATGTACAGCCTGTACAACAATTATTTATATTGTACACTGAGACTGAGACACATTTTTGACCATATATATATATATTTCTATATACAAATAAAGTATATTCTTATTCACACACACACACACATATATATATATACACATATATTTTTTTTACATTTCGATTTAATAGCTCCACTGTCTTTGTGATAAAATGTCTTTTGGCATGTCTTTTAGAGTCCAATTAGCATTAACTAACTAACTAAGTAACTACAATATATAAAATGGCTGCAAAACAAGCGGATTACAAATTTTAAAAATGCAGAAACTGTTAGTGTAATCTTCCAAATAAGGGCACAAAGTAGGCACGATATTAGAACAGATTGTGATACGTGATATGACTTAAATTACTGCAATATTTTAATGTACCTTTTGAAATACTGTAGCTATTTCAGGTATATTGAAACTAAAAAGCGCATGCCTTAATTTACTGGTCAGACTCTGTCAAATGAAAAGCTTAACAGGGACAAAACCACGATTAAATCAAGGTTAATTTATTTATTTATTAACCTTTATTTAACCAGGTAAGAACCCATTGAGATTGAAACCTCTTTTTCAAGGGGGGCCTGGGGCAAAGTGAAAAATATAACAGCAACACAAATAACAACAACATATTTACATTTTAAAAGAATTTAAAGAAATTAAGACCAAATCTAAATTTAATTCACAGACCATTTTTGAAAGATTTAAACTCTGTGTTTTTCAAACTTGAGCGAAAACGCCTTACTGAAACCAATTCACGTAACCTCCACTGACTTCCAGGCTGTGGGACATTCACAGACACATTTTAGCACACTACTGATGCATTGTCTATCATGGGTATTATTTTTGTCAATTTAAGAATTTAGAAAACAACAACAATATTTCACATTTTTATTAAGAAAACAATACATATCTGTCTGATGATCGAGCTGATGTTACTGCAAAATGTTTAGTGTGTTGTGATATAAATTACTGCTTCGTATCATATGTGATATCGATAGTTTTCCAATACATTGTGCAGTGTCCTAGTACAAAGTCATGTTTCTGCCCTTTTGTTATTACCGTAATTTTACAGTCTATTCATTCACAGACACATTTTAGCACATTCCTGATGCATCATGTATCATCTAAATATTGGGATTATCCCCCAAAAATAATAATTAGGATATTATTTTTTTGTCAATATAATTCACTCCTGGAAAGTAACTGCAATTTGACAAATAATAAGCAGAAATTATGTAAGTAATATTGTGTGCAATGACTTCTGGATAGAAGTCGAAACGTCTCGATCTTTCAAACAGCGTCCGGATGACAACCCCTGAAACCTTTTCTACGCTGTGCAATTAGTGTTGAAAATAAACTAAATATATGTTCCAAAAATCCATATTCAGAAGGTAAAAAAATGGCTTTTGAATTTATTATCAGAATTTAGCAGCGTTTTACATTTCAGTTGTGTTTTGAGCTTTTACAGAAGAACTCTCCATTGACTCTCATGCGTTTTCAAATTCAGAATGTTGTGATGTCATGTATAACCTGTCAGTGATAAATATATTTACAACAGCTGGGCACTAAAGCATAAAGCTGTTTTAATCTTATGTCGCATTTTTCATTATAATGCAACTCAAAATAAAGTATTCTAAGATGGGGCTGCAGCGATTAACGACTTTATCGTGACAAGTTCACTATAAAGAATAACTGTAGTCCTAATTTGATCATTGTAATAGTGCTCTGGATAATACAGACTCTAAAACACATAAAAATACATTTATAACAAAGACAGTGATGTTATTAAATCAAAATGTCAAAAAAAGAATAAACTATTTCTAATATCCATCAATAATACGCTTTATTTGTAAATATTTTCGATTTGGAAGCCTTCAGTCCCAGATTTCACCCTTTATTTGGTTAAAATTGTATACAAACTCTCAATGCACAATAGAAATAATTGTTTGACTGTCGACTAGTAAAATAAGTAGCTTAGAACTCTTCTGTTCTGAAACACATGTTATTCTTGGATTAGTTAAAAATTCTGATTTTTGTATTCTCAAAAAGTGTTAAAACTCTGGGATGTTTAAGATCTGGACTGTGAACTGAATCTTAATTTTAGGGCTGCAGCTTACTATCATTTTGCCTTTCAATTAGTCTAGCGATTATTCTTTCGATAATCAATTAGTTGTTTGGATTGCGAAAGTCATGTGAATTGAAAAACATAGAAATTGAATTGATTGAAATTTTTACAAAATTGGACTTAGAAGAAGCTAGTGTGAAGCCTTTGGTTGAATACATATTTATGGGCATTTATGGGATGTTTTCATCAAATTTACACATTTACATTTACATTTTCATGCAATTGTGGCTCCAATTGAGTCATACAACTTCTTTTCTTAGCTCATGCCATGTTTTGGAACCTATACCAACTAACGATTATTCTATAACTAATGTAGTTGATGATTATTTTAATAATTAATCAGTTAACTTGACGTAGTCTTACTTGATATTCTAAGCACCCCTAAGCACTTGTAAAACTATGTGAAAACAAAAATGGTAAAGGCTTACAATTTACTCTGGAGGAGGTAAAAGAACAGATATGTGTGCAAAAATGAGTAAAGTAAAGTAGTAATCACCTTTTAAAATGTACTTTAAGAGTAAAAAGTAAGTATGTCACACAGATTTGAGACCTGAATGTTGGGATTTAGGTAATTGTGTTGAATTTTGCTCAACAAAGGTCAATTTGAATTCATTTCTTCATTTTTGCAGTGAATTTTTATGTCTATGTTTTGTCTGCTTGTAGCTGGGGTTTGAACTCAAAACCTTCAGGCTGAATGTCACCATCAACGTAAATTACAGACACTTCTTCTTAAATGTAGTGCAGTAAAAGTAAACAGTACCCTGTGTGAAAACTACATAAGTAAAGTACAGATACCTAAACCTTTTACTTTTGTACTTCATAGCTCTCCCCCACTGTCTAGCAGTATCTTCAGAAGCAGAATCTACTGCAATAAAAATATGTTTCCTCCCATCCCTTCAACTAGTTATCTAAATCTAAATGTTGTTGTTGTTTTAGTCCTCGATTAGTCCTGGTTTATTCTTTGTTTAGACCTGGTTTGGACCTGGTTTAGTCCTGTTTTAATCCTGGTTTAGTACTTGTTTAGTCCTAGTTTAGAGCTGACTTAGTCCTGTTTTAGACCTGGTTCAATTCTGCAGATGTTATAGCCTTTCGTGTTACTTCTTTTTTCATATTTCAAAAGTGTTGGACATGTTTCTGACCAAGAGGACAAAAGCATCTGAAAAAAATCTGTGAACTAAAGTTAAACAGCCCTGGTGCAGAAGATGAAAAAAAGAAGAAAAAAAGACAAATGACATTTTTCAAAACACAGACAACTGTTTTTTGTAAAGGACCTGTATTGTGTGTTGTGCAGTAACAGCCTGTATTGTGTTGCTCCCCCTGGTGGCCATGCTATGTGTTTGCGTGCAGTTGACGCAGCAGGATGTGAAGAAAGAAAACCCTCTGCAGTTTAAGTTCAGGGTCAAGTTCTTCCCTGAGGACGTGTCTGAGGAGCTCATCCAGGAGATCACTCAGAAGCTCTTCTTCCTCCAGGTAAGGTCAAGAGCAAGAAAAAGTATTTTGGTCAAATCAGAGAGAAAGTAAAGTAATGGACAAATGCTGGTATTTCGATAGACCATAAGAGTTGGAACCCCACCCCCCAGTTACAATAAAACAAATAATACATAAAATAAAGAAACATAATAAAATAACCAACAAACATTTAAAGAAATAAAAAATGATACGCAATCAGAAACAAAGACAAACATTTTGCAGATGACATAAGACTGCATTTCGATACATAAGAAAAGAGGTTATTAAAGAGGCAGGAAGGCTATGCCAGTCGTGTGGGTCCTTAAACTGAAAAGCTAATTTACTAAGTTGCTTTTTGACTCTAGGAACAATAAAGAAAAGATGGTCTGTGTGGCGTAGATTATATGTAGAGCTGTAAGGTACAAAATACTGCATGCTAAGCTATACGTGTATGGGGTAGCCAAATTGAGCACATTTAAAAATGAACAGACAAAATAAAAATAAAAAATCTTGATCATTTAAGAAATACAAGCCTTCTCGTGTTGCCACATAAAACCTGCAACACCACAAGCCCACAAAATAACAATGCATTGCCCGCTCTGCTTTGAACTGTTTTTTTAATTAGATTTTGTACAGAGATTGCTGTAAAACTGCATGACGCCACAGCTGGTAGGGCTCTTGTTTCACAGCAAGAAGGTCCTGGGTTCGACTCCCTGACGGCGTGGTGCCTTTCTGTGTGAAGTTTGCATGTTCTCCGCGTTGATTTTCCCTCCCACTACAAACATGTACAATAGTATGTGGTGTATGAATGAGAGTGTGTTGTGAGAGTGATTACGAGACCACGGATGGAAAATTAACATGCACTGTCCCCACCAAACAAATAAACAAATATACCATGTTAAAAAGTAACTAGGCAAAAAGTTTCATACTGGAGCTTTGAGTAAAAAGTATGCCTAAAAAACTACACAAAGTACTAGACTTCGTGTAGATTTTGTATGCATACTTTTTACTCAAAGACCCTGAACGTAACTTTCTGGACAAAACATCAACTAAAATAAAAACATGTTGTTTTTTTGGGGGGAGGGGTCATATTTTGTCACAATATATTGAATTACAAGATGTTTTGCTCAAATGCATTGTTTTGTTTTAGCAACCACTCAAGGAACAAAGATACAACATATACGGATCTTAACGTGGTTCAATACGCAACAAGAAATGTGACAAAATGTGTGACAAAAAAAAGTTTGAGTAAACATTTTATTGAAAACAACCATTAAACTGAAACAGGCTGTTCTGCAGCTGATCAAATGCTTAGAACCACACCTCAAAAAACAACCTGAAGCCTCTTAGTCCCAAACAGGAACTCCACTGTAGAGCAGAAAACATCTCAAGTAGAGCTGCTTGTCGTGCCAGTAACATTGGAAACCATCAGGACCATCAAGGTTACATTTTTTACTCATCAGAGAATAAAACTTTCTTTTACCTTTCAGTGTCCCATGTTTGTGTCTCTTGTAAAGTCCAGACTGCAGTTCTGTGGCGTTCAAGGAGACCAGGCCTTTGAAGATGTGTTTTCTTTTTGAAGCCCTTGGGCTGCAGTCACACCAGTCACTGCTGTCGAGAATCGTCCAGTGTCTTGACGACAGCCAATCAGATCCTCCAACTCAGTGCTGGTGTTATTTTTTTGGGTCTTTTTGGGGATTTTTTGGTTCCATAACCCTCAGGATCTTTTAAGAAACTCCAAATGACTGTCTCACTGCGTCTCTGAGCAGAGATGGAGAGAGGCCCTGTTTATGCCGCTTAACAACCCCACCATGTTCACGTTCAATGTTTTTTTTTTAACTTTGCCATCAGAATGTTATGACAGTGTGAATCCCTGACAGAAAATGACAATGAATCCACATTTTTGCACAGATTTGGGCTTTTAAAGGCATGTGGTCCTAAACTTTTGATCAGCTACAGAACAGTGTATTTTAGCTTAATTGTTGTTTTCAATAGAATGATTACTCACACTTTTTTTTTTCCATCTCACTCCCATTTCTTGTTGCTTATTGACACTCTACTACTACTGCAGACCTGACTGTGAGCCTGTGCAGGTAAAGGAGGCCATCTTGAACGATGAGAACTACTGCCCTCCAGAGACGGCTGTGCTGCTGGCCTCGTACGCTGTGCAGGCCAAGTACGCAGACTACAACAAGGACTCTCACCGGCCGGGCTACCTGAGCTCCGAGCGCCTCCTCCCCCAGAGGTAATCACACACACTGTGGGGCTCATGGCCGTCCTCACAGACTCTACTGCATCTAGGTGTCATTGGCCACGCACTCGCACACGCAACCGTTTCTGCCTAAGTCAACTTCTTGATTTAGGTTTGTGCACTATAAAAACTCATTACAGTCCCTGTAAAGGTGTGTCTGCTGTCTCAAATTTAAATATACATTTTTATTTCCAATTTGTCTGGAAATTTAACATAAGACTTCAACCTTCTATGCAAGTCAGTGTATCCTCTTGAAATAGGTGTGAGTGTGTTCTGTGTTGTGTGTGCAGAGTCCTGGAGCAGCACAAACTCACCAAAGAGCAGTGGGAGGACAGGATCCAGAAGTGGCACATGGAGCATACCGGCCTGCTGCAGTGAGTACTGTACCTGTCTGTGCACTGCTGTGGGTACTACTGTGTGTGTACTACTGCAGTGTGTGTGTCCCCTCAGGGAGGACGCTGTCATGGAGTATCTGAAGATCGCGCAGGACCTGGAGATGTACGGCGTCAACTACTTCCAGATCAAGAACAAGAAGGGCACCGAGCTGTGGTTAGGAGTGGACTCTCTTGGGCTCAACATCTACGAGCATGCAGACAAGTATTACTACTACTACTGACCCATACTACTACTACTATCAACATTTTTTCAACAATTTAAGCCTTGATTTAAAAAGGCCTAAGTCTGTGATGGTTCACATATCAGGGGGCAGTTTGTTCCAGAGTTTGGGGCCAGCGACAGAAAAAGCTCCACCACCCCAGTGTTTGAGTCTGGCTCTGAGGACTTCCAGCAGAATTTGGTTTGTTGAAGCTTGGATTTCGAACTCAGTCAAATGAGAAGGGGCAAGGCCATTTAGAGCTTTAAAAACAAAGAGCAAATTTTTATACTCAATTTGTTGTATCCAATTCTGAAGATCAAATGAAGAAAACTCCAACTCGAAGAGATTCAATGCAAAATAGAGTCTTTATTTCCAAGGCACAAAAAGAAGTACTCGTACAGAAAGACCCGAGCAGTTTCTGCACAAAAAGCTGCTCATCGTACCGTTACATGCCGTTTTATACCCCAAGTTCATGAATAAATGGTCTTGGGGTCCTCCTCTTGGTAAATACATCCACCTATGACCCCCTGGATTTACCCACGTGCCCTGTCTTACTCCTCCTTATCTAATGCATATTCTATATAGCTAATTAAAACTGTGTTCTATGCCATATTTTACAGTAAGTCATTTTTACTGCTTACAACCTATAACTCGTCCCAATTTAAACTCTTTTTGACAATCATCTGCCTCAGCAAACTTTCTTTAGCAATTAATACCTGTCACCTATGTTCTAGTTTTCTATGATCCAAAGTCTGAACTCACTGACCCCCCATGAGCTCACCACTATTTCTCCTGACCTTCATTTCAACTTCTGGTTTACGTCATTACTGCACTGCTATTGGCTGTAGTTTTTGTTACGTGTACTTCCTTCCTTGTTGGTATACGCCCCTTAGCTTCAGCTCCTATGGTCTCCATGTTCTCTGCTACGCTGTCTGACTACTACTTTGCATTGGCTCTATAACTTCTTCAGATTACACGTTGACTTAATAAAATGTTTTAGTATTGCAAATAAATGTTAATAAAGCTACTTAACAATAAGTATAGTAAAATAACATAATTCCAATATAAGTCCTTTATAGGTCTTTACTGTCACAGTCCATTCCATAGGTGGCAACCATTTTCTAACTTCTATTACATTTAGACTTTTTTCCACATCAAATTCTAAAAGAAACTGGAAGCCAGTGGAGTGTGAAAAGAACTGCGGTGATGTGTGACGTCTGGTGTGTTGGTCAAAAAGCGAGCTGCACCATTTTGCACAAGTTGGAGGCAACTGAGGGCAGAGTGGGAGACACCGACATAAAGTGCGTTACAGGAGTCTATTCTTGAGCTGATAAAAGCATGCGTCCTTTCAAGGTCGGTGCGATTTAAAAAAGGCTTTACCTTAAATAAACAACGCAATTGATAAATTGCTCTCACCACACTTTTGATCTGTTTGTCGAATTTGAATTCTTTTCTCAAAAACGACCCCGAGGTTCTTTACAGAGTTTTTTTTTTTTTTTTACTTCGATGACAAACGGTCAGAAAACACACAGTAAAATATAAATAAAATGTCTTAATTCAAGTGAAAACAATTTTGCCCTAACCACATCTTTATGTCAGTAATGCAATCAGTCAGAGATTGCAGAGCAACACTTTTATCAGACAGGTAAGTAGCTCTGCAGATCACCTGATCATCTTATTAGCAGTGAAAGGATAAGCTGTGCCTGGCTATGATTGACCCCAGAGGCAACATGTACAGAGAAAATAGCATGGGGCAATAGAGCCCTGAGGCCCTCCACAGAACAGAGAGGCAACAGGTCACCGAACCTAACAGAAAAACTTCTATTTGTCAAATAAGACTCAAACCATGTGAGTGCAGTGCCACAGACACCGACATCATTTTTGAGGAGTGACAACAGAATTGAATGATCAACTGTATCAAAAGCCGCCGTTAGGTCCAACAAAACTAGGACAACAGGGCACTTATCGTCAACAGACAGGGCAATGTCATTGTGCGGACTCTCCTATGCCGTGACCTGAATCCAGACTGGAATTTCTCTTGAATAGAGTTGCTCTCTAAAGAAATTGCAGTTGCATAAAAACAACTTTCTCTTGACCTTTAGAAATAAAAGACAGACAAAAACTGACAAAAACTCACACTGATTGCAAAAAAAAATGTGTCAATTAGGTGACGGCTACATCTAATACATTGCAGATTTTTATAGAATCAATTAACAAATCACAAAACTCTTTTAATTTGAGGTGAGAAAAGTTTGATTTAGATTATTCTAAATGATAAATGATCAATGAACTTCATTAAAGTAAACCTGTTGGGAAAGTCACAAATAAATAATTATTTTCACTTGAGCATTTTTAGCATTGAATTAGCTTGTATAAAGTGCTCACTACAAATCTGTGTGTATTTTGAGTGCTTCCAGTTCTTTCAGTGGTCTATTGTTGCTAATGATTGCCGTCTTCTGTCTTCATAAACAAGTTTACAATAAAAAGTTACGTTAGGTTTACATCCTTGCAGCAATACGCACAACAGGAGATGACTGTTTTACTCATAAAATCAATTAAATCAGCTGATTAATGGGAAGGTTTTAAATGTTCCTCCTTGATTTAAACAGAAAGTTAGAGGGACTGGTTCACTAGGTTTCTAAATTACGCACACTTTGCTTCATGTTTGCAGATTGTCTCCTAAGATCGGCTTTCCCTGGAGTGAGATCAGGAAGATCTCTTTCACAGATAAGAAGTTTGTCATCAAACCCATCGACAAGAGGGCTCCGGTGAGACATATGCCAAAGATAACTTGAGGAAAGCTGTCTACCTAAAGCTGGGTATCCACTGCACTGATGAAATATTTCTGACTGTGGGGAAAAATATTGAGTCCTGGCTCAAAATTTGAGTCGTAGGGCTCACAGTGAGACACCAACAGGTACAACTCCAATGGCTGTACCACATAGAGCCTAGAGCCTGATAATCACTCAAACAAACTTGGGTCATAGACACAACTGACCGTGTGAACCATTGCACAGTGTGCATGTGTACTTACTGTCTCATGACTTAAAATTCTCTTAGTGTGACATCCATAAAGAAGTTGTGCAGTGTACACCAGGTTTAAGTCACCTTAATGTTTCTGAGTGTGGGCGGAGCATTGCTGTATAAGTTATCGTCCTGTTGCTGTGTGGGAAAGATTGAGACCAAAATTCAGTTTGCCTCTTGTAGCTTTTTATGTCTTATTGTTGTTTTTTAAGACGCAAAGTTCTTATTTGTAACACTTCCTCTCTGTCAGTTTGAGATTTGTGCTTGATTACTTAGATTAGATTAGATTTATTTATTATATTTATTATTTAGTTGTCCTTAGTTACACTTAGTGACTCTCACAATTATGAAAAAAACTACATTGGATTTACAGAATCCAACAGTGTTTTTGCAAGATCATGACGTTTATCACAATGTTTATCTAAATTGTCTGTCCTGTCCTGTTTGTGCTCTGAGAATTTTGAGTTCTTGGCTCCTCGACTGAGGATAAACAAGCGCATCCTGCTCCTGTGCATGGGCAACCACGAGCTGTACATGAGGAGGAGGAAACCCGACACCATCGAGGTCCAGCAGATGAAAGCCCAGGCCCGAGAGGAAAGGAACCACAAGCAAATGGAGAAGTACGCACAAACATCACACACTGGCAGCACAAGCAGATGGAGAAGTACGCACAAACATCACACACTGGCAGCACAAGCAGATGGAGAAGTACGCACAAACATCACACACTGGCAGCACAAGCAGATGGAGAAGTACGCACAAACATCACACACTGGCAGCACAAGCAGATGGAGAAGTACGCACAAACATCTCACAAACTCTACACATACAGGCAGCACAAGCAGACAAAGAAGTACGCACAAACATCTCATAAACTACACACACAGGCAGCACAAGCACACAGAGAAGTACGCACAAACATCTAATAAACTCTACACACACAGGCAGCACAAGCAGATGAGAAATACGCACAAATATCGCATGTACTTTACACATACGCAGCACAAGTCACAAACTATTATAACATAGCATGCTGATAATACTTTGGTAAATATTTTTGTCAAAGTACCACTGCACCCAGGTTATACTAACACATACACTGTACAAAACCCACAAACACACAGTCCACACTGTACTGGCGGGGTCTTTAGAGAAATAGAACCATAACTTAAAACCAAATAAAACTCTCTCAACATAAGAGCTTTCATGTGGAAACAACACATTGTCCATTCTGCATTCTGCTCCTGAAGATGTTTTACTTTCATTCAGTCTTTTCACATCCACAGATTTCTCTGGGACATTGTAACTTCAAAGGCCATTTTCTCCAAATGTCCATATTTCTCTCACCCAAACATAAAGATCAAACCTTAAAGTAGCTCCTACACGCACACCAAATCTAGTTACAATCTAATTCTATCCATCCATCCATCCATTTTCTTCCACTTATCCGGGGCTGGGTCGTGGGGGCAGCAGTCTAAGCAGGGACTTCCAGACTTCCTTCACCCCAGACACTTCCTTCAGCTCCTCCAGGGGGATCCTGAGGCGTTCACATAGTCCCTCCAGCGTGTCCTGGGTCTACCCCAGGGCCACCTCCCGGGACATGCCAAGACCACCTCCCGAGGGAGGTGTCCAGGAGGCATCTGGAACAGATGCCCGAGCCACCTCAGCTGCTCCTCTCGACGTGGAGGAGCAGCAGCTCTACTCCGAGCTCCTCCCGTGTGACTGAGCTCCTCACCCTATCTCTAAGGGACTCCCCACCAACCCGGAGAGGGCAAGCCACCTTTTTCCGGTCGAGAACCATGGCCTCGGATTTGGAGGTGCTGATCCTCATCCCAGCCGCTTCACACTCGGCTGCAAACCGTCCCAGTGCATGCTGCAGGTCCTGGTTTGAAGAAGCCATCAGGACGACACCATCTGCAAACAGCAGAGATGAGATCCTGTGGTTCCTCAACCGGACGCCCTCCGGGCCCTGACTGCGCCTAGAAATTCTGTCCATAAAAATAATGAACAGAAGCGGTGACAAAGGGCAGCCCTGGCGGAGTCCAACATGCACTGGGAACAGGTCTGACTTACTGCCGGCAATGCGAACACAGCTCCTGCTCCGGTTAAACAGGCCCCGAACCCCATACTCCTGGAGCATCCCCCACAAGGCACCCCGGGGCACACGGTCAAGTTCTCCAGTTCCACAAAGCACATGTTGTTGGGCAAACTCCCATGAACCCTTGAGCACCCGATAGAGAGTATAGAGCTGGTCCAGTGTTCCACAGGCTCCTCTTGAATCCGGGGTTCGACTATCGGTTGAATTCTCCTCTCCAGTCCCTGGAATAGACCTTACCGGGGAGGCTGAGGAGTGTGATCCCCCTGTGATTTGAACACACCCTCCTGTCGCCCTTCTTGAACAGAGGGACCACCACCCCGGTCTGCCAGTCCAGAGGTACTGTCTCAGACCGCCACGTGATGTTGCAGAAATGTGTCAGCCAAGACAGTCCCACAACATCCAGAGACTTAAGATACTCAGGGCAGATCTCATCCACCCCCGCAGCCTTGCCACCAAGGAGCTTGCCAACAACCTCAGTGACTTCAGCCTGGGTGATGGATGAGTCCGCCCCCGAGTCCTCAGCCTCTTCTTCCTCCTCGGGAGACGTGACAGTGGGATTGAGGAGATCCTCAAAGTATTCCTTCCACCGTCCGACCACATCCCCAGTCGAGGTCAGCAGCTCTCTACCCGCACCGAACACGGTGTTGGTGAAGCACTGCTTCCCCTTCCTGAGGTGTCAGACGGTTTGCCACAATTTCTTTGAGGCCGACCCATAGTCCTCCTCCATGGCCTCTCCAAACTCCTCTGCCTCTGTGACAACACAGGCTGCAGTACGCTTGGCCTGCTGGTACCTGTCAGCTGTCTCAGGAGTCCCACAAGCCAACAAGACCAGATAGGATTCCTAGTTGATGTGAGTTGAAGACCCTCCCGACAGAGGACTCCGCGAGATGTCACGAGCCTCTCGTTCACCGGTGTGAACTCTAACATGTGACTTCTGAGCTGTGGGGCTATGAGAAAGCCCACATCAGCCTGCCACCTCTCCCTGCAGGCAATGCCAAAGAAGTGGAGCGTCTAGCCCCTCTCGAGGAGATAGGTTCCAGGTTTCTGTGTCCAGAGATCCGGTCGTCGTCGGTCCGTCGAGCACCCATCCCAGGCCTGGCTCCAGGGTGGGACTCCGGTGATGCCAATCCGGGCAACGTAACTGGCCTCGTTTACATACTATACATAAGGGGCTTCTGAACCGCTCTTGGTCTGACCCGTCACCCATGGCAGACAGGTCATGGGTGACTGGTGCGATGCATGAAACCCCGGACAACACAGCTCCCAGGGTCATTCGGGTGCTCAAACCCCTCCACCATGTGAAGGTGGTGATTCAGGGAGGGGTAGTTCTATGCCCGATTTATTAAAAACGTAACAAAAAAAAAAGAAAAGAAATTCCCCTCTGTACATTATTTTGTGTCTAATAAGTCAACAAAATGAGTTTAGTTTAAAGTTTAAACCCTGCTTAGTTTTCTATGTCCCAAGTACGCAATTAAAATCCCTCATTTTTATATGAAAACATTTCATGATGAGAAATGTGTAATATATATATTTTTCCTACATTTATTTGTTATACTTTTAAGTTTCAAATTGATATCTTTTGAATATTGAATATTGAAATGTTACATTTAAATTTGCATTTATTTATATTTATAAATGTTTTAGGAGCTGACTGTGACATCTTTCCTCTCCATTATTCACCAAAATGACTTCCATTTCAAAGTTTGAGTAGAGCCTGGCCTGTGCTGTGCTAAACCGTGCTGATTTCCAGGGCGCGGCTGGAGAGTGAGAAGCGTCGGCGTGAGCAGGCGGAGAGGGACCGCGAGAGGATGGAGAGAGAGAAGAGAGAGCTGCTGGAGCGGCTCAGGCAGATCGAGGAGCAAACACACAAGGCGCAGAAAGGTCTCACACTTTTCATCATTTGCCTCTGAAAGCGGCATTATTTAATCACACATACCCAGTTGTTGTCAGGTTAAAAGACTTTACAGAACAAGATTAATATTGTGGACCCCAATCCCCCAAAAATGATACAAGTCAGTAACACTTTTTTATGAATAGTTTACTAGTTTATGAATCGTAAACTAACAATATGCTAGTTAGTAATCACATTCTCATTTACAGCTATTCATTTGCATTTATAAAGATGTATTAATGCTATATAATAATTTAAAACAGCTGTGTAATGATATAGTGCTCCCTCTAAGCTTCACAAAGATGTGTCACACTCCAGGGGGCGCCGGGGAGCTGTGCACAATGGGGCAGCTAATTAATTTGCTAATCAGCCTCATTTACATTATTGCAGCTGGAAATGGAGGAATAAGGTGGTAAGTCACCAAGACCTCTTTCATCAATTTTAGGCAGAATTAGTGTAAACTTTGACACTTTATTTGACATGCTTGAAGACAGCTGCACTTTTGGGTCATATCTGTCCATTACACAATTATAAGAAAAAATACATTATAATAAGCACCATTTCAATATTGTTGGACCCAGTAGGACAATATATGACAATAATGTGACAACAATGAATTTGGAGTGTCTACTATCCAGTGTGTGTTTGATAGAGCCATTTGAGATCAAGCATAACTTTTTGTATCAATATGCAAAATTTTATAAGTGCTAAAGCTTTGCCTGTTCACCTTTTACTATGAAGAGTAATCCTTGTGCAAGGCACGAGGTAAACTAAAAACAGGGCCAGCTCTAGGCATTTGGTGGCCCTAATATCATTTCGGTTTAGGTTTAGCCCACCATTTGCCAATGGCCTGTTAAATAATCAGAGGCAGACGGGGGTGAAAGTGACTCAGGATCTCTAAAGAAGTGGGCAATTGGTTTTGAAATTTGATAAGTACTAATACTAAAATACTAGTATTTTATACTAGTACTAATATGTATTTTCACAAAAAGTACTGTTTTTTTTTTGTGTCGGGATGTTTGAACTTTATGGTGCACTTATAATAATAACAAATGCTTTAGTTTTCTGTTGACAACTTTGACTGAGTGAGGTTTGTATCAAGTGTTGAGGCATATTATCTCTCTCTGGTCCGGACACAGCCCTAAATAATTGTCTAGTTTTTAATGCCACGGGCCGGCCCTGACTGAAAGACAGTAAGACAATTACAAGATACTGAGAAACACCTGCCACACCAGCAAGATATTAGATTTACAGATCAAATTGTTGTGTTGATTTACTTACAAATATGGAATAAAATTTCCTCATACAAAAGTCGTTTTTGTTTATCTAATGGTAAATAAATTGTCATATTGATGTAGCACTTTTTTACCTTCAAGGCACTTCATACTAAAGAACCACACACACATTCACACACCAGTGTACTCAGACCGTGACGAAAACATTTAGCAATAAATCCATATGAGCTGCAGATGTATCCTCAGTCAGTTCACATCTTAGGTTTAGTTATGACAGAACTATATATATATTTACCAAGGAGTCCTGATTAGAGCAATCATGGAGGCTATATATTGACTCTAGTCCAGGTGTAGTTCAGGACTCACAAGATTTAGAAAGTGCTTAAAATCCATGTTACACTGACCTGGGAGCGAAGAGAATCCACAAGAAGTCTGGTGGAAGTCTTGCTGGACACTGCAGCGATCTGGTGCGGTTTTCAGGTCATTAGATAAGAAAAGCACATGAATCTGCATGGTCTTCGTCAAAAACAGACGGCAGTAAACCAGAGTCGTGTAACAGGTAATCCGCAAGTGACCCGCTGGAATCAGTGTACACGAGGGTACACGAGGGTTAAGGTTTATGTTGTTTTTATGTAAAACATTCTATTAAAAATATGTGCACTTCAACCATAGAGTTGTACAGATGCCTGCCTTCATGACATGATGATACTCTGGAATGTTCTGAGTGCTGTTCTAAACAATGTGTGTGACTGTGCACACAGAGCTGGAAGAGCAGACATGTTCTGAGTGCTGTTCTAAACAATGTGTGTGACTGTGTGCACACAGAGCTGGAAGAGCAGACATGTTCTGAGTGCTGTTCTAAACAATGTGTGTGACTGTGCACACAGAGCTGGAAGAGCAGACACGGCGGGCCCTGCAGCTGGAGCAGGAGAGGATGAGGGCCGCAGAGGAGGCTCAGAGGCTGGACCGAGAGCGCCAGGCAGCGGAGGAGGCCAAGGCCACGCTGGCTCAACAGGCTGCAGACCAGAAGAAGACCCAGGAGCAGCTGGTAACACTGACCACACTCCCCCTAGTGGGCAGGGAGAGGACTCTGTAGTTATATTCATAATAACTCAATCATTATTCATTTTAAAAGGGTAGAGTTGAGTAGGGGTGGGTTATTGATCAAAGTGAACTCATTTTTTACATTCATTCTATTACAACTCTACAAGCATGTGCTAGGTTCAAGTATCGCACAAGATGTGAGTGGATCATAATATGAAGCAAAAAAGTGTGCAAATATTCACTCTTGTTTGAGACGTTTCAGATCATTTATATTCAGTCAGCTCTTTTTGAGCACATTTTTAATCTTGTTTATTACAGTCAGAATACTTGATATTCTAATTTTTAATATTTACAAAACAATGGCAACATTTTGTTATACTTCTTACTAGTTTTCGGATTGTATCCTACTTGAGTAATATTTAGTTTGAAATAGCAATACTCTTATTTGAGTAAAAGTGTTGGTTCTTGTTCTCACTGTGAGTAAATCTACAAGTGACAAAAGCTTTGTATTGACAATATGAAATCATTTAAACAGCTCCTTTACATATGATTCGTTTCTTCAATTTTTGTTTCGTTTTTTTGTGTCTCTCCTTTGAAAATACCAGCTGTTGTGCATTATTTCATGTTCAACTTAAAATTATAAGTCAGATGTTATGTCCAGTAAAGGTAGGTTCCACAGCAATTTATATATTTTTTTCAACTTGACAAAAGTTTCTAAAAAGCATTTAGACAGCATGACATTCCAGTCTATTTCAACCTCACCAACACTTTAAAAGACACATACTGTAACACTGTCAAAAAGGCAAGGCAAGGCAAGTTTATCTGTAGAGCACAATTCATACACAAGGCAATTCAAAGTGCTTTACATAACAGGAAAAGTTGCATTAAAATCACAAAACACAAACACACAGAATAATTTTAAAATAAAGCGCTTTAAAAGAGAAGAATGCAGATATCTAAAGAGAACTGTTTTTAGCCTGGATTTAAACATTGTCAGAGTGGAGGCCTGTCTCACATCTTCAGGGAGATTGTTCCAGATTTTAGCTGTAAAAAACTGAAATGCTGATTCCCCATGTTTAGTCCTGACTCTGGCACCAGCAGGAGGCCGGTCCATGTTTAGTCCTGACTCTGGCACCAGCAGGAGGCCGGTCCATGTTTAGTCCTGACTCTGGCACCAGCAGGAGGCCTGTCCATGTTTAGTCCTGACTCTGGCACCAGCAGGAGGCCGGTCCCTGAGGTCCTCAGTGTGTGAGATGGTTCTTATGGCACTAACATGTCAGATGTACTTTGGTGCTTTGGAGGGACTTGAACACAAGCAGAGCTGCTTTAAAGTCAATTCTCTGAGCCTGAAGCCAGTGCAGAGAGCTGAGCACAGACTAATGTGATCGTACTTCCTGGTTCTAGTCAGGACTGGAGCAGCAGCGTTCTGGATGTACTGCAGCTGTTTTACAGCTCGCCTGGAGAGGCCAGAGAGCAGCTGTTGCAGTAGTCTAACCTACTGGAGACAAATGCATGGATAAGTCTCTCCAAGTCTGGTTTAGATACTATACCTTTAATTTTGGCCATGTTTTTTAGGTGGTAAAAGGCTGTTGATGTTATTGATTTGATGTGGCTGTCAAAGTTCAGGTCTGAGTCCATTATTACCCCCAGATTTCTAATTTGATTTGTCGGTTTTAGAGCGAGAGACTGGAGGTGACTGCTGACACTTTCTCTCTGTTTCTGCGGCCCAAAGACGACGACAACCAAAAACATACTTGAAGTTGCAATTAGCGTCATTCACACTAGTTGGATAAATCCTGGTTAGAAAGTTCTCCCCCCTCTGTAACTTATTTTCTGTTGCTTAGTGTGTCCAGTGTACAATTACAGTGCACAATAAAATTAGAAGAGAAAACAAAAAGTTACAAATTATTATAGACTATAACAGATGCTCTCACATCCAACAGTATACATATGTATACACATATACTTACACACATACACACATGCACACACATACACACCTGTACACACATACACACCTGTACACACATACACACCTGTACACACATACACACCTGTACATACATACACACCTGTACACACATACACACCTGTACATACATACACACCTGTACATACATACACACCTGTACATACATACACACCTGTACACACATACACACCTGTACATACATATACTTACACACATACATACATGCACACACATACACACCTGTACACACATACACACCTGTACATACATACACACCTGTACATACATACATGCACACACATACATGCACACATATATACATATACATACATTATTTCCATACCCACATATGTGCACAAACACACATGCACATATGTCCATACATACATACACATACCTATATATATATATACCTATATATATTATATATATATATACATATATATATATATATATCCCTATACCAGGGGTGGCCAACCCGAGGCTCGTGAACCGCATGCGGCTCTTGGCCTGGTTTCATGTAGCTCTTACATCGTGTTTCCCCGACCATTGAATACAGCTCCTCCAGCACCCCCTACAGCTCCACCATGTCAATCACATTATGCAGAGCTAATCATCCATTGTCAAAACGAGTCTCATTACCGCTGCAATTAAAAAATATTGTTTTTACAGCCATTATTTTCTCATGTGTTACTCTGATGTAAATCAACCCTAGACTAAATAAGATAAACTTTCCGTCGCTCCTCCCTCTCTCGCCCCTGTGTCCCCCACAGGAGCAGGTGAAGCAGACACACGGACAGTGAACAGTAACAGCAGGCAAGCTACAAAACAGAGCAACGAGCCCAACCAGGAAATGAATTTAGACAAGCAAAATGTAAAGACGCACGTGGAGCGCGCTGCGCACGTGCGAGACGCAATCAGCATTTTATTACCTGCTCCAACCTGAGTCGCAGTTAAATGATGATTTATTGTCCCGAACAATCCCACGGGTGAAAAGACACGCATCCAGCAGCAACAATCGCGACATGAACTACGTGACAAAAACTGTCCCAGATCAAACTGTGTGTGTGAATGGTAACCATTTGTATGTTTATTCCTGCTTATTGGCATTTGAAGTTGACAAAAGACAAATGAACCCTGCCACTTTAAAGCTATTAGTTATTTTTCCCCCCAGGTAAATTGAGTTGTGCGTGGGTTGTAGAGAGAGAAATAATCATGCAAATAAGGCCTGAATATGACATTAAATTAAATTAAACTATAAGTAGCCTACTTATCAAAGCCCAGATTCCCTAAAATGTGTTTAAAAGGCTTTTTAAAGATATTTAATCACTTTAAATAACATTAAATAACATGGACATTTAAAAAAGCAATTATGATTACTAAGAAATATAAACTTATAGGCCAATATTTCTCCATACAATGCACGTGAGCATGTGGTCGACGTGTCCGTGTGCACGTGCGGTCAACACCGCCTCCCCAAACAGGTAAACCCAGGGGAAACACAGTACATAAATACATAACGTCGGTCCTGTGTGTGGAAGGCATGGGGTGATGTTCTTGTGTGCCGTATGTATGATGTGGCTCTTAGTCTCTGACTGGTTGGCCAGCCCTGGGCTATACATATGTCCATATACATACCTCCACATGCATATATACATAGCATCATAGTACACATATTCATTCACCTACACGTAGTCACATACCTGTAGACCTATATCGACTCATGTATCAGATTCATTTATAAATACAATGCAATTATTTTTGAGGCTTATTCACATTTTAAGTTTTGTCTTCTATTGACATGATGTCCCATTTCTCCCACATTGACTGGTCTGTTTGTCCCATCTCTTTAATTCTAAACGTAATTTGTTCCATTTCTTTCATTTTACTGATCAGATTTTCCCACTTCCATATAGTTGGGCTGTCTTTTTGAATCCAGTGAGTGGTGATTAACTTAAGAGCACTTATTCTTAATATCTTGAAAAGATAATTATCTTTTTGTCCAACAATTTCCTTCGGGGTTTTTCCTAACACTATGGCAGTTTGATCCATTTTTCTATGTAGTTTTAGTACACATTCTGTTTTGTTACATATGTTTTCCCAGTATGATTTTAAGAACAGAACATGACCCGAAGATATGGGTGTAGTCTGCTGTGTTTTCCCCACAAATCCAACACTTTGGTGATATTGATTTTTGAAACTTACTTTGCTGAATTGGTGTAATGAAATATCTCACAATCATCATCATCATCAAGTTTATTCCAAAAATATATTGCATACGTTCAAGTCTTTCACATTACAATACTTTTGGCCGTCTTGACAGGAAATCAGAAAGTTACATCAACGCACCGAACATAATGAAAGGTTTGCATCATAAAGAAATCATAAGGGGTTTAGGTGTTCTCTATATTTCCATAGTAGCTCCACTTTCAGTTTACTTTTAAATATGGACAGAAATGAGGAATCCTGTATGTTTTTGTCCAGCTCATTCCTAACTTTTGGGCCATGCTACACTCAAATTTGTGGACTTTAATTTCCTTTTTTTCCCTTCAGGAGAGACATTCCCCTTTTGTTGTAATCAAGAGAAGGTGTCGAAATAGGAATGAGCTGACAGAGTCTGTCATTAATCTAAAAACAACATTGTACATCATACATGCATTATGAAAGACATTACTCTCAGTACGTTTCAGAAGCTTAAGATTATAGAAGAGGGGATCAGAGGGACTGTTTAACCTTGCACAAGTTATTGCTGAATAGCTTTCTTTTGTAAACATTGTAGCTTTCCAAGATAACTTGGATAGGTATGACACCAGATGACATTACAGTAGTTAGATGGGGTTCAAACAGAGTTCTGTACAGGGTTAAAAATGCTTCTATTGGGAGGAAATGTCTCAGTTTATCATATTTTGATAATTTATTGGTGAGTTATTCAATATGTTTGTTGAATTTAAGGAATTTATCAATTTGGATTCCAAGAAATTGAAAGTTGTTTAGTCTTTCATTGGCTCTACTTTTTATTCTGATCTGAATATTTTCAAGGTTTTTACGATTTCTATTTGAGCGGAATACAATTAATTAAGTTTTGTTGGTATTTAATGATCATTTATTGCATTTAAACCAAGCATCTACTTTTTCCAGTTTACTGTTTACAAGGTCTTGAAGACACTGTGGATTTTTATGACATAGAAACAGGTTTGTATCATCAGCAAAGATGACTTTATGAAGAATATTTGAGGAATTGATGAAATCATTTACATATAATATAAATAGAAGCGGACCCAAGATTGAACCCTGTGGGCACCACATTTGATGATTTGTAGATAGACTATCATTTATGTGTACGTATTGCTCCCTTTCGTTCAAACAGCTTCTAAACCAATTTAGCGCAGAGGCTCTGACACCATAATATTGCAATTTACCTAAGAATATTAAAATCAATGGAATCAAACGCTTTTGATAAGTCGAGGAAGACACCAATTCCACACTCACCTTTATCAATAGTGTCATTGATTTTTTCTAAAAGATCCAGGATTGCCATACAAGTGGTACTCTAATGTGAAGAGCTGAGTATATTGTGCTTTTGTAGGTCATTTAGGAGTCTTTTATGGACTACTTTTTCCAGTACTTTGGAGAGTGTAGGTAATATTGAAATGGGTCGATCATTTTTATTTCTAGACAGAATAATTGGAATTATTTGAGCTATTTTTGTCATTTTTAATACCATTCAATGTACTAATGAGAGTTAATGCAATATACCAGTGGATCTACAATGTCATTTATCATATATTTTAGGATTTTACTGCTTATTCCATCAGCACCTGCTGAATGAGAACTTGTCATGTCCACAGTGATTTTAATCACTTCAGATTTATCCGTTGGTGTAAGGAAAAAAGAATTTAAATAATTAGATACTGTTGGTAAGTGGTACGTTTATAAAGGGCATTTGGCAATTCCACACAAATTCTCGGCAAAACTGTGAGGCTTTATGTGATGTTATACTAATTTGTTCCCATTCTTTTTGTGACA
>CM033633.1:39141965-39184465 GCA_019453435.1 Rhinogobius similis | reverse complement strand
TAAACGACCACCAGAAGGGGCTAAAAGTCAGTTAGAGCACTGACCAAAATCAAAGAAAGAGTGCAACTACAAAAAACCAAAACAAAGGTTTTGTCAATCAAATCACAAATCACAAACAGACCAAATGACATGAACAATGAAGAGGACAGACAGAAGCATCTGTGCATATCTGTGTACGCATCCAACATAATGCAACCCTGAGCTGCAGTTAACGTCATAGCACATTAAGATGCTAAGCAGGGCTGGGCCTGGTCAGTGCTTGGATGGGACAGTGTGAATAGCAGCAGTGCCTCAGTAAACTGGATGGGAAACAATACCTTAAACCTATTAAGAGTTGAATGCCAGACTTTACTGAAGCAGCAAAAGAAAACAAAGCTGATTTTTTCATTAGTAGTATTTAATTTATGTAGCTTCATTTTGTGAACCTAATTCTCCTGTGGTGTTTAGGCCCTGAGCTCAGATTTGGAGGCGGCCCGGGACCACTCCAAACGGACGCACAATGACCTGCTCCACGCCGAAAATGTTCGCGCTGGACGGGACAAGTACAAGACACTGAGGCAGATCCGGCAGGGCAACACCAAGCAGAGGGTGGACGAGTTTGAATCCATGTGACCTCACCAGCACAGACCAAGCAGAGACTGGACCAGTTTGAGACCATAGCCACGTTTGGACTGGCCCTGATCCCCCGTCCCGTTCACTTTGGAGCACTTCTGTTAATGGCATAGTGTGTCGTTTGCTGCAACTGACATCATCCAAACATAACTCCTGTTTTCTAAATCTAAGTCTAAATTAGTACTGAACAATATATTGAAAAAATATTGCCATTGCGTTATTAGCGTATATAATTTGTAATTATGATCATTTACAACTTTGTTGCATGCATGGGCATGTTTTTGACCAATCAAACGCAAACTTAGGAGACCCACACATTCAGCGCTACAGAAAACGCAGCACTTGTTGAAAGCGCAATGCGAAGAGTTGGAGAGGCACCGAAAATTCAAATATACTACCACAGCTTTAGAAAAGAGTATGTTTAACAGAGGAAAAACTGTGAAAGGCGCACTTCTGCTGTGGTAGCCCACTGTTAACCTAGCCCGCTGCTAACTTTGCCCACTGCTAACTTATGTTTCACGTGAGGAAGAACGGGGCCAGAGAGAGACGTGGTTATGGTGCACTCGCTGCAAGGTCAGGATGCCCAGAGTAATCACATTGAGCATAGCATGATGGGCTTTTCTTTTGCCTGTGTTTTGTTGCAGAAGGAGAAAAGAGAGAGAATACAGCAATGCTTTGAAATCAGCAATGTCAAATTCAACATTGTGAAAGTACATATCATGACATGACAGCACACCCCCAGCCCTCGCAGTCATGTGAAGACAGGCACAGAAACAGGGCCAGTGATGAACACACATGAATCCAGCTGAAAACACACAGGCTTCCATTGTTTTATCACTCCTACAGTAAACAGCAAACTACTTCCGGTTTCTCCTCTGCTTTTCTCCATTTATGTCTTTTCTCTGCAAAGCCTCTATGGAGGTTTAACCTCTCTGCAGTGCATTGGCTATTGTTAATGTTAGATGCATTATGTGCTGGAAATATAATATTTGGGGTTTTGACCAAAGTGTTGTGCGTCGATACTGTACATTGCTTACTGTACTGTAAGCGTGTGGGCTCAGTCATGGACGTTCATAGATGGGAAGTTTCTGCCCGTTGCTTGGACTCGACCACTCTGCTAGCCGATGCTACCGGAACATCAAA
This sequence comes from Rhinogobius similis, assembly GCA_019453435.1. Taxonomy (NCBI): domain Eukaryota; kingdom Metazoa; phylum Chordata; class Actinopteri; order Gobiiformes; family Gobiidae; genus Rhinogobius; species Rhinogobius similis. The sequence goes on along the minus strand of CM033633.1, from coordinate 39,182,710 downwards.
CCAAATGATCTTTTACATACACATGAATGGTGAAGCCAATTCCCTTATTAAAATATATACAATTTTTATTTTATGATATTTATATCATTTATCAGGTCTTCACTGGTTACATTCAAAAGAGGATGTTTTGTGGTCACTAGATGCTCATATTACAAGAAGCTCACAAGTTCAGAAATCTCAGTTTAAAGTCACTTTGCCTGACTCAGATAACAGTTGAACTTTTGCGGGCTAATGTTAATGACTATAGGGAGCCGGACTAGCCACATTGCTAAGTGATTGTAGCATGAGCACTGAACGCCGCATATACTTATTTAGATGTTTGTGGGCTCAACATATAAGTTAGTATCAGAGGAAATGCGCTTTATCGTAAGATCAAGACAGTGCTTGGTGAGAAATGATTCCTTTCTGTTTCTATCTGCTTTTTGTCTGTGTCTGTCTTATCCAATCGCTGGGAGTTAAAAAGTCTAAATGACAGGTTAGATTACATGTTTGACTAAAATGTAGTGAATATGATTGTATTTATGATTTTACTAAACATTTTGCCTATTTGTCCGCAGTTTGACACTTTTATAATGTTACTTCCTGTTTGAACATGGGCAGCAAATATTCCAGAGGTGGAGGTAATTCCACAGCTGTTACCTAGCAACCATTTTGAAAACAAGGGCCAAGATCCATATAAATTTCACAATAGTTATGATTTGACAAATAATAATACATGATAGCACCTTTATTTTGTTGAATGACCGTTTAAGTTGAGCGTTAACTGTCTGTTTAACTGTATGTCGCTTTATGATGACATAGGTGGAGGGATTCCATTTTAGAACTCAGCACTACTTCCTGTAATTTTGTACTTTTATTTATCAAAATTTCTTCTGGAACTGCTACTTCAAAAATGTAAACCTATGATAAATGTTTTCCACAAGTTCCCTCCCACCAAACTAAGCCATATTTTGAATATAATGCAAACCTGTCATATCGACTTTAAGTGAGCCAGACTGCTTGAGCAGGGTCCACTTTGGATCACTTAAATGTGCTGTTCACTTAAAACAGTGTAGACACATTCATGCCTCATGCGACCCTCTCCCTCCTCACTTTCTGCTCAGCTTTGAGAGCCTCCGGCACCAACCCGCTGTGGAGACACCTGGACCTTTACGTCTATCAGTGGAACAGTACGAAGCTGTTGTATTTGAGAAAATGCTTAAATGAAAGGGACTGATTCAAGTTTTTATAAGTAGATGTTTTTTTAACCAAAAAAGGACAAAGCAGTGACATCATTCACCATTTGGGTTTCCTTTTTTTTTTTTTTTTTTATCTACTTCTCCTCAACATTTTCTACCACATGCTCCACCCCCCACCCTAGGCCCACCTCAGGACAGGTCAGTGGTGAGGATTGTTTCAGGTCTGATTATCTGTGGAGGTGCTTGAATGTGTCCTGTACTCGTGGAAACTAATTTAGGACTAATCTCTCTTGTTTCTCATTACAAGACCAGATTGTCCCTGAATGTAACGTTTCAAGTTTTTGTATAAATGAAAGTTATTGTTGTATTATATTGTTGTTTTTTTTAACCCACAATTCTCTTCCTCATCCACTACAGTTATTGTGTGACAGGGACAATGCAAGACATCGAACAAGGTGGTCCAAACTATGGCCTGCTATCATAACTTAAATAACAAACATTGACCTAACATGGTGCTATACCTGACTTTTCCTGTCTATAAAACATGAAGAACAGAACTATTCCATTTAATTAAATCTATTATTGTGGCCCAAAATCACAAGAACAGTTTCCACGATGGGCCACAGGTAGAAAGCAGATGAACTGATCGAATGGATAACTGTCGCTTCCTCCTTCTCGGCGGAGAAAAACTACAAAAACCTGTGGGAAAAAGTCAATGTCAAATGCAACTCCTTTTTGTTATTTTATTATTTCTATTCATGTTTGCTGTTTCGATTGGATTGACGCTCTTTGCATGAGTTGTTGCTACAGACCACAGACATGAAAGCAAACTAAATCATTTCCTGTATTCAGATATTTTCTGAATTTGGACTCACAATAAAGACTTTATATTTACAGTCGTTTTGGGGAATTTGAGTTAAACATTCTGTAGGCAAACTGATACATTGTTTGATATTGTAGATGTCCACTGTATATTAGAAGGATATAATTCTTTTTTTTTTCTTTTCATTAATATAAAAGTACCTTACTGTACTTTACAATGGCTGCGTTTAATTTTTTCATTTGAGAGCAGACTGTCTATACTATTTTACATACATTTTTAACTAAACTAAAAATTACAAATTGCTTTTTTATGGTTTGAGACCACCTGAAATTACGTGTTCTTTTAGTTAAAAACAACAACTAACATATAGATAAAGGCCCTCGCCCAGCATGCACCACCCTTCATGCCCCAAACTGCACCCTCAGTGATTCAGGTTCACCAGGATGAGACGATGCAAGTGTGATTCACAAAGAACTAAAAGCCATTAGCTATGGCCATGCATCCTCACGTCATATTGTCCAAAAGACTGTTTGGTTTCATGTGTACAATGTGTCTGCCATCTTTGGTGTTTTAAGGTATAGGAGGCGGGCACAATGACTACTACAGATTTACTTACCGTACATTTATCTGAATTTCCTCTAATAATAAGGTACGTTCCATCAATCCAGACAACAGGACCAGGCCATATTCGAATCCAGGCAAGTCACAGGGCCTGACTGCATTCATTAGTGTAACTAATTCTCATTACAAGCACATTATTAAAGACACAAGTGCAGACTCATGTTCCATAGTAAAGACAGTTATAAACTAAAAATAGAGTAACAATTATTATCAAAAACATGATAATAATTGTGGAGGGGCCATAATGCCCAGGTCTGACTGAACAAGATCAAGGGTGTTGTGAGCTTGTTTTTGTGTGTATCACAAGTTAAAATGTAAGATTATTAATATTCAGAGTTCCTAAATCAGATGGATACATTTTTTGCTCATTTGGTCAGAAAAAATATAGTAGTTTGTTATTGTATCCTGTGAGTAAAAATCAGTGCTGGGTGTTGTTGCTGGTTGGGGGCGGGGCTACTGTCTTAGTGTGTGCCCTGTTTTATTACCCCAAGCCCTCTCCCAGATAAGCCTGTCAGCATTTCTAGAGGAGTCAGCTTCCAGGGGGCGCTGTAGAGCCATTTATTTTGGACACACCTAATTCATCCACTGGAGCGCAAGTTTTGCATCACTGCGGGTTTGATAAAAAACAGAAAAGTTAGCTTTGGCTCTTTCTGGATTATGGGAGATGTTTGTGGACCTACAGGCAGCAAAATAAGACATGGATCTCATTGAATTTTAAATCAGAGGGACACAAATCTGCTGCATAGTCTGATTCATTCATTTACACACACAAAAGTAATTATTTTTCCAGTGTTATTTGTGACTTTTTGAAGTTTTTTGTCCTCCCCATTTTAAAAAACGAGGGGCACTTTTGTATTCCTGAATGGGTGACATTTATGCACTGGAGTGGGACTTACTATTTTCCTCCCTATAGTAAAAAGATCTAAATATGTACTGAATGTTTTACTCAATTATTCACAACAAAACACAACTCAGGTATGTTTTTGGTGCAGAAACAATAGCTGAGGATGGCCCTCAGACAGCTTCCTCTTGAAGCCTTGAATGGGTTCACCCTAAAATACCTAAATACCCTAAAAATAGAAATAATATTATATGGATTCTGCCTGGACTTTTTTTTTTTTTTTTTTACTTTATTGCAAGTCCCTTAGTCTCATTTTAGTGAAATTAGTGAAATTCAAATAGGAATTGTCAAAACCCAACAAATGTCCAAACGAGTGTCAATCAGAGAGTGCTCCAGACTCCAGCTTTACTCCTTATATTTACCAAAGAAAATCTAGACGAGCTTTAAAATCTGATGTTCCTCTGTGCAGAGCTTTTTCCCACTTAATTAGAGTAAATGAGACAGGCCAAAACTATATAGAGGCTCAGACATTTGTTTGAGGAACAGCTTCAGTTTGAGTTTGGGAAGTTTATTGGACTTTAAATTCTGCTCTTCCACAGACAGTATGTAAAGGATCTGCGATCTCGTCCTCATCGCCCTTTGGCCTGGGGACAGACATGACTGCAGACATGATTCCAGCTCCAGGGACACCAGGAGGTGGACACCAGGCGGGGGACACCATGAGGACACAGGGCAGAGGCACGCTCCCATTCAGGCAGCCCAGCCGGGGGAGGAGGGTCTGGGCTCCTGGGGGAGGGTCCTGGCGTTTGGCCCGGCAGCTGGAGACTGCTGTGGGTCTTTGTGCTGCCGTGACCTTTGACCCGGCACACTCTCTCACACCTGCACACTCGCACACACATGTTGGGTTTCCAGGGTTAGTGAGGACGTGGACTTTCTGGAGTCTGATCCGACAGTATATAACGATAATGTGACTCCTGTGAGCTTTTAGCCTTGTTAGAATATTGTCTGTGCAGCAGGATGGCCTAAAAGGCATCTGAATTTTGTGTCTGAGGTGAGGGTGTGCTCTATAAAAGGACGGTCCGTGACGTGGTCTGACCTCTGACATCAGTCCAACATGGCTGCATGCCGCTTTATCAACTAGTCGCCCTGGAAAGTCACTGTCTGTGCGTAAAGCCTGCTGACCGCATGTCCAGATAAAGCATTACTGGGTTATGGTGCGTGTGGTTCTGACGTGGTCATCCGCTCTGCTCTCAGGCCAAACACGCTCACTTGGTAAGCGTTGTTGCCACTATGCCGTAATTGCAATACTGCTCACGAGTCAACTTGATTGCGCGCCGTTTTATCTAGTTTGGCGTGTGCACCGGTGCTTCCTTGGTTCATGTGTCATGTGACAGAGATATGTCATCGTCGACGCTGGTAAAAGTTCTGCCTGCTCCTTGGACCGTGTGCACTGGGTCCAGATAGCAGCCCTGTATGTGGATGTGGACCGCTCAGACTTTCATTCAACCTGAAATATTTATCTTCGATCTCGATGTAATAAAACTTAATTTGTAATTTCCTGTCCAATTTAGTCCGACGAATCTGTGTGTCTTTTGAAGTGCTGAGCCCCTGAACCCTCATTCAGGGTGGTGTTGTTGATAAAGTGGCTGTATGTGGGTTAGTGAAGATGAGCTTACTACTGCTAACCCTCCCTCTGCTCGTAATGCTACATCTGCAACAACTCTAAATGCCCATCTTGTCACGTCATTCAGTATTTTAGCCATAATTGAATAGCTTTACTCTACAATAAACTAGAATAACCTGAAATTATTTTAAAATATTTTAGTTTCATCTTTTGTTCAGTTGAAATTGTAGATTGTGGGTTCGAATCCCGGACCACCCCAACATCACACGCTCTCTCTGGGTGGAGTCTGCATGTTCTCCCCGTGTTACCGTGGGTTCTCTCCGGCTCCTCCCACCGTCCAAAAGACATGACTGTGTTCAGGTTAATTGGTAACTCTAAATTGCCCGTAGTGTATGAATCTGAGAGTGAATGGTTGTCTGTCCATGTCTCTGTCTCTGTGTTTGTTGTGATGAGTTGTCCACTGTCCAGGGTGTACCCCGCCTGAGGCCCAAAGTCACTGGGATAGGCTCCAGTCACCTGCGATCCCGGGAACGGGAAATGAGCGGTAGAAAATGAATGAATGAATGAATGAAGTCTCCAATATTTTCATTGACAAGTGAAGAAGTTTAAACGAGGTAAAAAGATTAGCTGTAAGCTTCGAAGTCCTGGCAATTCCAGGTCTTAAATGATGCAAATGATTTTAGAGAAGGTGGCGTTTAAAAACATAATAAAGCTCTTACTCTATAATCACACAATGACATCACAAGATGGAACAGTTCAAGAAAAGAATCTAAATATGCAGGATTTGTGTGGTAAATGTGTGAATGAAACAAAACACAAGTCCAGGTCTGTTTTTGATGAGGAAACAACATCATAACATAGATAAAATAGGTCCTTTAACCAAACTACTACCTAAACTCTGACCTTGACATCCCCAGGAAGTGACTGTTGTAGATTTCAGTTCCCACAATGTGATGAATAACTCAGGAGCTCACATAGTGTCTAGATAATAGTGAAAGCATCAATGCAAAGACAGACACCAGGATTCAGACTTGAGCTGGGCACTGGGCGGAGATTGTGGCTCAGATCTGGAGATGGTCGTCCTCTGTCCAACATCCAACCAACTTCACACCAAATTCTAGCCATGGGTTCATTTCCATCTGTTGTCCTATTCTCTCTCACACACCCCAGTGTACTTTTCCTGGCTAGCTTAGTGTTAGCGTCAGTACTTCCTGTCTTATTATATCTCTGTGGGCTTCTGGCTAAGTCAGTCTATAATGAATAAATCCTGAAAAAGCAGGCAGACAAAATAATGAACACTACAGCAAAGGACACTTGAGTGTTTGTGTTTTTGTGTCTCAAAGCAAATGCTATTCAGCTGTTGAAGCTGTTTTTTGTTTTGTTTTTTTACATAAAGCAATTTAAAATAATAAACTGAAATAATCTTTGCATAAAAACAGTCCGACAGACTTTACTTTACAATTTAATGGGTTGTTAATTTGACATTTTAATAAAAGTTACCATTATGTGAGAAACTAAGCAGCTGCTGCTGTGCACCAAGTCCGTAAAATAAAAATGTATTCCTCATATGGGTTATTCTGGATTTTTGAATAAACAACTTGTGGATGAGTTTACGGTAATCCTAATGTGATTCTTTTTCCTGGGGCTTGTGACAGCAGACACACTCCTCTCACTGCATGTGGGGGGCTGTGGGTGCCCCTCTCACTGTGGGTGGGGGATGCTCCTTCTCTGACCCGGGGCACGCGGCCTGAGGCGACCTCTCTGACCCCTGCAGGCCCACCATGTGCCCGGCCTGCAGCAGAGGGACATGTGCTGGTGTGTGGGGCAGCTGGAGCAGGACTGGACTCCCCCTCTCTCCCTCTCCCTCCCGCTCCTCTCTCTTTGTGGAGAGTTTTACTCTGATCTGTGAAGTGGTCAGTGGGACATGCAGCTGTTTAACTGAACAGTCCAGGCACATGTTTCTGCCCCTGTTTAGCCACGTTTACACTGATTCTCTTTGGAGTGGACTGGCACGGTCTTGTACTGTCTCCACTGAAGCGCACAGACTGGTTAAAGTGATCCAAAGCGGACCCCGCAAGGAGCAAAGCTACACACTTTCCACCAAATGCTGACTTGATCTCGTGATAAAGCGCCATAAGCAGCTGTTTTCCTTTTATTGACGCATGGCACTCACTTTGTCGAGACCCAAAAACATGACATGGACCCAGAGCCAGGGCCTGAACATGGAGACACACTCTGACAATAAAAGAAGCATTCCAAAGCGTCCCAGGGCAGCTGTGGCTACAACGATCTATCGATACACAACCATAATGCCCAACCCCCCCCCGAGAGAGACAGTTTTATACACTCAAACTTTGAACAAAGTATAGACCATCATGTGGCATGTGCTGTAAAGATTATGATGCAGCGATAGTTTGTAATGTGTTTTATATTTGATAAGAATCATAACACGCTTTATGACTGGCAGTCACTAAAAATATGCTTTAATGATTAGGTGTAACATAAAACAGTACAAAGCGCACAACATCACAGGCATCCGTGGTTTCACACACAATCTTGGACTCACTCATCATTAGTGACTCATAAAAAAGCTCTCTATGCAAAATGTACCCATTATTTTTAAATAATGGGTACATTTTCACCTGGAAACAAGAAAAGTCCAATCGGCTTGTAAAGATGCTTTGTTATTTCATTAAATCCACTTTTTCTTTCTTTTTCTCTGAGACATAGTAAGTTTTAATGGCTGTTTTAACCAAATGATGGAATTAAAGTAGAACCTACACGAAAGTTTACAATCTTAAACTTTCCAAGATTTTGATGGATCGCACAGAAGGATTTGTTCATACCTCATTTTAAGCTTGAATTATTCAACTTTTAGTTACCAAAATAATACAATTTAAATTTAAAACAGTTTTCATTTAGATTTAGTTTACTCAAATGTAAGTTATCCAAAATACAATGTACATTTCAATAAAGAAGGAATATGTTTAAATTTGACCCAAATGTTGCAGAGTTGGGCCTTTTACATATAAAATGTCTTATTTTTATGGACATATTACATGATGAAACACTTTTCATGCATTTCTGTGAGTAAACTACAAATACAATTTCAAATTGATATATTTAAGATGTTGTGTCTCGCCTTAAAGAACTGTACCTTTTCCTTTTTTGGTGAATTTTGTGTGAACAACAGTACTTACACTTGATTGAGCGTTGTTGCGGTCAAGGTTCCCTTCTGAGTTTTGATGAGTTGTCTGTACAAGTGTGAACTCAACTAGACTGGACTGCTCAGCCTGCAGTGCTGCTGTGCTGCAGTGGAGAGTTGCGAGTGCTATGCCGGCCAGCGCACACCTGTTGGCTCAGAGGCAGATGGTCCACACGTCCTTGCGCTCCCTGGGGGGAAACCCTGTCAGCTGAGGAGGGGGAGGGACTGTCACTGCTCCACAGGAAACAGCCTTTTCCAGAAGACAGTGTGGAAGTCCATGGCACTGTCTGTGCAATCGTACAAGCTCAACAGATCAACTCATACAGCAATCAGTCTTTTTATACCAATATTTTTAATACTTATTACTTTGAATTGAATCAGTCCAACTAGTATTCCATATATATAGTAGTATTCCATCTTCTTCTGCTTATCCGGGGCCGGAGTCTAAGCAGGGACTCCCAGACTTCCTTCACCCCTTCAGTTTGACTTTGGGGATCCACATAAGTTACTGTTAAGCCACTCCTCTTTAAATGTGTCATATAATCGGTCATATAGATAAAGGAGAGATAAAAGGGCAATAATTAATGTATTACTCACCTCTCGTAAATCTCTTTAGTTGTAACACTCTCATCCATTTCTCTACAAAGTAATGACAGCAAATCCAGAAAATGAATAGTAACAAGCTCAGCATAATATATTTTTGGTGTAAAAAACTGAGAAAAAATATAGGTGCATAATTTCTATAACACATTTCATGTAATGTTAGTTGGTTTAAACTGCAGATTTTGCCTTTGTTTGTCTGTTCTTTATTTCTTTTCTTTTTTATTCTCGTCTTATTTCTTTTCTTTTTTGTTATTGTTTATGTTTGTGTTTTATAACGAAATGTTGCAGCTTATCTAGAGAAATTACTCACACATAAAAAAGCAGGGAGGAACTGACTAACTTCCACTTAAGTAACATCATCCATAAAGTAAAACCTGGTGATGTAACAAGAGTTTTCCCCCCTCCGCTCTGGTCGAGCTGGATACCCCATCTGCCCCCCCCTTCCACTGTCCCGTTAGCGTCAGCAGCCAGGTGTTCCACAGGGCTCCACACTGGCCCCGCTCCTCTTGTGTCGTTGTGTGTACAAACTGAGAGCAGCTGCCACCCTCCTCGCGCCCCTCCCCCCTGCTATTGTAGTCTATTGTGGGACAGTGGGCTTGGGGGGGTCACGTCCATTGATAAATTACTCCACACGGCTGTGTAAGAGGACACGTATAAATATTTTTGATGGTTTATTGTATGAATGCACTGATTCTGCACATAAACAAAGACAACAGGCATGCACAATGTGGTCTTTATAGTTTCTTCTAGAATTTCATGTCATAATTTCATATGGAGGAAAGGGGCCTGTAACTGTATGTTGTACTGTTTTTGACATAAATATCCAAACGTATGTTCCACAAACGCGGAACCTTTTCATTATTAGTTTGTGATTGGCTCCACAAACTCACAATATTAATCTAATGGTCCTTTCAAATGACAACAACAATCTTTGGAGTTGAATAATGACACTACTTTCTGACACTTTTGTGAATAAATTATTTCACTTTTGTTTCTTTGTGCTGTGAGAGAAGATGTTGAACTTTGTGCCAGTTTTTGTGGATGTGGATAGGCCCAGTAACCAGGTCAACAAATGTGACATCTGACAGTTAAACCATAGAATTCTGAGCTGTCTCAGCTCAACTTAAACCACAGCGAATTTAGAGCAGTATTTTATAATACAATTGACATAAATGCACAAACTTTAGCTGTACACTCCAACCTTTACTTTCAATAATTCAAGTCAATGGAAATGAAAATTTGCTAAAATGCAGAGGGCAAATTTAAATGTAGGACAAAACAGAAGTCAACATTTCCTTCTTCTTCTTATCTTTTTATGTAGTTTAAGAGTGTGCACATTTTACATGTATACATTGTATTTAACATTAGATTGTGTGTTTGTTTTTTTTAAGCACACCAACAGTAATAAACATAATAAACACGTCAAAAACACCAAAAACATACAAAACATGAATGCTGAAGTACCCAGTTTTTTTGTGACAAATAGGTACAGCTTTAACATTTCCTATTTATTTCAACAATATATTTCAAGTCCACTTTCATCAGAGTGGTACTTCTGCTGAAGCGTATCAACGTCTAAGAATGAAACAAACAATTCAAAATGTCCAACAGTCAACAGACAAGCAGAAAAACGTATCCGTGTCAATAGAGACAAGCAGGTGCAAGTTACAGATCTGATCTGTGGAGAGGGGAGCCTGCTCACAGTACACATTTACAGTAAAGCAATAAAAACACCTTAAATTGTATAAATGCAATACAGCTGTAAGATTAATGCCATATTGTGGTACAATCCAGGCAAAAAGAACCTCCACGATAACCAAAACACACAGTGGACACAGTTTAAATTAACATTTTGGTTTGAATTTAACTGAACTGACTTCTTATCATTGTGCTTTAAGATCTGTGACAGATTGATAGATATTTCACTCTGAATTGAGTTCTACACATTTAACAGTCTGGTATGGCATCACAATCATCACTTGAATCTGATGGTTGAAGCGTCAGGACAGCAGAACAAACTGTTACATCCAGTTGAGAGAAAGGCATAGACAACTTTCACGTCAACAGACGCACACATTGCTTCTATGTGCACGTTGTTCAAAATAAAACAGTCCATACTTGTGGCAAAATACTGTATTATGTCCATTTGCACTGCCATGTTTGTTTTGGTTCATATGGGAGCTTCATATTTGGCTTCTGTGATTGGTCTGAACCACTGATGGCTCGATGGTCATTGATGGTCATTGATGGTCATTGATGGTCATTGATGGTCATTGATGGTGATTTTCAAGGGTTAATGCCAGAGCGTCGGGACTGGAGGCATGACTTACAAGTGTCCTCTTTGGGCTCTTGTCTCTAATCCAGAAAACTATTCCTGCTTCTGCCACGACACAGACTCCTCTGAACTTTGAAATGCTTCTAACTGCAGTCTTGTTTTCATCTCTTACAATGTTTTTACTTGAGTGCAAATCTGTTTTGTTTTTATGACTGTGTGCTTACCCTTGAAAAAAATTCTGATTGTTTTTTTTGTTTTGTTTTTTACCAGGTTAAATGAAGGTTAATACATAAATAAATAAATGCATCTGCAATGGATACAATCTCAAACACCTTGAGTTTGGAGCTTTTGGTAATAAGACAGACTTGGCTGCTCCTGTGGGGTTAGGGTCATCCCTCATGATTCCATTCACTGCTCGATTCCACATTATCACCATCTTGCGATACATTTGAAAACTGATAGATTGACATGATATTCTACGATACATCACAATTTTTTTAATTACCCAATACATTTTAACAAAGTGTTTTCTTTGCTAAACTGTGACCTGCACAAACTAATACAACCATTTTAATAAATGATTGCTGTGAATGTCAAATGTATCGCACAAACAAGTTTCCTTTCTCTAAACAAGCAATGAAATTGCAGCGCGGTCACAAAATAATTAGCTAAATTACAAAAGTTACTCATGGCAATATATTGATACAGCATCCCACAATATTCAGTATCACTATATATCAATTATTGGGCACACCCAGTATTACATTTCAAACCTTTTACTTACACTTTCTGGATTCCAGCTGTGGAAAGTAACAAAGTACAAAAGTAAAAGTACTTATGTTTTATTTTTTTTATATATCTGTACTGTACAATTTTACAGTAGATACTTTTTACTTTTAAGTCACTACATTTCAGAGTGTGTATCGTTTACACCTTTTTAGACCTGCAGAAAAGTCTGAGAGGATTCTTTTTTAGCAAATTTATGGCGACATCTTGACTGTTTTTGTTTTCCTTAGTTCCCTTTGAGCAATAAAAAACCTGCACAGAGAAAAATAACCTGGAAAGTTGCCTATAACGAACAAAACTCACAGAATAAATACATGAAGATTACAATTTGATGCTTTAATAGTTCTCCAAAAGAAAAATAATTACTTTTTACTCTCAAAGTACATTTTAAAGGAGTACTTTAACTAGACTTTGACTTTTCCTTGATTATTTTTTGCTGTTGTTTCTGTACAAAATGGAGTACTTCATCCACCGCTGCCGAATTCACTTTTGCTTTCATCCCTCACTCTTTCTGTTTGTTCTTCTGCGAGAGCCTTGTCTGCCTTCCCATTGGTCAACAGCCGTGGCCCTGCTCCCTGATTGGCCAGTGGGCGGGCCCTGGGGGAGAGTTGGCGCAGCGCACAGATCTGTGGTGCCGTCAGTCTGCGCACAGCTGCGGCCCGAAGCGAAGGACTAGCACCGGCGCACGAACACCGCGTGTCCCCGCTCCCTGGAGCTCTGGATCTACGAGAACTGGAATTCTACGGCTTTGTTTGAAACGTTGAAAGGATTTTGGTGAGTTTGGCACGAGTCAGCCCAGACCCATGACTTGCTGATGGAGTAAAGAGCCCGTGTGGAGCGGACAGCAGCTGCGTCTTCGTCACGAGCCCGGGGTGAGTGCTGCGCTGGTCCTGTGCGTCTGCTGCGACTCACAATTCTACTTTGTCTTGTTTTAGACTTTGACAATAATAGTTTGAAGTGTTCAGTGTCCAGAGATCAGTAGTCTTATAACAAAAAATATGAATAACTTTTTACAGCCTATTTTTACACACTGTTCTAAAAATAAAAAACAAATACGAAACATGCAAGAAGAATAAGCTCGTGAAACGTGGAATCCTTTTAGTTTGGACCTAAAAAAAAAGGTTCTAATTGTTCTTACCATATTTATATCTATTGATAGATAGATTTTTTTTTAGAAGTAGTTGCTAACCTTGAATCATAAACTAATTGTTCAATATAAAGTCTTTATGCATGCTTTATTATTATTAGTTATTATTATTATTTTATTTGGTGCCACTTTATAATAACTACATTTTAATTAGCCCTAATAAAGCACGAAGAAAGACCTAATTCATAATGAACTAATAGTTTGATAAGAGTTTGTTCATGCTTTATTAAAGCTATGAAAGTGTTGTTACTGTAAACTTGTTTAAGCTCCTGTGACCGTGTCATTTCCCTCGTGGCTCAATAAAGTGTGTTTAAGTCCAGTTTTATGTCGTGGATGTGACTCCTGCACCTGCGATGAGGAAAATCCAGACAGGAGGTGAGCAGGAGCACAGGGCCAGACGGAGCACCCCTCGGGTCAAGGGTCAGAGTTTAGGGTGCAGTGGGGTGAGGGGTGCAGATATGTGCATGGGTGCTGGGGGGAGGGAGGGGTGTGGGTCCCCTGAGGGCGGCACCAGAGCATCTGTCGCCCGGATAAATACCCCCCCTTCATTCACATGGACCAGCCAGTGTGTTACAATTTATTTGCATTTTTACTATTTTACGATTGTGACATTTCGAGGTTCAAGTCACATTTCAATTGACTTGAGATCATATTTTATTTAAATTATATTCAGGTCTAATCCTATTTCAGTTCAGGTGGCTTGTTTATATTTATTTATAAAGCTAAAAATGCAACAACAAAAAAAGAGTTTATTGCATGTATTATTTTTTCCATTGTGCACATGACTGGTCACGTACATTTTGAGGCGTTATCATCTGAGAAAAGACTGAAATCTGAACAGCTAATCTCTTGTTTATGGGAGTCTCATGGAGGATGACGACATTAGAAGTATTAGAGTGTAACCTTTCTAATTGTTTCCATTCTCGGTTGAATTCAGATGACTCTTTCAGCCCTGACATTAGACTCCATGAGACACTGCTGCAGAATGGTTTTCCAGCAGAACTCAGAATAAGCTGTAGCTCAGTCATGCATTTCTGTTGTGTGCACACTGGTTTATGAATGAGTGCAGCGGTGAGTGTGGACCCTTTCCTTTTCACACATTTCTGCTGCAACTGTGCTCAGAAAAGGATGCATTCACCCAGTTACATGTGGATTTATGACTGCTGCAACTATTACTCGACTAAACAATTGTGTACATCTTGTTCAATGAGATTTTTAAAAATACATTTTAACCAAATACATGTTGAAATATTCTGACTGAAGCTTTCTAGATAGAGAATATTTACAAATGCAGTGTATTATTTATTGTTTGTTCTTGTTTGTTGGGCTGCAACAATTAATCAAGTAACTGTGACTAGTCTACTACAAAAACAACCAGACTTTGATCATTGTAATGCTTCTCTGAACTGCACAGACTCTAAACACTACTGAAATAAGGATTATTTACACCCCTGCTCTTTTGACATTTTGATTTAATAATATCGATATCTTTTTTTATTAATGCCATATATATGACAATATGTGACAGTCTTCCCTGTATATAATGATAACAATTAACAAACTACCATTAGAATTATTTTAGTAGTCACAATTATTTATCACCCAAATATTTATTATTCAAAGATCACTTGAAAAACCTGCATTCTTATGCGTGGGCTCGCCTCTGCACAGATCTGACCTGTAACTCTTACTTGTCTCCATGAAGGTAAATATGCCATAAACGCACTGTTCAAGCAAAGCATTAACATCTCCATGGAGACAGGCTGGGGGCTGAAAGTTACATAGCAGGGGCGGAGTGCAATGCAGCGGCCCCTCACCAGTCTGCCGGCCCCTTTTTTGAGCGCGGGGTTTTACATATTGACAAAAGATGTTTCTTCTATGAATGGGGGAGTCTGGAGGGAATTTACCCCCAGCAAAATTTTGAGGAAAAATAGCATAAATTCTAGTATTCTATTGCATTTTAGTTTCTGTTTTTTGGCAATAAAAATGGGCCTATGTATCATACCAGATTGGCCAGGGCTCAAAAACAAAACTAGGGTTGTACATTTTTTGGGGTGTGTCAATTTTGGAGGACACCAAAGGCTCTGCTAGAGACTTTAGGTAACTATTGGCTGAAGTATGACGAATGAGTCCATCGCTAAATCATATATAACACACATCGAAATGCATTTGATACACATAAACCAGCATCTCCAATACCTTGGTTCACCTCTCACAACAACAACAGAAAAAAGAAAAACCAAGTCAGCACAACAAACTTTAACTACAAAAGGAGAACCAGCAACACCAGGGAATGTTACGTCACAACCACCAGGGCTGTAGTCGACTAAAGAAGTTCTTGGTCGACTAAAGACCAGGCCCATTGACTGATTAGTCGACTAAAAGGGGGTGTGGCAAAAATACATCAAAACTATAAAGTATTTCCATGTATTTGAACCAAACTGCACTCAACTGTGGAGGGGTTCATGCAAAAACAACTAGTTATACAGAAAAGTACTAGGAGACCGTGTATTTATACATTAAGAGTCCACAATCTTCTTGTTTTTGCCATATAAATCATTTTGTAATAATTTAGTATAAATAAAATGATTAGTCGACTAATAAAGATCTATGCTACCATCGGCCGACTAATCAACTAAACGACGAAAGGACTACGGCCCTAGCAACTACAAGCTCATTTTACCCATGATTTCCCAAAAAGTAGCGAAAAGAAACGTGTTACGTTTTATCCTTTTCACAATAAGGCTCTTTGTGCAGCTTTTCTATAGAGACGTTTTATTTTGTAAGGACCATAGGATGTTTTTAGTTGATATCAGCAGCACCTTGACATTGCAACATGCGCTGCAGGAACTTTTCAGATGTTTTGGGCCACTTTAGTTAATAGAGACACAACTGGACGGTGCTGTGCGGCCCACAGTGGAACAAAGCACGCTCACAGCTCCTGCTAACAGCCGCAGCAGAGGCTCCGCTCTTTGGCTGCGCGTCACTCCCCTGTTACTCTTAATGCAGTCGGGGCCCCGACACGGCCCACAGAGGCTGCTGGCCCACCACGAAATCTCCCGTGTCTCCAGATTGCCACCCCGCCTGTGTTACATAGTGCTCCTTTAAATTATATAGTTTATAGTACCAGGAATGCAGCTTGAGCATATTTTCCATGACCAAGGCTTGATACTGCACTAAAGGCTTGATACTGCACTAAAGGCTTGATACTGCACTAAAGGCTTGATACTGCACTAAAGGCTTGATACTGCACTAAAGGCTTGATACTGCACTAAAGGCTTGATACTGCACTAAAGGCTTGATACTGCTCTAAAGGCTTGATACTGCACTAAAGGATTGATACTCCACTAAAGGCTTGATACTGCTCTAAAGGCTTGATACTGCACTAAAGGCTTGATACTGCACTAAAGGCTTGATACTGCACTAAAGGCTTGATACTCCACTAAAGGCTTGATACTGCACTAAAGGCTTGATACTGCACTAAAGGCTTGATACTCCACTAAAGGCTTGATACTGCACTAAAGGCTTGATACTGCTCTAAAGGCTTGATACTGCACTAAAGGCTTGATACTCCACTAAAGGCTTGATACTGCACTAAAGGCTTGATACTCCACTAAAGGCTTGATACTGCACTAAAGGCTTGATACTGCACTAAAGGCTTGATACTGCTCTAAAGGCTTGATACTGCACTAAAGGCTTGATACTCCACTAAAGGCTTGATACTCCACTAAAGGCTTGATACTCCACTAAAGGCTTGATACTCCACTAAAGGATTGATACTCCACTAAAGGCTTGATACTGCTCTAAAGGCTTGATACTGCACTAAAGGCTTGATACTGCACTAAAGGCTTGATACTCCACTAAAGGCTTGATACTGCACTAAAGGCTTGATACTGCACTAAAGGCTTGATACTGCACTAAAGGCTTGATACTGCACTAAAGGCTTGATACTCCACTAAAGGATTGATACTCCACTAAAGGCTTGATACTGCACTAAAGGCTTGATACTCCACTAAAGGATTGATACTCCACTAAAGGCTTGATACTGCTCTAAAGGCTTGATACTGCACTAAAGGTTTGATATTGCACTAAAGGCTTGATACTCCACTAAAGGCTTGATACTGCACTAAAGGCTTGATACTCCACTAAAGGCTTGATACTGCACTAAAGGCTTGATACTGCACTAAAGGCTTGATACTCCACTAAAGGCTTGATACTGCACTAAAGGCTTGATACTCCACTAAAGGTTTGATATTGCACTAAAGGCTTGATACTCCACTAAAGGCTTGATACTGCACTAAAGGCTTGATACTGCTCTAAAGGCTTGATACTGCACTAAAGGTTTGATATTGCACTAAAGGCTTGATACTCCACTAAAGGCTTGATACTGCACTAAAGGCTTGATACTCCACTAAAGGCTTGATACTGCACTAAAGGCTTGATACTCCACTAAAGGCTTGATGCTGCACTAAAGGCTTGATGCTGCACTAAAGGCTTGATGCTGCACTAAAGGCTTGATGCTGCACTAAAGGCTTGATGCTGCACTAAAGGCTTGATGCTGCACTAAAGGCTTGATGCTGCTCTAAAGGCTTGATACTGCACTAAAGTCTTGATACTCCACTAAAGGCTTGATACTGCACTAAAGGCTTGATACTGCACTAAAGGCTTGATACTGCTCTAAAGGCTTGATACTGCTCTAAAGGCTTGATACTCCACTAAAGGCTTGATACTCCACTAAAGGCTTGATACTCCACTAAAGGCTTGATGCTGCACTAAAGGCTTGATACTGCACTAAAGGCTTGATACTGCACTAAAGGCTTGATGCTGCTCTAAAGGCTTGATGCTGCTCTAAAGGCTTGATAATCCACTAAAGGCTTGATACTGCACTAAAGGCTTGATGCTGCTCTAAAGGCTTGATGCTGCTCTAAAGGCTTGATAATCCACTAAAGGCTTGATACTGCACTAAAGGCTTGATGCTGCTCTAAAGGCTTGATGCTGCTCTAAAGGATTGATAATCCACTAAAGGCTTGATACTGCACTAAAGGCTTGATGCTGCTCTAAAGGCTTGATGCTGCTCTAAAGGCTTGATAATCCACTAAAGGCTTGATACTGCACTAAAGGCTTGATGCTGCTCTAAAGGCTTGATGCTGCTCTAAAGGCTTGATAATCCACTAAAGGCTTGATACTGCACTAAAGGCTTGATGCTGCTCTAAAGGCTTGATGCTGCTCTAAAGGCTTGATAATCCACTAAAGGCTTGATACTGCACTAAAGGCTTGATGCTGCACTAAAGGCTTGATGCTGCACTAAAGGCTTGATACTGCACTAAAGGCTTGATACTCCACTAAAGGCTTGATGCTGCACTAAAGGCTTGATGCTGCACTAAAGGCTTGATGCTGCTCTAAAGGCTTGATACTCCACTAAAGGCTTGATACTCCACTAAAGGCTTGATACTGCACTAAAGGCTTGATACTGCACTAAAGGCTTGATACTGCTCTAAAGGCTTGATACTGCTCTAAAGGCTTGATACTCCACTAAAGGCTTGATACTTCACTAAAGGCTTGATGCTGCACTAAAGGCTTGATACTGCACTAAAGGCTTGATACTGCACTAAAGGCTTGATACTGCACTAAAGGCTTGATACTCCACTAAAGGCTTGATGCTGCACTAAAGGCTTGATGCTGCACTAAAGGCTTGATGCTGCACTAAAGGCTTGATACTCCACTAAAGGCTTGATACTGCTCTAAAGGCTTGATACTGCACTAAAGGCTTGATACTCCACTAAAGGCTTGATGCTGCACTAAAGGCTTGATACTGCACTAAAGGCTTGATACTGCACTAAAGGCTTGATACTGCACTAAAGGCTTGATGCTGCTCTAAAGGCTTGATGCTGCACTAAAGGCTTGATGCTGCACTAAAGGCTTGATGCTGCACTAAAGGCTTGATACTCGACCTGCCACAGTAACCCATTTTGAACAATATGTTGATTTGTCCTCAGGAGAGGACTAAAAATGTGAAATTTTGTAAATGCCCATTATTACAGGCTTTACAAATTTGCTCCACTGTCCTGTTGGCGCCCTTTTACTACACTTTTTTTGAAAGCTGTAAAAAATACAGCAGATATTTTTAGCTTTTTTTTTTTGCTTAAATTTGTTAATCCACTTCCGTTCTGACTAAAAATATGTATAATAATTTGATATTAATTTAAATTTTTTACCCCATATATACATATATATATATATTATAGATGTCACATAAGATACACATAATCACATAAGATAGCCGATTTTTCATATAAAATTTGTAACAAAATGTTTTGCACTTACATCATAAAATGATGATTTCCTGATCCTTTTCAGAAGAGATCAAATGTGTGATTTTTTTTCTCTGAAATGACTCCCTTTACCTTTTCAACAGACTTTTGTGAAGAGAGACAGAGTTTCCCAGTCTTTACCCTGGGACTATGGGACTCTCTGGGGACTGTGCATTTGTATTTAAGAGGCTCCTGAGGGTGTGTCCTGACCTGGGACGGGGTGCAGGTGTGTGGGGGGGACACCGGGGAAGTCTAGAAGTATGTGTGTGAATTCTGAAGAATATAAATGTTTGTGTGCAATTTGTAGAACAAGTTGAGCCGTATTTGAAAACACATAGAACACCCCCTGACACACTATGGAACACTATGTCTCTCTTAAGGTCTGTTTAAAAGCTACAGTTCAGTATCAACTATAAAAATCACACATTTTTTATAGTCTGTCACAAACAGTGGAGTAAAAAAGGATGGTTTTTCTAACACGTCACAAGGTTTAACAAACCAAGTAAAGCTTTTGAGAAAATGATTATGTTTTATCGCAAGTCAAATCCAAAAATGTTTTTCACTTTAAAAGTTATAAAATATTTTTGTCATTCTCAGGTCTATCAATGTAAAACGAAAAGTAACCCAAAGATTAAACCCAGTTCTGCACATAGATGCTCTAATTCTCTGGGGACACTCAAAGCGTCTTTCAGTGCCCAGAAAAGTGCTACACAGTAATATATAATGCATCACATCATTATAATGCTTTTACTTCTGCATCTGTGAAGGACCGTGCACTTTTCCTAAATATAGTATATGACAACATCATGCTCATGGAGCGACACGTGCGTATCAAGTGAATGTGCTTTGAATCAAAGGAGCATTATAATAAGGATTGTTACATCCCAGATACCATATAGCTCGTGGCCTCCACTTTTACACTCTAAATATTCAATCTATGCAAAGTCTATAGGAAAAATGTATGTAAAATGTACTTCCTGAACCATGGTGAATTTCAAACCACACCATTTTTACTCAATAATTTGAATTTAATCAAAGCAATGGAGTGATTATTTATAAATGAAATAACACATATTATATTCGGATGAAGTCTAACTTGATTCGATTTGAATGAAGAGGTCATGATCTATGCGCCCCCTTAGTCCTGAGCCAAGACGGTTTGACAATTTGACTAGGGGCCAAACCACCATCTGTTTTTGTGACATCAAATAACTGATGTTCGGCTGACAGGGACTGACAGGGACCTACAGTTTTCACAAATACAACGTCATCTTTCATCCAGGTCACAGTTGAATGAATCCTGAATAAAACCGGAAGACCTCACATTGCACTATATTCACTTGTTTCTGTTCATTTTGTTTGCAGATATCAACTTAGGGTTCAACACATGCTTGTCTCGACAGCACTTGACCCAGTCGGTCTGGGGCCTCATTTATAAAGCTTGCTTATGCACTATGCAGTGCGTGGCCCACCCTTTGCGCCATCCACAGTATCTGTAAAACTGAGACCCTCCTGTAAGCTCTACACAAAGTCTGGAGACACGGGGAGACGACAGGTGCGTAGGAGGAAAAGCAGTTAGTAGAAAACGTTTAAGAAGACTCCCGCACACTTTTTCTGATTTTTTTGAATATGGATGAGCTCATTTGCATGGTCCATATACAGGTGCTGAAGGTGTGGTCAGGTGGGATCAAAGGGAGCGTGACGTCCTCACGTCGTTAGCTTCAGGTGGATCTATGAAGCAGCGATTGCAGGTGGAGTGCGCACGAAGGGTTTTATAAATCAGGATTTTGCGTGCCGTACGCTTCTAGAGGGCACTTATATGAGGCCCCAGATCTGTGGAGAGGCAGTGAGTGTTATTGAGCTGTAAAAACACATCAACCAGGAAAGTTACAGTGCACCCAATGACTTGTGACTTGTTTAGCTTGGTGTGAGAAACATGCAGCTGTTGGAGTCATGTGATGTTGGAGTCATGTGATGTTGGAGTCATGCGATGTCCCGGCTCTTTCGGGGCACTTCCCTTTGAGACCAGGTCCACTTCCTCATTCTGAACCAGCTCAGGGAGATTCCACATTATATTTTACAGAACTGCAATTTCAGTTTTGTAACAACACTTTCACAAGACTGCACTGTGAGAGAGAATTTGAACTATTTGTTGCTTTGGAAATAAGTCAAAGTAATCACGACCTACCACCCGATTCACTGTTAATGAAATATTTGTTTATTATGGATTACATCTTTGTTCGTGATTTAATTTGGTAAATTCATTTTTAAGGTGTAGTTCTTATTAAGTGGGACCATTATCACTTTTATGATGTGACAGTGCAGTGCAAAGTTTGCAACTTTCCAAAAACGAAGGCCACAGTCACTAAGGCTGCGCTGCAAAAAATTATTAGTAGACGTCTAGTAAGCTCTTTTTTTGTCGACAGTTAAACAATTATTTGACATTTTTACAATGCATTTTTGTCAAAGTAAAGGTTGAAATATGGTGACTTAAGTCTTAAGAAAATATTTATGAATAAAGTGCATTATTTTTGAAAATCTGAAATTGTTAATTTTTTTCCCCCGCATCTGTTTTAGTACAAACTCATAATGGAGCAGTGTGATGTGAATGTGAATAGTGTGCTATTCCATCGTTGCATTAAACTATTGAAATAATGATAATAATAATAATGAAAGATACGTTAACAATGAAAAGTGCATTATTATTATACTGTACTAATACTTTATACACACACCACTTTCATACTGTCTTGTCTGGACACAATGGCCCCCCTGTGGTTCCTGGTGTTCCAGCAGTCTCTCCTCCAAGCACTGACCAGGCCTAGACGTGCTTAGCTTCTAAGATCTGAAGCTCAGGCATCGAAGAGCAGGTGTACTCAGCCCACATCAGACAAGATTTAAGGCTGACATGGTCTATCTATCATTTTGATATAAAATTTCCACTGTCAGTGTCTTTCACTTCTTTTCGTATGTGTTTTAGAGTCTGATAATCAAAATGTGATTTATTTTTAATCATCGACTTTAGCTGATTAATCGTTTCAGCCCTAAAGTCACTATAAAGAGCACTTGGTGAGTCTGATCTACACATAAACTTTCTCAGACTGCAGTGTCATTTGTCCTAACAGTGTGTGTGTGTGTGTGTGTGTGTGTGTGTGTGTGCGTGTGTGTGTGTGTGCGTGCGTGCGTGTGTGTTTGGGGGGTGTGGGGGCCCCAGTGGGTCCCAGGGGGGCTCTGTCTGCACGGCTGCTCTGCCACAGAACAATGGCTCCGTCAGTGTGGGACAGATTGGGAGGCAGCTGCATTGTTGAGGACGGCACGCCAGACACACTTTTCCCCACTGACCTCTGACCCTCTACGCCCCTCCCCCTACTTCTTTTGTGGCTGCAGACAGACAAATCCAGGCTGCTGTGGCATCCTGTGGCCGGAGCACTCATGGCACATCTCTGAACACACCATGAGACGACTAGGCAACAAGTGAAAACTATGCTGAATGTCTTTAAAGTAGCACTAGGTCTAGATTTACATTCATTTTCTCATTTTAATTTGTCACTGTAGCATAGCTTTTTTGAACTATGGCTTCTCAAAATCTGCATCATCATCATCATCGCCAAAACAAATGTAAACACAATGAAAAAATCTCAAGATCATATTCTACCTGTATGGACAGTCTTGTAGTTGTATCTTGCCATGTTAGGCCTACTATTGATGCAACAATGCAGTTTATATTTGGGTCACGCTTTGGATTAAATTACAATACATTTTGTGTAGAACAATTAGAATTAAAAGATTAATATGAACTCAAAATCAACACAAAGAAACCCTGTGTGACTGGTGCATTTTTTCCTAAAAACTTTCTGTCATGGTTCTTGTAGTTCTGTGCATTAGCATTGGTGCTGTATTTGTTTGTTTGAATGTATAATGAATGAATAGCTCAGATAATCAAAACAATAGTTGACTAGTCACTAGTGATTGGGAAAATCAAACCTCATGCATCAATGTGGCCTCACAGCCAGTCACAGCAAAAAAGTTTAACCCAAATGAAGCCTCACAATAATACTATCTGCTGGAGTTTGTAATGTTTTACAAAGAATATAACGTTTATTTTAAGGGTTTCCTTTTGCTTATCGCTGCTAGCCTCGATTAGTGGGTTTATTGTTGCAGCAGTCATTTCACCATACACTGTGGAGTATTGAGTACAGACTGTGCAGCTATGGGCCTGTGATGTAACCGTCCCACACACAGATGCATGTGAACATTAAGTCAACTTGTATTAGTCCTAGGGTTGTCAAAAATAAAATAAAACATCTGATAATAATTTATACCTTAAAGGAAACGTATTATGCTTTTTTCATACTGTTATAAGCCTTTAAACATGCTCTTGAATGCTTTAAATTTGCCACCTCACGTTTTGAAACAATAAATGAGCAAGTTTCTCTGCGGTTTGCCCTGACTCTTACTGAGTGTATGCAGCTGGTGTGTATGCAGCAGATGGTGCCTAGCGCTATACACAGTTTAGTTATGTTATCATCCATCGTTACGTTATTATCTTGGAAAGGTGCTACGGTCAGGTTAGCGCTTGCAGTTATCCTGTTTCGATGGCAGAAATGCTCAGAACGAGTCTGGCGATGATTTAAGGGCTTAAAACTGCAGAAGAATCTCAAGAGGGGAGAAGATTTTCTAATCAACATTCCTCAAAACAGCGTAAATGCAGCTAAATGCAACTATAGGTATGCTTTTGATGACGGACCATTGTAAGAACATGGATGAAGCTCAAAAGAGTCACTGTAGCAGAATATGAGTCCTTTAAATTATTAGTGAAACTAGATACTCATTTGAACATGTTCTGACATACATGAGATGGATCATGGATCAGTTAAACGGTTCAGATTTCAGTCTTCTCTCAGATCAGATGTTGAAGCACATTCTTCACCTGCTCTGCAGCCGGCTCATTTCATAACAGCTGGTGCTGGTCCTGGGGCATTTTACTAAAGGGGGTATCTCACATGGCTTTTGTCTTCAGTAATCCTCCACACAAAAGGACCAGCGCACAGGAGAATATGGCCTTACCTCAACAGCATCTGCTACAAGTTGTGTTGTTATGACAAAACATTTGGTCTTTCCCTTACTTCAATTCAGAAAATGTCCAAAGCGACTCTAAAAAACATTTGCAGCTTTTTGGTAATTCATGGACTAAGCAAGGACTAAACCGGGATTAAAGGAATATTTCCACTGGTTCACTTTGGAGAGGATTGGTATGATCTGAAAATGCCACTGTCTTAAGTGAACCATACAATCCATTCAAGCGATCCAGAGTGGACCATGCGAGGTCTAAGCTTCCAAAGCAGCCTGGCTCGCTTTCGCCTCCTGGAATGCCTTTGGAGCGAGATGATTGGATTAGAGAGAGTGCCGACCCAGGAAAAGAAGACGGTAAAAAGCAGATGGAAGGGGAAATGATCACTTCTCACTAAACACTGACTTGATGTTGTGATAAACCACCGTATGTTGAGGCCACATGCTTAAAAAGAAAGCGTTAGCATCAACTGTTTCCTGTTCATTGATATACAGCGTGTCAAGATCAAAAGTCTAATATTTCCAGTGCATAATGCACACATACAATACACTGTTGTACGCAAACGTGTTCTGGTGGTACGCGAACACCTCTTCAATTGTAATGTTTACTTCATTTAGAGTACATTTTATACACATTTTTGCCCTTCTGGTAGAAAATTTCTTGTTAAAACTACAGTGGCAATGATGTATTCCGACTCAAGACCTGCTTTATCCCTAATTTAGACCTGAAATAGTCCTGTTACCGACCCATATGTAGATTTGGTGGTACTCAGGAAGCCAAATCCTTTCTTTGGTGGTACTTGGGGTAAAAAAGTTTGAGAACCACTGATCTAACATTATCCAAAGAGCCAATGCATTACATAAAGAGAGGTTAAACGTGCGTAGAGGCTTTGCAGAGAAGTGAAATCGGAAGTAGTTTCCTGTTTGCTCTTGCTTTAGCCATGTCTCACAGCCACAAATTTGTAATAACTAAATGTCTTTTTGTGAATCGCTGAGATATAAATGATACTATAATTCACCTGTGTTAGAACTCGCGTCATGCCTCTTTTTTCAACTCTCTGGCAATTTATTCTACAACAGTTACATTTGGGTGACGTGGGTTGGTCATGTAACAGCCTCTGTCCGGAGACACTCCAGCGTTAACTGAAATATGTCAGGTTTCAGTTTTCAAGGCAAACTGGTCTGGGGAATCAGGGCCAGTCCAACCCATGGTATCGATCAGTAAATGCACATAAACATGTACCCACCCTCCTGTAGTGTCCCAGCTTGTGGAAATGATGTCTTGTGGCACCTCTAAAGCTCATTTAGAAGTGCTCCTCCCTGTTTTTATAGTCAACATAACTGCACCAGCCTGAGAAGTTTGAGCTATACCCATATTAACAAAACATTTATCTTCTGTTAATTGGTTTAGCCCAGAGGAATTTTCTGGTGGAAGACTTCCTGTGATTGAGGCCGTCACAGTCCCTCTCCCCTGTCTCCACCCGGGAGCGGCCCCGGCACAACAGCACCAGCGGGCGGTCCTCACACAGGTCAGAGTGACAGCTGGAGCCTGGATGAGTGAGGGGGCTGATGGGCCTGAAGGACCAGGGGGATGGGTCAGGCCACATCCTGGAGCTGGAGTACCTACATGTGCATGGAGCCCAGAGAGCACCTGAGGGAGCACCCGACAGAGCCTTCGAGGGAGCCGTGGAGGCTAACACAGGAGCAGTGGAGGTTAGTTACAGCTGCCATCCTTGTGTGTGTCCTTGTCCCTCCCTTCCACCCATATCCCCATCGTCCTCGATCTCTACTGGCACGTCTCGACTGACCCATGTCCCCTGACTGGTTTGTCTTAGAGCTTGGGCTCCATTCATTGGTTCATGCTCTGTGCCTAGCCCCGCACTGTGGGGCAGAGGTCTGCTACGTGAACTATAATAAATCAAATCTAAATGTTGCACAAAAAGATACACAAAAAGCTTGTTTAAAAAAATAAATTATTTATATATATATATATATATATATATACATTTGGATAATATTGTGACTATTGTTTGAATATCAATTATACCGTTTAACTTGCTATAAAAAGAGCTGATTAAAATAAAATCTAAAAAAAGAAAAAAAAGGTTATGTTGTAAGCTTTCAAATCAGGGTAAAAGGTGATATTTCTAGACTTGGTTTTCACATGTTTTAACACATTGATTGACATGATATCGACTATTGTTATCGGCATACCCCAAAAACAAAAAGACGTGCCTTTTGTGATGTGCATTTTAAGATATACAGTTCTTGACAGTTTGTCTAAACTTCCAGCAGGTAGTGGCAATGTGTGATGCCCCCTGAACCACATGCTGTGCTCTGCACATCAGATAACTCAGAACTAAAGATCTTCAACAGGACCACTTCCTAAAATACATCAATTCTTGTCTTTGTAAGCTGGTTGTCAAACAATATGTTAAAAACTGTATTACACAAAGAAAAGCCAGACAAGGCAGAACGTTTGCGAAAGTTTTATGTGTTATTAGAGCTGCATGAGTTGGATATTTTTGCTCATCTGCTCATACCTGATCATTTTAGACCCATAACCCATACACTGATCGAGTTATGCACACGAATCAAGTTTTGAATGCACAAAATGAGTTTTGCACAGATGTTACGAGTTTCTCATGCATAAATCAAGTTATGCATGCACAAAACAAGTTAAATATGCACATAAAGAGTTACACACACAAAAGGTGTTACACACACGCAAATCAAGTAACACATGCACAAATCAAGTTACATAAGCACAAAGGACTGAAGATGGAAATGAGTTATCATAGCTATACTTTACCCTCGGGCATTGTGTAACTGTGCATTATCCTGTTAAATAAATAAATCAAATTAAATTAAGTTACGCAAGGACAAATCAAGCTACACAAGTACACACATATCAAGGAACACATGGGTCATGCACACATCTCCCATCTTTTTATATCCTGGTGCTCTCCCATCGTCCTCTATCCCGATGTATCAGACGCCTGTGAATGTGTAATGTTGTTTCATGTGCTTCTGTAGGAGCCATGTGTTGGGGCCCAATACACCACGTCCAATGCAGCTTCCAGCAGCAGTGCCTTCAGTGAGGAGGCCTCTGACAGTGAGGACGACCCGGGGCACTCCTCTGACCCCCCTGCTGACCCCCCGGCAGACCAGCGTTCTAAGGTGGACTTTGCTCTGAAACTGGGCTACTCGCAGGAGCAGGTGCGGCTGGTGCTCAGGAAGTTGGGGCCCGGCGCTCTCACTAACGACATCCTGGGAGAGCTGGTGAAGTTCGGGACCAGGTCCGAGTCCCAGGCTCAGACAGGGGGGTCCAGTACAGCTCCGCCCCCCTCCCCCCTCTCTTCACTCTGTCCTGCCCAGTGGACTGAGGACAAGGACAACCTGCGGCCCGTCGTGCTGGATGGCAGTAATGTAGCCATGAGGTCAGGGTACTTTCATTCATATCAAAAGTTTAAGACCAGTTGAATAAATCTTTTTTTTTTGTCTCACTCCCATTTCTTATCATCTTCTTATTGAAGCTCTACTTGGAACCCTGTGAAGATCCATTCATGCAGAATGTGACTTTTGCCATGTATTCCACTGATCTTAAAGTTTTGATCGGGACTGTGTAACAAATCGCTGTGAGATTCAAAGTAGTCCTGTCACCATAATTACTATATCGACTCAATAAATTATAGTTGGAACAATATATTATTTATGACTAATTAGCAATATATTTTACTTATTAACTTAATGACTCAATTATTTTAGTCAAGTAGTCTGCTATTATTTCATGCAAAATGCATTACAAAACCGAATGAAGGTTGAAATATGGTGAAGGCTTCTCGACATAGAATATTTGTGAATAAAGTGTATTAATAATGAAAATCAGAAATGGTTTATTAGTCTTTGACATTTTGATTTAGTTATGACACTGTTTTTGTTATAAAAAGCAGAACATCTAGTGTAAATTGGTATTTGATGGTCCATTTTTGTCATGTGATATTTGAAGCTCAACAGGCACATTTTACATTTACAGACACATTTTAACATCATTCATTGTTGTTTTTTGTGTAGTAAACAGCAACTATTTTTTCACAGTAGAACATAATTGTTAATTCAAGTGTAACTATATTAAATTTGAATCCAACGTGGTGATAAAAAGTGTTTTATACTGCTATTTTGATTTATTCTTTAGTTAAACAAGAACATTTTAATTTGACTGACAATCATTCTGATTTCTTAACTTTTTTCTCTCAGTCATGGAAACAAGGAAGTGTTCTCCTGCCAGGGCATCCAGCTGGCAGTTGATTGGTTCTTGGAGCGTGGTCACCGTGACATCACAGTTTTTGTTCCCGCCTGGAGGAAAGAGCAGTCCCGGCCTGATGCACCCATCACCGGTATCAACTTTACCTACCAATATTTATCTACATTTATCTCATCATGAGAGACTGAGCAAACTGAGTGGATGAGAGCCTAGAAAGTAGAGTCGACACATATGTTTGGGTGAGCACAGGGAGGATCTACAATACTGACAGATGTGTAAGACATAGTATGGCACTTTGGTTTGGAGCCCTTTCAGAAAAAGATACAGCACAACAAAGAGCTGTAAAAGTGTCATTCCAGCTGATTTATGAGGAGCCCACACAGGTACTGTCCACTAAAAGTATTAGTGCCTCATGGCATGCTCTGTGCGCTCTGATTGGCTCTGATCTTGGACCACCGAGGAGTGCTTTAGAACGGTGGTTTCCAAAGTGGAGGTCGGGACCCCCTGGGGGGTCGCGAGGGATGAGATGGGGGTCGTGAGATAATTTCAAGATCTAGTTTGAATAAATTCAATATGACACTGTATTTGCTCTATTTGAATTAAAAACAGTATATTTTAGTGAAATAGGCTCTAATAAGACAATAAACTATTCAAATAATCAATATTAAACCAGATTTAACATGCTTTGACACTTCAAATTATTTTTCATTTCGCTTTGGGGTCCCGAGTCGGTTGATTGGTCATTTTGGGGGTCCCGGCCAGACAAGCTTGGATACCCCCGCTTTAGAATGCTTCTTTTCGCAGCGAAATTTGCCTCCACACCCAAACATAAAATAATAAATAAAATCTAAATTGTACCTGAATTATACTTTTTATATATACTTTTTTCATGAGAGTTATCTCAGCAATTGACAAAAAGACGTTTAATTCCAGGTTTGTGGCTGTGACGTGTGGCTAAAGCTAGCGTAAAGGAAACTACTTTTGATTTTTCCTTAGCTTTTTCATCATTCATTTCACTTCTCTACTAAGCCTCTGCCCCGCGTTCGAACCTCTTTTTTTGTAATACATGTTTGAAAAATATAATATTTCTTGACACAAGTGCTGTGCAGGAAAACGAATTATTTTTCTTAGAGCTATATGTATAGTTTTGTCATGATTAGTGATTGATTACTTTGATTTTGTGATTGGTTTAATCCACCTGACACTCACTCAGGCTGACCAATAGGAGGAGCTCAGTTTAACCACAGAGCTGCACCCAAGAGGTGCACTGAATCATCACTCAGCCACGGCTCCAGATTCGCACTAGCATTTCACAATTTTATTATTGTTTTTAAATATCACCTTCTTTGTAGCTAATAGGAGGAATAGAAGGACAGGAGTGAGAGTGCGTTTATATAAATGTCTTGAGTGGAGATTAGATGAGGGCACAGGTTGCAGTAATTGTAACGAGGAGTCGGGGCTTCTTCAGCTTTCAATCAACACCTCTGTTCTTCTGCCTTCACAGAACAGGAAATCCTGCGTCGTCTGGAGAAGCAGAAGATCTTGGTGTTCACCCCGTCTCGTCGGGTACAAGGCAGGCGTGTTGTGTGCTATGACGACCGCTTCATTGTCAAACTGGCCCATGAGTCTGATGGCATTATCGTCTCCAATGACAACTACCGTGACCTGGCCAACGAGAAGCCCGAGTGGAAGAGGTTCATCGATGAGCGCCTTCTCATGTACTCCTTCGTCAACGACAAGTAAGACACACCAAACTATAATGAGTTGTCAGCTGAGCAAAAGCATGGGAGCCAAAGCCCTAACCTATGCTCTCCATACAGGTTCATGCCTCCGGATGACCCACTGGGACGCCATGGACCCAGCCTGGACAACTTCCTCAGGAAAAGACCCATCATCCCAGAAAACAGGAGGATGCCATGTCCTTATGGTAACTATCCCTAGACTGATCTGTATGATGGAAATGATCTTCTGAAGCTAGAATCTGGTGCGAGCATCATTGCCATTGGGCATAAAATAAATGAATGAAATCTTTATCTCGAAATAATTAAGCAGATAATAGTTTGGGGGGTTTGTTCTTTGAGTGTGGATTTCCTACAGTTATTTACAACATTGGTAATATATTTGTTGAATCCACTGTTGCAACTATTTGTTGTCCAAACACTTGTTGTAACCAGTCCCTGCATGTGTCCTCAGGGAAGAAGTGCACGTATGGCCACAAGTGTAAGTTCTACCACCCAGAGAGGGGCGGCCAGCCGCAGCGAGCAGTCGCTGACGAGCTCCGGGCCAGTGCCAAAATCTCTATTGTAACCAGAAGCCTAATGGAGGACGCTCTGTCAGCCAAACAAACAAGCCAAAGTCTGCTGGAGGAGCTGGGCCCTGAGCATTGGCAGAGCACTCCAAAGAAACAGTCATGCTCCAGTCGGCGTGGTTCCCTCACAGACCTGAGTGAGGAACACAAGAAGGTCCAGTCCCGCAGAGGCAGTAGCAGCAGTAGCAGCAGTAGCAGCAGTAGCAGCGGCTGCAGTAGTTTCTTTGGCTACCATGCACCTCCCTCTCCTGGAAGTCTGGACAGATGGGACCTGATGGGCAGTGGTAGCAACAGCAGTGAGACCTTGAAGGTCATGAGAGATCCTAGATGTGAGTCCCCTGAGGCGGGCTACAGCTCTATGGTCAAAGCCTACTCTGGCCTCAGTCTGGAGTTTCCAGACACTCCAGAACAGTTCTCTACAGCCCCAGATCTTAGAACAGGGTCCCTGTTTTCAGACTGCAGCAGTGAAGGCAGCTCTAACATTTTCTCCCCTGATCTGAGCACAGACTCTGGGCCGAGGGCTCATCTTTTGCACAGGCGTTACCCCTGCCCACCCATGTACACGGGGAGGCCTAAAGAGCACAGTCCTCTAGTGTTTTCTCAGGAGATGCCAAAACAGTACAGCTTAGAAACAAACTTCACTTTTGAAGAATCTACCTCCTTTCAGACATGCAATGTTGGGCACAGGCAGCACAGCCCTCAGAGCAGATCTCAGGACCAGCTGACACAGGAGTACAGCAGCAGCTCTTCTGCTAGCTCCCACAGATCCCTGCTGTCCATCGCTAAAGCTCAAGGACACAGTCCTCAAGGTTATTACACCAGCTTTACACTCAACAGCTTTGACGAAATCCCCTCTGTGTTGCATCCTCAGACAAACCGCCTTGATCCTGCGGTTAGTCCTGTCTCCGACCGTCAAAGTTCTCAGAGCACCTGCCACCTGTCACACCAACATGGCCAACAAACAAGGTTTGATTTTGAAGACGCTTCCTCTTCTCCCATCTCTTTTAATAACCGTCTGGGGCTAAACCACCACAGTCCTCAGGCATTCCCCCCTGGTCTGAGGCAACAAGGCTGTGAACGCTTTGAGGACCTTCCACCTTCTCTTGACTGTCATGCTTCTCACCTTCTGCACCATCATCCTGATCTCAGCGAGACTGGTCTACAGTCTTACTCCCCTAGTGTGCCACGAGATTTTGAGTCCAACCACAGCTTTCCCAGTCCCCCACCTTCTCACCACAGCTTCATGCCTCGCCCTCACACCTACATGTCACCAAAAGCCTTTCCAGGGGACTTTCACAATGTTCCACCAAAGATGCCCCACAATTCATCAGTGCACCCTCATCAGCTGAGCACGCATCAGGGCTATGCCAGGAGGCATCACCTGTGGGAGAAGGCCAGTGCACCGGAGGGGAAAATGTATAACTCCACCCTGCCTAACACAAGGTTTAGCCCCAGGGATCACACACAAGCAAACTGGGATCTGCAACAGCCTTACAAAGCCTACCACCTCTTTGAGAAGAACCTGGATGTGCGTGAGGAGACCTGGAGCCTGTCATGGGCGGGCCAGTCCTCTCCCCAGGGGCCTCTGAAGCACCCGGAGGCCCCAGCTCTGGGCCAGTACAGGGACATGAGAGAGAAGCTGTTCTTAAACCTGTGTGGTATTTTCCCTGCAGATCTGGTGCGCCTCGTCATGGCCACAAACCCTCACACGCTGGACGCTCAGGAGCTCGCTGCTGCCATCTTGTTGGCCAAATCGCAGTGTCTTACGTAAAAATGGCAGTTGTCTCTTGTTCACAGTGAAGTAGAATGAAAAGCACAAATGTGTTCCAAAAGAGATGTACTAAAGATGTGTTTTAAAGGGAAACCACTGAGACTGTATTTGCCTGCTAGAGCACTTCAGACCAGGAAATCTATAATGTTATATTAAATTCTAAGTATCTCTTAAATGAAGGGAAGACATGCTTAGGGTGTTTGTCAGGTATAAATATTTTAATTTATTTATTCTTTAAGTTATTTCATAGGTTATTTTATTTTTGTTTTTTGCACTTTGGGTTATTTTAATAGTCAATCAAGCAGCCAACAGTGATTCTTGTTGGGCAAAAAATACATACAAAAATGTCAATTAAACCGAGGTGATAAAGTACCAGTCCAGTTTAAGAGATAATATTATATTATTTATGATTTAATTTATGTTAGATTAATGTCTTTTATTTTGTGAATGTATGTTTTGAGTGACACAGGGTTTTGTGTTTGTTATTATTTTGGATCTGCAGAAAACCACTTTTGACTAATGTCAGTATTGTCAGTTATTGCAAAGCATTTCAGGCACGATGCGTAAAAGACTTATGTTTTAGACCCAGGGTAGCTCCAGGTTTGGTTAACTGAAATTTAAGGCCACCATTATAAGAAACACAACTAAAATGTAATACTTTTAGTCAAATGTAATGCTTTTATGGCCTTAAATCAAAATGTGGTGGCCTTAAAGCTAGAAGCCCTAAAGCCTCTCCTATTTCTTAAATACGTTTTGTGAATCTTTATTATGTTTCCAATATATTGTCTCTGACAGTAGTCACAAGGCACTTGGAGCCCATTCTCATGTATACTGAAACGGTTTGAATATTTTTATTCACACGTCACTTGTGAGGCAAAGTGTCCACGATACCATTGTTCTTGTTGATACAAATTGTATCTTATTCACATTTGTATGACATTTTTTAAATGAGAATATTTAATGTGGACTTTATTTAATGTGTTTGTGAACCATTCAAATTTTGTATTTTACCTAAATGAAAGATTTCCATGTATTATTATTCTTATTTTTTTACAACTAAATGTAATATTTGAATGAAATCTGCCTTTGCTTTACAACACATTTCCTCATGTGAGCCTCTTACTTGAAACGCTGACTATTGCTCACTGCTCATCTACAAACATTCCGCCTTATTTATCGGCAAACCTGTTCTTCTAGATTTTGTTATGAAAGTACTGTATGACCCGCATCAGCAATACTTTATAAACTGTGAAGAGACTTGAACGGAATGTTTTAAGGCGACTAAACCTGCTTGTTTCAGTGTTCCCGTTTGTGTTTTCATATGTTTGCAGTCACACAATTTAAACTTTGCTTTAATTCAAGACCAAACTGACCTTTCCTGCCCAGTGCCAAAATGTCTGCTGCAAATAATGTGTGATGTTTGGATGACTAATACTGTCTGTACCTGTGTTCTTTAAAACTACAAAATGCACATTTTTAATAAAGTGTAAAATAGTAAGCATCTTATTTTTAATAACTGGTCCATTCCTGATGTTGAGAAAATATAATTAACAAACAGTAACCTGCTTTGAGTCCCACACTCACTTGTAACAAACAGTTAAACTGGAGGTGCAGGGACCTAAGGCAGTTTGATTTGAACAGGGACAAAATCAGTGCAACCTGCTTTCGGCATAAACGCATTGTATTAAAGGAGACATATGCTTTTTTCAGGTACTTAGTATTGAACTATAACATCATTTAACTTTTTGTTCATTGTAAACCAAAATATTGATATAAAATTAGTAATAGTAACAGGGCCATTGACTTCCTGTTCAAAGCTGATAAACATTCATAGGGACATGTCATCAGAGTATTTTCTTTTAGATGCGTTTCATTTTGAAAAGTGGCTACGCAATATCTTCATCATCATCAGAAGTGTTTATTTTGGTATAGGTTATATTTGAAGTATATGAGGCATTCATTCTTTTTCAGTTGATTTTGTTTCATATTTTAGAACTCTACATGTATCACTCAGTCAATTGTTTCAAATAATCACAACTAAGTACAGGGATGTGGGTGGGGATAGGGGGTAGGTGAATGGTGCACAATAGTTACATTTAAGTAAAGTTATTCTGACCAGACTCTTTGATATGACTGCACTAAAATCTTTGACATTTGGTCAGAACTGTGGAATAATAGGTTTAAGGGGGGAAAAACAAACAAGCTGTCAAGTGGAGTGGAGCAAAAGGACACCAATAGTACAAGGGGTGAGCAAATTCGCAAATCCTGCAATTATGGATAATACTACATTTTAAATTGATTTATAGAAAATATTTCTCTAAGGTTTGTAACCAAGAATCATTCAAATGTCTGGAGATAGATGCTAGACTTTTTACACCAAGACAGAAGACCTTCCAGAAGACCTCCTTTCCTCTAGATCAATAAAGTATCTATCTACTCTATCAATCTGATGACCAGTGTAAAAAATGACCCAAAAAAACATTGCGTAAATAAGCCTATAGACCTTGGGATAGAGCATCAAAATACAGCAGCTACCATGGAAATCTGCCATGTTTGTTGCTGGGGTGCTAAACGTACATTAACATTAACCAAAACAATGTAAAAAAGAAGGGCTGCAATTAATGATTAATTTGGTAATCGATTAGTCTAATGATTATTCATTTGATTAATCGATTAGTTATTTAGAACGCGAAAGGCCTATGAAAGAGATTTTTACTCAATTTCACTCAAATAAAGCTGAAGTGAAGCCTTTTGGTGATGTTCTGTTGGGAAATATTTATAGACGAACAACATTTTAATCAAAAACACAAAATGTACATGCTTCCCGCATCATTTTTGTGCGATTCCTGCTCTGTCTGAGTAATACAACCTCTCAGCAGCTCATAGAATGTTTTGGAGTATGTATAGACAAGTT
This sequence comes from Rhinogobius similis, assembly GCA_019453435.1. Taxonomy (NCBI): domain Eukaryota; kingdom Metazoa; phylum Chordata; class Actinopteri; order Gobiiformes; family Gobiidae; genus Rhinogobius; species Rhinogobius similis. The sequence continues at coordinate 39,146,969 of CM033633.1, read as the reverse complement.
AACGATTATTTGATGATTTAATTAGTTGACAACCATTTCTATCATCGATTAGCTGCAATTAATCGATTAACTTGTTGCAGCCCCATAATAAAGTGAACATGGCAGAACCTGATAAACTGCTGGGTCACTTCTGGTAAATACATTTATCAATAAATAGTGTTAGCATTAATTCAAAAGTATTCTAAGGGTCATATTTAGCATCTTAAAATCTCCATTGATTTAACATTGGCCTAGATGAAAATTCTGTTATGTGCGACGTCTCAATCCCGAGCTCAATAGGACACAGCTTTGAAGTACAATTTATGTTTTATGATCCAAAACGGCTAAATTTCACGTTCTTTCATAATCTGAAATCATCACCCACATTCATTTTAGTCTACGTTAAAAAACAGAAAACAAGCAGCCATTACAAACATCTAAACAACTTTAATGTTTTATACACAGTTCATTATCAATTCCCACAGTAATAGAATAGAAAACGTGGCGCCTTCAGCCTCTTTAGTCCCTCCTGCGTCTCTTGTCGTCCCTGTTCCTGTCCCTGTTCTCCTTGTTGCGCTCTCTCTCCCTGTTGTCCTCCATGCCTCTGCCCCTGTCCTTCTGCCTGTCTTCAGCTTTCCTGCGGTCGTCCTTCTGTCTTTTAGGTCCGTCGTCGTCCTCCTCTTCTCGTCTGCTCTGTCTCCTGTCCTCCAGCTCTCTTTCATCCCTCGCTCTCTCGTTTCTCGTCCTCCTCTCGTCTCTTTGATCCCGCTCGTCCCTCGTCCTCTCCGCCCGCTCGTCTCTCCTCTCGTTCCGCCCGTCTCTCGTCCTCCGCTGTTCATCCTTCTGCTGACCCTTGTCCCTGTGGCCTGATCTGTCCTCTTTTTCTACCTGACCTTTCTTGCTCTTTTTCTTGGTTTGCTGTTTGTATTTCTTCTTTTTGTGTTTTTCGTCAGAATCTGTAATTACCACAAATAAGAAAAAATCTCAATGAGAATTTAACACAGAAAATTGCATCAGTATTCATTAATACTTTGTTGGATAGGCTGCACAAAATGGAAAAAAGCGGTTTGCGGAATAAGATTAGAAAACCTTTTGTCCCACAATGGTGAAATTTCACTGTTGCAACACAAAGTACAAGAACAGCTGTAGATTAAATAGTAGAGATCTAACAATATCCAAAACAACTTTATATTGCAAAAGTTTAACAATAAAAATTACAATCTCCATTGCTTAAATGCAGTGGGTGTTCCATAATCCATGAACCTCCATTTCAATGCAGACAACATAAAGACACAACAGTTGTTTAGCACTTTTACATTTTTATTCTTTGGAATATGACAGTAATGATTTTTACTAAAGGCTTGAAAGACATTTCAAAAGTAAACAGTATCGTTTGGTTTGCCTCTTCAGACATCGAAAGAAATATCATCATAAGATGCATGTTGTGATAATATTGTACTGGTGTACTGAGATTTGGATATATTGTAGTTACATTCCTGATTGAAAATAATCAACAGATTCATTCATTCATTTTCTACCGCTTATTCCCGTTCATGGGATCGCAGGTGACTGGAGCCTATCCCAGCGACTTTGGGCCTTAGGCGGGGTACACCCTGGACACTGGTCAACTCGTCCCAGGGCTGACACAGAGACAGGGACAGACAACCATTCACTCTCACATTCACTCAGGGCAATTTAGAGTTGTCAATTGACCTCCACAGTCATGTGTTTGGACGGTGGGAGGGGCCGGAGAACCCGGAGAGAACCCACGGTAACACGGGGAGGACATGCAGACTCCACCCAGAGAGATCGTGTGATGTTAGGGTGGTCTGGGATTCGAACCCAGTGCAACCCCCTGTCTAATCAACAGATATGATAAGATAAATAAGGATTCAAAATAGTGCATTAAAACCACAGTTTAAACTCTGTATTTAATAGTGTGACTTAGATAATATAACTACCTCTTTTTATACACTTTTGCCAATGCAAGTTAAATTAACTTGTAACATAAAGGACACAAACTGCATTATGGGTAATGTTCTTGTCCTTTAAACGTGCTCTTGTGCCTTTGCTTTGGACAGGGCGTGCTCTTGTACACTTATCCATTTGCTTGATTCCTGTGAACCTTAGTTATCTGCTCCTCTAACACTGACAAATGACTGTTTCATTGTTTGATTTGATAACCTTTTGCTGGTAAGATTAACAATTTTGGAAAGTCCTGCTGTTGTTGTGATTTTTGGCTTTACAAAAGGACTGAATAGAAATTGCTCCAATAGGGCTGTAGTCGACAAAAGAAAGTTTTGGTTGAGTAAAGACCTGCCCTATCGACCGATTAGTCGACTAAAAGGGTATGTGGCAAAAGCTGTAAAAACGATTTAAGTTTTTTTTTTTTTTTTTTAAGTAACTCCACGTATCTGTGACCTAAACTGCTCTCAAAAGACGACAACAGCACCAGAGTTTAAACAAAAACAGAAAAGTACTAATTATACAGAAAAGTACTAAGAAACTGTATTTATACAGTTAGGGCCAAAAGTATTTGGACATTGATACAATCTTCATGATTTGGTCTCTGCCACCACATTGAATTTGAAATGAAACAACTACAATGGCACTGAAGTGAGGACTTTGAGGTTTAATTCAGGGGTTGAACAAAAATATTAAATTGTAGCTATTTTTATACATACGCTCCTCATTTCAGGGGCTCAAAAGTAATTGGACAAATAAACATAACCCTAAGTAGAATGTTAATTACCCTAAGTAGAATCCTTTGCAGGCAATGACTGCCTGAAGTCTGGAACCCATGGACATCACCAAATGCTGGGTTTCCTCTTTGTAATGCTTTGCCAGGCCTTTCCTGCAGCTGTCTTCAGTTGTTGCTTGTTTGTGGGTCTTTCTGCCTTCAGTTTTGTCTTGAGCAAGTGAAATGCATGCTCGATTGGGTTGAGATCTGGTGATTGACTTGGCCATTGCAATATTTCCCTTCTTTGCTTTAAAAAACTCCTGGGTTGCTTTTGCAGTATGTTTTGGATCATTGTCCATCTGTACTGTGAAGCGCCGTCCAATCAACTTTGCTGCATTTGGCTGAATCTGAGCAGAAAGTATATCCCTATACACTTCAGAATTCAACCGGCAGCTTCTGCCTTTGGTCACATCATCAGTAAACACAGTGGAAGCTGTACGTGCCCATGCCATCACACTGCCTCCACCATGTTTTACAGAAGATGCTTTGGAAAATGAGCTGTTCCAATTCTTCTCCAAGCTTTCTTCTTCCCATCATTCTGGTACAGGTTGACCTTAGCCTCATCTGTCCAAAGAATCCTGTTCCAGAACTGGACTGGCTTCTTCAGGTGTTTTTTGGCAAAGTCAATTGTGGCCTTTCTATTTTGGAGGCTGATTAATGGTTTGCACCTTGTGGTGAATGCTGTGTGTTTACTCTCATGAAGTCTTCTCTTTATGGTAGACATAGACACTGATCCACCTGCCTCCTGGAGAGTGTTCTTCACTTGAGTGGATGTTGTGAAGGTTGTGTGTTGTTTATCTTCACCATGGAAAGGATTCTGCTATAACCCAGCACTGTTGTCTTCTGTGGACGTCCAGGCCTTTTTGAGTTCCCAAGCTCACCAGTGCACTCTTTTTTTCTCAGAATGTACCAATTTGGTGTACCAAGTTGATTTGGCCACTCCCAACATTTCTGATATCTCTCTGATGGATTACTTCTTTTTTTTTTCAGCCTCAGGATGGTTTGTTTCACCTCCATTGAGGTGAGGTTGACCGTGTGTTGTGTGTTCACAGCAGCAGCTTCCAAATGCAAAGGCCACTCCAGACCTTTTAACTGCTTAACTGACGACAGGATAACGAGGGAAGAGCCCAGGCAGCCTTTTTATTTTTTGCAGCCTTCTGAGTTAATTGTCCAATTACTTTTGATCCCTTGAAAAAGAGGCAGCTACATATTAAAGAGCTGTAATTCCTAAACCCTTGCTCCAATTTGGATGTGAGAAGTCTCAAATTACAGCTGAGAGTCTGCACTTTGAGCCCATATTGATAATATAGATGTATCCTGAATATGTTTTCGTAAACAGCTAAAATAACAAAACTTGTGTCACTGTCCAAATATTTCTGGGCCTAACTGTATGTTAGAGATCATGATTCACCCCAATATCTGACTCTTTCCTTATCTTCTCTTTTTTTGCTGTTGTTTCATACAAATACTTTTAATCAAAATAAAATAATGAGTTGCCTAATAAAAATGTTGGTCGACTAAGACTTCATTGACTGATTGATCAACTAAACCATTTAAGGATTACAGCCCTATGCCCCGACATGCAAATGTAAGCACACGCTTGTAATGAAGATGATTTGTGAGGCTCAGAGATGAATCAAAGAACATGATCTTGTAAACAGGATTAAAGAAACAAGCTTGAATTAAGCTAAATATTACGGAACAAAAATATATATATCATTTTGTGTCCCTTAATTTACTAGTCAAACATTGTCAAAATTAAATGTAACTTTAGATTAAACAAAATATAATGTGTCCGGTGGAGGATTAGTTGCCTTTTGTGAAGTGGATACTGTGTGAGCTGTAATTGAGATGATACTGATATTGAGGTGATATACAAGATATTGTAATATATTTTGCAGTGCTATTAGTTGGGTCTTTAGCTGACAAACTTTGACATTTTTAAAAAGCTGCCTACCCCTAGTGTAATACTGGCCTGTTACCAGTTCGAAGCAACACTGGGAGAGTTGTACCTGAGGAGCTACTGCTGGAGGAGTCGGAGGAGGAATCAGATTGGCTGGAGGAGTCTGAGGAGGAGGAGTCAGATGAGGAGGAGGAGTCGGAGTCAGAGGATTCTACTTCCTGGTTCTGGGTCATGATCATTTTGGGGGCGTTCTTCAGATGTTCCCTGAGTTCATCTCTGAAAGACAACACATGAGTCAGTGAGAGCTCAGAGGGAAATGAAAAGAGCAGTCCTCTTTGTAGTGCTAGTACAAGTATGTACACTATACTAAAAATCCAAACGC